>CAMRHE010000795.1:0-469392 GCA_947044405.1 Leptodactylus fallax | reverse complement strand
ATGATATGGAGGAGGTGTTAGGTGTCACATGATATGACGGTCAGCTCCTGGGGGGAGGTGTTAGGTGTCACATGATATGATGGTCAGCTCCTGGAGGGGGAGGTGTTAGGTGTCACATGATATGATGGTCAGCTCCTGGGGGGAGGGGGTGTTAGGTGTCACATGATATGATGGTCAGCTCCTGGGGGGAGGGGGTGTTAGGTGTCACATGATATGACGGTCAGCTCCTGGGGGGAGGTGTTAGGTGTCACATGATATGATGGTCAGCTCCTGGGGGAGGAGGTGTTAGGTGTCACATGATATGATGGTCAGCTCCTGGGGGGAGGTGTTAGGTGTCACATGATATGATGGTCAGCTCCTGGGGGGAGGGGGTGTTAGGTGTCACATGATATGATGGTCAGCTCCTGGGGGGAGGGGGTGTTAGGTGTCACATGATATGACGGTCAGCTCCTGGGGGGAGGTGTTAGGTGTCACATGATATGATGGTCAGCTCCTGGGAGGGGGAGGTGTTAGGTGTCACATGATATGATGGTCAGCTCCTGGGGGGAGGTGTTAGGTGTCACATGATATGATGGTCAGCTCCTGGGAGGGGGTGTTAGGTGTCACATGATATGACGGTCAGCTCCTGGGGGGGAGGTGTTAGGTGTCACATGATATGATGGTCAGCTCCTGGGAGGGGGGTGTTAGGTGTCACATGATATGACGGTCAGCTCCTGGGGGGGAGGTGTTAGGTGTCACATGATATGACGGTCAGCTCCTGGGGGGAGGTGTTAGGTGTCACATGATATGATGGTCAGCTCCTGGGGGGAGGTGTTAGGTGTCACATGATATGATGGTCAGCTCCTGGGGGGAGGTGTTAGGTGTCACATGATATGATGGTCAGCTCCTGGGGGGGAGGTGTTAGGTGTCACATGATATGATGGTCAGCTCCTGGGGGAGGGGGTGTTAGGTGTCACATGATATGATGGTCAGCTCCTGGGGGGGGAGGTGTTAGGTGTCACATGATATGATGGTCAGCTCCTGGGGGAGGGGGTGTTAGGTGTCACATGATATGATGGTCAGCTCCTGGGGGAGGGGGTGTTAGGTGTCACATGATATGATGGTCAGCTCCTGGGGGGAGGTGTTAGGTGTCACATGATATGATGGTCAGCTCCTGGGGGGAGGTGTTAGGTGTCACATGATATGATGGTCAGCTCCTGGGGGAGGTGTTAGGTGTCACATGATATGACGGTCAGCTCCTGGGGGGAGGTGTTAGGTGTCACATGATATGACAGTCAGCTCCTGGGGGGAGGTGTTAGGTGTCACATGATATGACGGTCAGCTCCTGGGAGGAGGTGTTAGGTGTCACATGATATGACGGTCAGCTCCTGGGGGGAGGTGTTAGGTGTCACATGATATGACGGTCAGCTCCTGGGGGGAGGTGTTAGGTGTCACATGATATGATGGTCAGCTCCTGGGGGGAGGTGTTAGGTGTCACATGATATGATGGTCAGCTCCTGGGGGGGGAGGTGTTAGGTGTCACATGATATGACGGTCAGCTCCTGGGGGGAGGAGGTGTTAGGTGTCACATGATATGACGGTCAGCTCCTGGGGGAGGTGTTAGGTGTCACATGATATGATGGTCAGCTCCTGGGGGGAGGGGGTGTTAGGTGTCACATGATATGACGGTCAGCTCCTGGGGGGAGGTGTTAGGTGTCACATGATATGCCGGTCAGCTCCTGGGGGGAGGTGTTAGGTGTCACATGATATTATGGTCAGCTCCTGGGGGGAGGGGGTGTTAGGTGTCACATGATATGACGGTCAGCTCCTGGGGGGAGGTGTTAGGTGTCACATGATATGATGGTCAGCTCCTGGGGGGAGGTGTTAGGTGTCACATGATATGACGGTCAGCTCCTGGGGGGAGGTGTTAGGTGTCACATGATATGATGGTCAGCTCCTGAGGGGGGAGGTGTTAGGTGTCACATGATATGATGGTCAGCTCCTGGGGGGGAGGTGTTAGGAGTCACATGATATGATGGTCAGCTCCTGAGGGGAGGTGTTAGGTGTCACATGATATGATGGTCAGCTCCTGGGGGGAGGGGGTGTTAGGTGTCACATGATATGATGGTCAGCTCCTGGGGGAGGTGTTAGGTGTCACATGATATGACGGTCAGCTCCTGGGGGAGGTGTTAGGTGTCACATGATATGATGGTCAGCTCCTGGGGGGAGGTGTTAGGTGTCACATGATATGACGGTCAGCTCCTGGGGGGAGGTGTTAGGTGTCACATGATATGACGGTCAGCTCCTGGGGGGAGGTGTTAGGTGTCACATGATATGACGGTCAGCTCCTGGGGGGAGGAGGTGTTAGGTGTCACATGATATGATGGTCAGCTCCTGGGGGGGGAGGTGTTAGGTGTCACATGATATGATGGTCAGCTCCTGGGGGAGGTGTTAGGTGTCACATGATATGACGGTCAGCTCCTGGGGAGAGGTGTTAGGTGTCACATGATATGACGGTCAGCTCCTGGGGGGAGGAGGTGTTAGGTGTCACATGATATGACGGTCAGCTCCTGGGGGGAGGTGTTAGGTGTCACATGATATGATGGTCAGCTCCTGGGGGGGAGGTGTTAGGTGTCACATGATATGACGGTCAGCTCCTGGGGGGAGGTGTTAGGTGTCACATGATATGATGGTCAGCTCCTGGGGGGGAGGTGTTAGGTGTCACATGATATGATGGTCAGCTCCTGGGGGGAGGTGTTAGGTGTCACATGATATGACAGTCAGCTCCTGGGGGGGGAGGTGTTAGGTGTCACATGATATGACGGTCAGCTCCTGGAGGGAGGTGTTAGGTGTCACATGATATGATGGTCAGCTCCTGGGGGGAGGTGTTAGGTGTCACATGATATGACGGTCAGCTCCTGGGGGGAGGTGTTAGGTGTCACATGATATGACGGTCAGCTCCTGGGGGGAGGTGTTAGGTGTCACATGATATGACGGTCAGCTCCTGGGGGGGAGGTGTTAGGTGTCACATGATATGACGGTCAGCTCCTGGGGGAGGGAAGTGTTAGGTGTCACATGATATGACGGTCAGCTCCTGGGGGGGGAGGTGTTAGGTGTCACATGATATTATGGTCAGCTCCTGGGGGGAGGTGTTAGGTGTCACATGATATGATGGTCAGCTCCTGGGGGGAGGTGTTAGGTGTCACATGATATGATGGTCAGCTCCTGGGGGGAGGGGGTGTTAGGTGTCACATGATATGACGGTCAGCTCCTGGGGGAGGTGTTAGGTGTCACATGATATGACGGTCAGCTCCTGGGGGGGGGAGGTGTTAGGTGTCACATGATATGACGGTCAGCTCCTGGGGGGAGGTGTTAGGTGTCACATGATATGATGGTCAGCTCCTGGGGGGAGGTGTTAGGTGTCACATGATATGACGGTCAGCTCCTGGAGGGGGAGGTGTTAGGTGTCACATGATATGCCGGTCAGCTCCTGGGGGGAGGTGTTAGGTGTCACATGATATGACGGTCAGCTCCTGGGGGGAGGGGGTGTTAGGTGTCACATGATATGACGGTCAGCTCCTGGGGGAGGTGTTAGGTGTCACATGATATGATGGTCAGCTCCTGGGGGAGGTGTTAGGTGTCACATGATATGATGGTCAGCTCCTGGGGGGAGGTGTTAGGTGTCACATGATATGATGGTCAGCTCCTGAGGGGGGAGGTGTTAGGTGTCACATGATATGATGGTCAGCTCCTGGGGGGAGGTGTTAGGTGTCACATGATATGACGGTCAGCTCCTGGGGGGAGGTGTTAGGTGTCACATGATATGACGGTCAGCTCCTGGGGGGAGGTGTTAGGTGTCACATGATATGACGGTCAGCTCCTGGGGGAGGGAGGTGTTAGGTGTCACATGATATGACGGTCAGCTCCTGGGGGAGGGGGTGTTAGGTGTCACATGATATGACGGTCAGCTCCTGGGGGAGGGAGGTGTTAGGTGTCACATGATATGACGGTCAGCTCCTGAGTGGAGGGGGTGTTAGGTGTCACATGATATGACGGTCAGCTCCTGGGGGGAGGTGTTAGGTGTCACATGATATGACGGTCAGCTCCTGAGGGGAGGAGGTGTTAGGTGTCACATGATATGACGGTCAGCTCCTGGGGGGAGGTGTTAGGTGTCACATGATATGACAGTCAGCTCCTGGGGGGAGGTGTTAGGTGTCACATGATATGATGGTCAGCTCCTGGGGGGAGGAGGTGTTAGGTGTCACATGATATGACGGTCAGCTCCTGGGGGGAGGTGTTAGGTGTCACATGATATGATGGTCAGCTCCTGGGGGGAGGTGTTAGGTGTCACATGATATGATGGTCAGCTCCTGGGGGGAGGAGGTGTTAGGTGTCACATGATATGATGGTCAGCTCCTGGGGGGCGGAGGTGTTAGGTGTCACATGATATGATGGTCAGCTCCTGGGGGGAGGTGTTAGGTGTCACATGATATGATGGTCAGCTCCTGGGGGGAGGTGTTAGGTGTCACATGATATGATGGTCAGCTCCTGGGGGGGGAGGTGTTAGGTGTCACATGATATGACGGTCAGCTCCTGGGGGGAGGAGGTGTTAGGTGTCACATGATATGACGGTCAGCTCCTGGGGGAGGTGTTAGGTGTCACATGATATGATGGTCAGCTCCTGGGGGGAGGGGGTGTTAGGTGTCACATGATATGACGGTCAGCTCCTGGGGGGAGGTGTTAGGTGTCACATGATATGCCGGTCAGCTCCTGGGGGGAGGTGTTAGGTGTCACATGATATTATGGTCAGCTCCTGGGGGAGGGGGTGTTAGGTGTCACATGATATGACGGTCAGCTCCTGGGGGGGAGGTGTTAGGTGTCACATGATATGATGGTCAGCTCCTGGGGGGGGGTGTTAGGTGTCACATGATATGACGGTCAGTTCCTGGGGGGAGGTGTTAGGTGTCACATGATATGATGGTCAGCTCCTGAGGGGGAGGTGTTAGGTGTCACATGATATGATGGTCAGCTCCTGGGGGGGAGGTGTTAGGAGTCACATGATATGATGGTCAGCTCCTGAGGGGAGGTGTTAGGTGTCACATGATATGATGGTCAGCTCCTGGGGGGAGGGGGTGTTAGGTGTCACATGATATGACGGTCAGCTCCTGGGGGGGAGGTGTTAGGTGTCACATGATATGATGGTCAGCTCCTGGGGGAGGTGTTAGGTGTCACATGATATGACGGTCAGCTCCTGGGGGGAGGTGTTAGGTGTCACATGATATGATGGTCAGCTCCTGGGGGGAGGTGTTAGGTGTCACATGATATGACGGTCAGCTCCTGGGGGGAGGTGTTAGGTGTCACATGATATGACGGTCAGCTCCTGGGGGGAGGTGTTAGGTGTCACATGATATGACGGTCAGCTCCTGGGGGGAGGAGGTGTTAGGTGTCACATGATATGATGGTCAGCTCCTGGGGGGGAGGTGTTAGGTGTCACATGATATGATGGTCAGCTCCTGGGGGAGGTGTTAGGTGTCACATGATATGACGGTCAGCTCCTGGGGAGAGGTGTTAGGTGTCACATGATATGACGGTCAGCTCCTGGGGGGAGGAGGTGTTAGGTGTCACATGATATGACGGTCAGCTCCTGGGGGGAGGTGTTAGGTGTCACATGATATGATGGTCAGCTCCTGGGGGGGAGGTGTTAGGTGTCACATGATATGACGGTCAGCTCCTGGGGGGAGGTGTTAGGTGTCACATGATATGATGGTCAGCTCCTGGGGGGGAGGTGTTAGGTGTCACATGATATGATGGTCAGCTCCTGGGGGGAGGTGTTAGGTGTCACATGATATGACAGTCAGCTCCTGGGGGGGAGGTGTTAGGTGTCACATGATATGACGGTCAGCTCCTGGAGGGAGGTGTTAGGTGTCACATGATATGATGGTCAGCTCCTGGGGGAGGTGTTAGGTGTCACATGATATGACGGTCAGCTCCTGGGGGGGAGGTGTTAGGTGTCACATGATATGACGGTCAGCTCCTGGGGGGAGGTGTTAGGTGTCACATGATATGACGGTCAGCTCCTGGGGGAGGGAAGTGTTAGGTGTCACATGATATGACGGTCAGCTCCTGGGGGGGAGGTGTTAGGTGTCACATGATATTATGGTCAGCTCCTGGGGGGAGGTGTTAGGTGTCACATGATATGATGGTCAGCTCCTGGGGGGAGGTGTTAGGTGTCACATGATATGATGGTCAGCTCCTGGGGGGAGGGGGTGTTAGGTGTCACATGATATGACGGTCAGCTCCTGGGGGAGGTGTTAGGTGTCACATGATATGACGGTCAGCTCCTGGGGGGGGAGGTGTTAGGTGTCACATGATATGACGGTCAGCTCCTGGGGGGAGGTGTTAGGTGTCACATGATATGATGGTCAGCTCCTGGGGGGAGGTGTTAGGTGTCACATGATATGACGGTCAGCTCCTGGAGGGGGAGGTGTTAGGTGTCACATGATATGCCGGTCAGCTCCTGGGGGGAGGTGTTAGGTGTCACATGATATGACGGTCAGCTCCTGGGGGGAGGGGGTGTTAGGTGTCACATGATATGACGGTCAGCTCCTGGGGGGAGGTGTTAGGTGTCACATGATATGATGGTCAGCTCCTGGGGGAGGTGTTAGGTGTCACATGATATGATGGTCAGCTCCTGGGGGGAGGTGTTAGGTGTCACATGATATGATGGTCAGCTCCTGAGGGGGGGAGGTGTTAGGTGTCACATGATATGATGGTCAGCTCCTGGGGGGAGGTGTTAGGTGTCACATGATATGACGGTCAGCTCCTGGGGGGGAGGTGTTAGGTGTCACATGATATGACGGTCAGCTCCTGGGGGGAGGTGTTAGGTGTCACATGATATGACGGTCAGCTCCTGGGGGAGGGAGGTGTTAGGTGTCACATGATATGACGGTCAGCTCCTGGGGGAGGGGGTGTTAGGTGTCACATGATATGACGGTCAGCTCCTGGGGGAGGGAGGTGTTAGGTGTCACATGATATGACGGTCAGCTCCTGAGTGGAGGGGGGTGTTAGGTGTCACATGATATGACGGTCAGCTCCTGGGGGGAGGTGTTAGGTGTCACATGATATGACGGTCAGCTCCTGAGGGGGGGAGGTGTTAGGTGTCACATGATATGACGGTCAGCTCCTGGGGGGAGGTGTTAGGTGTCACATGATATGACAGTCAGCTCCTGGGGGGGAGGTGTTAGGTGTCACATGATATGATGGTCAGCTCCTGGGGGGAGGAGGTGTTAGGTGTCACATGATATGACGGTCAGCTCCTGGGGGGAGGTGTTAGGTGTCACATGATATGATGGTCAGCTCCTGGGGGGAGGTGTTAGGTGTCACATGATATGATGGTCAGCTCCTGGGGGGAGGAGGTGTTAGGTGTCACATGATATGATGGTCAGCTCCTGGGGGGCGGAGGTGTTAGGTGTCACATGATATGACGGTCAGCTCCTGGGGGGGAGGTGTTAGGTGTCACATGATATGACGGTCAGCTCCTGGGGGAGGGAAGTGTTAGGTGTCACATGATATGACGGTCAGCTCCTGGGGGGAGGTGTTAGGTGTCACATGATATGATGGTCAGCTCCTGGGGGGGAGGTGTTAGGTGTCACATGATATGATGGTCAGCTCCTGGGGGGAGGTGTTAGGTGTCACATGATATGACGGTCAGCTCCTGGGGGGAGGAGGTGTTAGGTGTCACATGATATGATGGTCAGCTCCTGGGGGGAGGTGTTAGGTGTCACATGATATGACGGTCAGCTCCTGGGGGGAGGTGTTAGGTGTCACATGATATGATGGTCAGCTCCTGGGGGGAGGTGTTAGGTGTCACATGATATGACGGTCAGCTCCTGGGGGAGGGAAGTGTTAGGTGTCACATGATATGACGGTCAGCTCCTGGGGGGGAGGTGTTACGTGTCACATGATATGACGGTCAGCTCCTGGGGGAGGTGTTAGGTGTCACATGATATTATGGTCAGCTCCTGGGGGGAGGTGTTAGGTGTCACATGATATGATGGTCAGCTCCTGGGGGAGGGGGTGTTAGGTGTCACATGATATGATGGTCAGCTCCTGGGGGGGAGGTGTTAGGTGTCACATGATATGATGGTCAGCTCCTGGGGGGAGGGGGTGTTAGGTGTCACATGATATCACGGTCAGCTCCTGGGGGGAGGTGTTAGGTGTCACATGATATGACGGTCAGCTCCTGGGGGGAGGTGTTAGGTGTCACATGATATGACAGTCAGCTCCTGGGGGGAGGTGTTAGGTGTCACATGATATGACGGTCAGCTCCTGGGGGGAGGGGGGTGTTAGGTGTCACATGATATGACGGTCAGCTCCTGGGGGGAGGTGTTAGGTGTCACATGATATGATGGTCAGCTCCTGGGGGGAGGGAGGTGTTAGGTGTCACATGATATGATGGTCATCTCCTGGGGGGAGGAGGTGTTAGGTGTCACATGATATGACGGTCAGCTCCTGGGGGGAGGTGTTAGGTGTCACATGATATGATGGTCAGCTCCTGGGGGGAGGTGTTAGGTGTCACATGATATGATGGTCAGCTCCTGGGGGGAGGTGTTAGGTGTCACATGATATGATGGTCAGCTCCTGAGGGAGGTGTTAGGTGTCACATGATATGACGGTCAGCTCCTGGGGGGGAGGTGTTAGGTGTCACATGATATGATGGTCATCTCCTGGGGGGAGGAGGTGTTAGGTGTCACATGATATGACGGTCAGCTCCTGGGGGGAGGTGTTAGGTGTCACATGATATGACGGTCAGCTCCTGGGGGGAGGTGTTAGGTGTCACATGATATGATGGTCAGCTCCTGGGGGAGGTGTTAGGTGTCACATGATGTGATGGTCAGCTCCTGGGGGAGGTGTTAGGTGTCACATGATATGACGGTCAGCTCCTGGGGGGGAGGTGTTAGGTGTCACATGATATGATGGTCAGCTCCTGGGGGGGAGGTGTTAGGTGTCACATGATATGATGGTCAGCTCCTGGGGGGAGGTGTTAGGTGTCACATGATATGACGGTCAGCTCCTGGGGGGGAGGTGTTAGGTGTCACATGATATGATGGTCAGCTCCTGGGGGGGGAGGTGTTAGGTGTCACATGATATGATGGTCAGCTCCTGAGGGGGGAGGTGTTAGGTGTCACATGATATGATGGTCAGCTCCTGGGGGGGGGAGGTGTTAGGTGTCACATGATATGATGGTCAGCTCCTGGGGGGGGAGGTGTTAGGTGTCACATGATATGATGGTCAGCTCCTGAGGGGGGAGGTGTTAGGTGTCACATGATATGATGGTCAGCTCCTGGGGGGGAGGTGTTAGGTGTCACATGATATGATGGTCAGCTCCTGGGGGGGAGGTGTTAGGTGTCACATGATATGATGGTCAGCTCCTGGGGGGAGGAGGTGTTAGGTGTCACATGATATGACGGTCAGCTCCTGGGGGAGGGGGTGTTAGGTGTCACATGATATGACGGTCAGCTCCTGGGGGAGGGAGGTGTTAGGTGTCACATGATATGACGGTCAGCTCCTGAGTGGAGGGGGTGTTAGGTGTCACATGATATGACGGTCAGCTCCTGGGGGAGGGGGGTGTTAGGTGTCACATGATATGACGGTCAGCTCCTGGGGGAGGGAGGTGTTAGGTGTCACATGATATGACGGTCAGCTCCTGGGTGGAGGGGGTGTTAGGTGTCACATGATATGACGGTCAGCTCCTGAGTGGAGGGGGTGTTAGGTGTCACATGATATGACGGTCAGCTCCTGGGGGGAGGTGTTAGGTGTCACATGATATGATGGTCAGCTCCTGGGGGGAGGTGTTAGGTGTCACATGATATGACGGTCAGCTCCTGGGGGGAGGTGTTAGGTGTCACATGATATGACAGTCAGCTCCTGGGGGGGAGGTGTTAGGTGTCACATGATATGATGGTCAGCTCCTGGGGGGAGGTGTTAGGTGTCACATGATATGATGGTCAGCTCCTGGGGGGAGGAGGTGTTAGGTGTCACATGATATGACGGTCAGCTCCTGGGGGGAGGAGGTGTTAGGTGTCACATGATATGATGGTCAGCTCCTGGGGGGAGGTGTTAGGTGTCACATGATATGACGGTCAGCTCCTGGGGGGAGGTGTTAGGTGTCACATGATATGACGGTCAGCTCCTGGGGGGAGGTGTTAGGTGTCACATGATATGATGGTCAGCTCCTGGGGGAGGTGTTAGGTGTCACATGATATGACGGTCAGCTCCTGGGGGGAGGTGTTAGGTGTCACATGATATGATGGTCAGCTCCTGGGGGGGAGGTGTTAGGTGTCACATGATATGACGGTCAGCTCCTGGGGGAGGGAAGTGTTAGGTGTCACATGATATGACGGTCAGCTCCTGGGGGGAGGTGTTAGGTGTCACATGATATGATGGTCAGCTCCTGGGGGGGAGGTGTTAGGTGTCACATGATATGATGGTCAGCTCCTGGGGGGAGGTGTTAGGTGTCACATGATATGA
This sequence comes from Leptodactylus fallax, assembly GCA_947044405.1. Taxonomy (NCBI): domain Eukaryota; kingdom Metazoa; phylum Chordata; class Amphibia; order Anura; family Leptodactylidae; genus Leptodactylus; species Leptodactylus fallax. Next base: position 458,883 of record CAMRHE010000795.1, on the reverse strand, counting down.
CGGTCAGCTCCTGGGGGGAGGAGGTGTTAGGTGTCACATGATATGATGGTCAGCTCCTGGGGGGAGGTGTTATGTGTCACATGATATGACGGTCAGCTCCTGGGGGGAGGTGTTAGGTGTCACATGATATGATGGTCAGCTCCTGGGGGGAGGTGTTACGTGTCACATGATATGATGGTCAGCTCCTGGGAGGGGGAGGTGTTAGGTGTCACATGATATGACGGTCAGCTCCTGGGGGAGGTGTTAGGTGTCACATGATATGACGGTCAGCTCCTGGGGGAGGGAGGTGTTAGGTGTCACATGATATGACGGTCAGCTCCTGAGTGGAGGGGGTGTTAGGTGTCACATGATATGACGGTCAGCTCCTGGGGGAGGGGGGTGTTAGGTGTCACATGATATGACGGTCAGCTCCTGGGGGAGGGAGGTGTTAGGTGTCACATGATATGACGGTCAGCTCCTGGGTGGAGGGGGTGTTAGGTGTCACATGATATGACGGTCAGCTCCTGAGTGGAGGGGGTGTTAGGTGTCACATGATATGACGGTCAGCTCCTGGGGGAGGTGTTAGGTGTCACATGATATGACGGTCAGCTCCTGGGGGAGGGAGGTGTTAGGTGTCACATGATATGACGGTCAGCTCCTGAGTGGAGGGGGTGTTAGGTGTCACATGATATGACGGTCAGCTCCTGAGTGGAGGGGGTGTTAGGTGTCACATGATATGACGGTCAGCTCCTGAGGGGGGGAGGTGTTAGGTGTCACATGATATGATGGTCAGCTCCTGGGGGGAGGTGTTAGGTGTCACATGATATGACGGTCAGCTCCTGGGGGGAGGTGTTAGGTGTCACATGATATGATGGTCAGCTCCTGGGGGGAGGTGTTAGGTGTCACATGATATGACGGTCAGCTCCTGGGGGGAGGTGTTAGGTGTCACATGATATGATGGTCAGCTCCTGGGGGAGGAGGTGTTAGGTGTCACATGATATGACGGTCAGCTCCTGGGGGGAGGTGTTAGGTGTCACATGATATCATGGTCAGCTCCTGGGGGGGAGGTGTTAGGTGTCACATGATATGATATTCAGCTCCTGGGGGGAGGTGTTAGGTGTCACATGATATGACGGTCAGCTCCTGGGGGGAGGTGTTAGGTGTCACATGATATGATGGTCAGCTCCTGGGGGGAGGTGTTAGGTGTCACATGATATGATGGTCAGCTCCTGGGGGAGGTGTTAGGTGTCACATGATATGACGGTCAGCTCCTGGGGGAGGTGTTAGGTGTCACATGATATGACGGTCAGCTCCTGGGGGAGGGGGTGTTAGGTGTCACATGATATGATGGTCAGCTCCTGGGGGGAGGGGGGTGTTAGGTGTCACATGATATGACGGTCAGCTCCTGGGGGGAGGTGTTAGGTGTCACATGATATGATGGTCAGCTCCTGGGGGGAGGGGGTGTTAGGTGTCACATGATATGACGGTCAGCTCCTGGGAGGAGGTGTTAGGTGTCACATGATATGACGGTCAGCTCCTGGGGGGGGAGGTGTTAGGTGTCACATGATATGATGGTCAGCTCCTGGGGGGAGGGGGGTGTTAGGTGTCACATGATATGACGGTCAGCTCCTGGGAGGAGGTGTTAGGTGTCACATGATATGACGGTCAGCTCCTGGGGGGGAGGTGTTAGGTGTCACATGATATGACGGTCAGCTCCTGGGGGGAGGTGTTAGGTGTCACATGATATGATGGTCAGCTCCTGGGGGGGAGGTGTTAGGTGTCACATGATATGATGGTCAGCTCCTGGGGGGAGGTGTTAGGTGTCACATGATATGACGGTCAGCTCCTGGGGGGAGGTGTTAGGTGTCACATGATATGATGGTCAGCTCCTGGGGGGAGGAGGTGTTAGGTGTCACATGATATGATGGTCAGCTCCTGGGGGGAGGTGTTAGGTGTCACATGATATGACGGTCAGCTCCTGGGGGGAGGTGTTAGGTGTCACATGATATGACGGTCAGCTCCTGGGGGGGAGGTGTTAGGTGTCACATGATATGACGGTCAGCTCCTGAGTGGAGGAGGTGTTAGGTGTCACATGATATGACAGTCAGCTCCTGGAGGGGGAGGTGTTAGGTGTCACATGATATGATGGTCAGCTCCTGGGGGGAGGTGTTAGGTGTCACATGATATGACGGTCAGCTCCTGGGGGGAGGTGTTAGGTGTCACATGATATGATGGTCAGCTCCTGGGGGGAGGAGGTGTTAGGTGTCACATGATATGATGGTCAGCTCCTGGGGGGAGGAGGTGTTAGGTGTCACATGATATGATGGTCAGCTCCTGGGGGGAGGAGGTGTTAGGTGTCACATGATATGATGGTCAGCTCCTGGGGGGAGGAGGTGTTAGGTGTCACATGATATGATGGTCAGCTCCTGGGGGAGGGGGTGTTAGGTGTCACATGATATGATGGTCAGCTCCTGGGGGAGGGGGTGTTAGGTGTCACATGATATGATGGTCAGCTCCTGGGGGGAGGTGTTAGGTGTCACATGATATGATGGTCAGCTCCTGGGGGGAGGTGTTAGGTGTCACATGATATGATGGTCAGCTCCTGGGGGGAGGTGTTAGGTGTCACATGATATGACGGTCAGCTCCTGGGGGGAGGTGTTAGGTGTCACATGATATGATGGTCAGCTCCTGGGGGGAGGTGTTAGGTGTCACATGATATGATGGTCAGCTCCTGGGGGGAGGTGTTAGGTGTCACATGATATGATGGTCAGCTCCTGGGGGGAGGTGTTAGGTGTCACATGATATGACGGTCAGCTCCTGGGGGGAGGTGTTAGGTGTCACATGATATGACGGTCAGCTCCTGGGGGGAGGTGTTAGGTGTCACATGATATGATGGTCAGCTCCTGGGGGAGGGAGGTGTTAGGTGTCACATGATATGATGGTCAGCTCCTGGGGGGAGGTGTTAGGTGTCACATGATATGATGGTCAGCTCCTGGGGGGAGGTGTTAGGTGTCACATGATATGATGGTCAGCTCCTGGGGGGAGGTGTTAGGTGTCACATGATATGACGGTCAGCTCCTGGGGGGAGGTGTTAGGTGTCACATGATATGACGGTCAGCTCCTGGGGGGAGGTGTTAGGTGTCACATGATATGATGGTCAGCTCCTGGGAGGGGGGAGGTGTTAGGTGTCACATGATATGATGGTCAGCTCCTGGGGGGAGGTGTTAGGTGTCACATGATATGATGGTCAGCTCCTGGGGGGAGGAGGTGTTAGGTGTCACATGATATGACGGTCAGCTCCTGGGGGGGAGGTGTTAGGTGTCACATGATATGACGGTCAGCTCCTGGGGGGGAGGTGTTAGGTGTCACATGATATGACGGTCAGCTCCTGGGGGGGAGGTGTTAGGTGTCACATGATATGACGGTCAGCTCCTGGGGGGAGGTGTTAGGTGTCACATGATATGATGGTCAGCTCCTGGGAGGGGGAGGTGTTAGGTGTCACATGATATGATGGTCAGCTCCTGGGGGAGGGGGTGTTAGGTGTCACATGATATGATGGTCAGCTCCTGGGGGAGGGGGTGTTAGGTGTCACATGATATGATGGTCAGCTCCTTGGGGCGGTAGTGTTAGATGTCACGTGATATAACGGTCAGCTCCGGGGGGGAGGGGGGTGTTAGGTGTCACGTGACATAACGGTGAGCTCCTGGGGGGAGGGGTATCTGTCACGTGATGATACGGCCCCGTCTCCCGCTCACTCACCCGCTCCATGGCGCCGTTCTGAATCCGTTCAGCCTCAGCCACTTCCGGCAGGGATAGAGCGGATGTTCGGGGCATACTGGGAGATGTAGTCCTTTATACTCTCGTGTAACGTGACTATTCTATTGGCTGAACTACAACTCCCGGCATCAACCGCGATCTTAATCTAGACGCGCCCATAATGCAGCCAGCCTGGAGTCATGTGATGGGATGACGTCATGGCTGTGTAGCTACGGGCTGAGCTTCTGCTGTGTGATACTCTGTATATAAAAAGGGGTATATAGTGATAGTGTATAGTGATAGTATATAGTGATAGTATATGGTGTATAGTGATAGTGTATAGTGATAGTATATAGTGTATAGTATATAGTGATAGTATATAGTGTATAGTATATAGTGATAGTATATGGGGTATAGTGATAGTATATAGTGTATAGTGATAGTATATGGGGTATAGTGTATAGTATATAGGGTTAGTATATAGTGTATAGTGATAGTGTATAGTGATAGTATATAGTGATAGTGTATAGTGATAGTATATAGTGTATAGTGATAGTGTATAGTGATAGTATATAGTGTATAATGATAGTATATAGTGTATAGTATATAGTGATAGTATATGGTGTATAGTGATAGTATATAGTATATAGTGATAGTATATAGTGTATAGTATATAGTGATAGTATATGGTGTATAGTGATAGTATATGGTGTATAGTGATAGTATATAGTGTATAGTGATAGTGTATAGTGATAGTATATGGTGTATAGTGATAGTATATGGTGTATAGTGATAGTGTATAGTGATAGTATATGGTGTATAGTATATAGTGTATAGTGACAGTATATGGTGTATAGTGATAGTATATAGTGTATAGTATATGGTGTATAGTGATAGTATATGGGGTATAGTATATGGTGTATAGTGATAGTATATGGTGTATAGTGATAGTATATGGTGTATAGTGATAGTATATAGTGATAGTGTATAGTTTATAGTGATAGTGTATAGTGATAGTGTATAGTATATAGTGATAGTATATGGTGTATAGTATATGGTGTATAGTGATAGTATATAGTGTATAGTATATAGTGATAGTGTATAGTGTATAGTATATGGTGTATAGTGATAGTATATAGTGTATAGTGATAGTATATGGGGTATAGTGTATAGTGATAGTATATAGTGTATAGTGATAGTATATAGTGATAGTGTATAGTGATAGTATATAGTGTATAGTATATAGTGATAGTATATGGTGTATAGTGATAGTATATAGTGGTAGTATATGGTGTATAGTGATAGTGTATAGTGATAGTATATGGTGTATAGTGATAGTATATGGTGTATAGTGATAGTATATGGTGTATAGTGATAGTATATAGTGGTAGTATATGGTGTATAGTGATAGTGTATAGTGATAGTATATGGTGTATAGTGATAGTATATGGTGATAGTGTATAGTTTATAGTGATAGTATATAGTGTATAGTATATAGTGATAGTATATGGTGTATAGTAATAGTATATAGTGTATAGTGATAGTATATAGTGATAGTGTATAGTTTATAGTGATAGTGTATAGTGATAGTATATAGTGTATAGTATATGGTGTAGAGTGATAGTATATGGTGATAGTATATGGGGTATAGTATATGGTGTATAGTGATAGTATATGGTGATAGTGTATAGTTTATAGTGATAGTATATAGTGTATAGTATATAGTGATAGTATATGGTGTATAGTAATAGTATATAGTGTATAGTGATAGTATATAGTGATAGTGTATAGTTTATAGTGATAGTGTATAGTGATAGTATATAGTGTATAGTATATGGTGTAGAGTGATAGTATATGGTGATAGTATATGGGGTATAGTATATGGTGTATAGTGATAGTATATAGTGTATAGTATATGGTGTAGAGTGATAGTATATGGTGATAGTATATGGGGTATAGTATATGGTGTATAGTGATAGTGTATAGTGATAGTATATAGTGTATAGTGATAGTGTATAGTGATAGTATATGGTGTATAGTGATAGTGTATAGTGATAGTATATGGTGTATAGTGATAGTGTATAGTGATAGTGTATAGTGATAGTATATAGTGTATAGTGATAGTGTATAGTGATAGTATATGGTGTATAGTATATAGTGTATAGTATATGGTGTAAAGTGATAGTGTATGGTGATAGTATATGGGGTATAGTATATGGTGTATAGTGATAGTGTATGGTGATAGTATATGGTGTATAGTGATAGTGTATAGTGATAGTATATGGTGTATAGTATATGGTGTATAGTGATAGTATATGGTGTATAGTGATAGTGTATAGTGATAGTATATGGTATATAGTGTATAGTGATAGTATATGGTGTATAGTGATAGTATATAGTGTATAGTATATGGTGTATAGTGATAGTATATGGTGATAGTATATGGGGTATAGTATATGGTGTATAGTGATAGTATATAGTGTATAGTGATAGTATATGGTGTATAGTGATAGTGTATAGTGATAGTGTATAGTGATAGTATATAGTGTATAGTATATGGTGTATAGTGATAGTATATGGTGATAGTATATGGGGTATAGTATATGGTGTATAGTGATAGTATATAGTGTATAGTGATAGTATATGGTGTATAGTGATAGTGTATAGTGATAGTATATAGTGATAGTATATAGTGATAGTATATGGTGTATAGTGATAGTATATAGTGTATAGTGATAGTATATGGTGTATAGTGATAGTGTATAGTGATAGTGTATAGTGATAGTATATAGTGATAGTATATGGTGTATAGTGATAGTATATAGTGTATAGTGATAGTGTATAGTTTATAGTGATAGTGTATAGTGATAGTATATAGTGTATAGTATATGGTGTATAGTGATAGTATATAGTGTATAGTATATAGTGATAGTATATGGTGTATAGTGATAGTGTATAGTTTATAGTGATAGTGTATAGTGATAGTATATAGTGTATAGTATATAGTGATAGTATATGGTGTATAGTGATAGTATATAGTGATAGTGTATAGTTTATAGTGATAGTGTATAGTGATAGTATATAGTGTATAGTATATGGTGTATAGTGATAGTATATAGTGTATAGTGATAGTATATAGTGTATAGTGATAGTATATAATGTATAGTATATGGTGTATAGTGATAGTATATAGTGTATAGTGATAGTATATAGTGATAGTGTATAGTTTATAGTGATAGTGTATAGTGGTAGTATATAGTGTATAGTATATGGTGTATAGTTATAGTATATAGTGTATAGTATATGGTGTATAGTATATGGTGTATAGTGATAGTATATAGTGTATAGTGATAGTATATAGTGATAGTGTATAGTTTATAGTGATAGTGTATAGTGTATAGTATATGGTGTATAGTATATGGTGTATAGTGATAGTATATGGTGTATAGTGATAGTATATAGTGATAGTGTATAGTTTATAGTGATAGTGTATAGTGTATAGTATATGGTGTATAGTATAAGGTGTATAGTGATAGTATATAGTGTATAGTATATTGTGTATAGTATATGGTGTATAGTGATAGTATATAGTGTATAGTGATAGTATATAGTGATAGTGTATAGTTTATAGTGATAGTGTATAGTGATAGTATATGGTGTATAGTGATAGTATATGGTGTATAGTGATAGTATATAGTGATAGTGTATAGTTTATAGTGATAGTGTATAGTGATAGTATATAGTGTATAGTATATGGTGTATAGTGATAGTATATGGTGTATAGTGATAGTATATAGTGATAGTATATGGTGTATAGTGATAGTATATAGTGTATAGTATATAGTGTATAGTGATAGTGTATAGTGATAGTATATAGTGTATAGTATATGGTGTATAGTGATAGTGTATAGTGATAGTATATAGTGTATAGTGATAGTATATGGGGTATAGTGTATAGTATATAGGGTTAGTATATGGTGTATAGTGATAGTATATAGTGATAGTGTATAGTGATAGTATATGGTGTATAGTGATAGTATATAGTGTATAGTGATAGTATATAGTGGTAGTGTATAGTGATAGTATATAGTGTATAGTGATAGTGTATAGTGATAGTATATAGTGTATAGTATATAGTGATAGTATATAGTATATAGTGATAGTATATGGTGTATAGTGATAGTATATGGTGTATAGTGATAGTATATAGTGATAGTGTATAGTGATAGTATATAGTGTTTAGTATATAGTGATAGTATATGGTGTATAGTGATAGTATATAGTGATAGTGTATGGTTTATAGTGATAGTGTATAGTGATAGTATATAGTGTTTAGTATATAGTGATAGTATATGGTGTATAGTGATAGTATATAGTGATAGTGTATAGTTTATAGTGATAGTGTATAGTGATAGTATATGGTGTATAGTATATGGTGTATAGTGATAGTATATGGTGATAGTATATGGGGTATAGTATATAGTGATAGTATATGGGGTATAGTGATAGTATATGGTGTATAGTGATAGTATATGGTGTATAGTATATGGTATATAGTGATAGTGTATAGTGATAGTATATGGTGTATAGTGATAGTGTATAGTGATAGTATATGGGGTATAGTGATAGTATATGGGGTATAGTATATAGTGTATAGTGATAGTATATGGTGTATAGTGATAGTATATAGTGATAGTGTATAGTTTATAGTGATAGTTTATAGTGATAGTATATAGTGATAGTATATGGTGTATAGTGATAGTATATAGTGATAGTATATAGTGTATAGTATATGGTGTATAGTGATAGTATATGGTGATAGTATATGGGCTATAATAGTATATAGTGTATAGTGATAGTATATGGGGTATAGTATATAGGGTTAGTATATGGTGTATAGTGATAGTGTATACTGATAGTATATAGTGTATAATGATAGTATATAGTGATAGTATATAGCAGGGGTCGGCAACCTATGGCACTCGTGCCACTCTTGGCACGCGAGGCTTATTTCCCTGGCACGGCAGCGGACTCCTCCCCCAGCAGTTTCGATCGGACCAAACATGGCCGAAACGAAACTGCTATTATTATACTGTGGGGCCTCTTCGGAGCCCCCGGGGAGGTGATGAAACATAAAATACAATGTTACTCACTATTCCACGCTCCGCAGCCGCTGTGTGCTCTTCAGGCGCTTCTGCCTGAAGTCAGCTGACAGGGCCTCAGGGGTCGCGTCTGCGTCTGACGTCATTACGCATAATGACGCGACGTGACCCCTGAGACTCAATGAGCGGTCGCTGACTACAGGCAGAAGCGCCCGAAGATACAGAGCGGCTGCGGAGCGTGGAATGGTGAGTAACATTGTTTTTTATGTTTCATCACCTCTCTTTGCCCTCCACTTATTATACTCTGTGGTCTGAAGAGACCCCACAGTATAATAATAGCTAGTGAGTGTGCAGGGGCCACTATAGAGCATAATACCGTGTGCAGGGCCCACTATAGAGCATAATACCGTGTGCAGGGCCCACTATAGAGCATAATACCGTGTGTAGGGGCCGCTATGGGACATAATACCGTGTGCAGGGGCCACTATAGAGCATAATACCGTGTGCAGGGGCCGCTATGGGACATATACCGTGTGCAGGGGCCGCTATGGAGGATAATACCGTGTGCAGGGGCCGCTATAGAGCATAATACCCTGTGCAGGGCCCACTATAGAGCATAATACCGTGTGTAGGGGCCGCTATAGAGCATAATACCCTGTGCAGGGCCCACTATAGAGCATAATACCGTGTGTAGGGGCCGCTATGGGACATAATACCGTGTGCAGGGGCCACTATAGAGCATAATACCGTGTGCAGGGGCCACTATGGGACATATACCGTGTGCTGGGGCCGCTATGGGACATATACCATGTGCAGGGCCCACTATAGAGCATAATACCGTGTGCAGGGCCCAATATAGAGCATAATACCGTGTGCAGGGACCACTATAGAGCATAATACCGTGTGTAGGGGCCGCTATGGGACATAATACCGTGTGCAGGGGCCACTATAGAGCATAATACCGTGTGCAGGGGCCACTATAGAGCATAATACCGTGTGCAGGGGCCACTATAGAGCATAATACTGTGTGCAGGGACCACTATGGTACATATACCGTGAGCAGGGGCCGCTATGGGACATATACCGTGTTTAGGGGCCGCTATGGGACATATTGCTGTGTGCAGGGGCTGCTATGGGACAAATACTGTGTGCAGGGGCAGCTATGGGACAAATACCGTGTGCAGGGGCCACTATAGGGCATAATACCGTGTGCAGGGGCCACTATGGGACATATACCGTGTGCAGGGGCCGGTATGGGACATAATACCGTGTGCAGGGGCCACTATGGGACATATACCGTGTGCAGGGGCCGGTATGGGACATAATATCGTGTGCAGGGGCCACTATGGAGCACAATACCGTGTGCAGGGGCCGCTATGGGACATATACCGTGTGCAGGGACCGCTATGGGACAAATACTGTGTGCAGGGTCTACTATAGGGCATAATACCGTGTGCAGGGGCCACTATGGGACATATACCGTGTGCAGGGGCCACTATGGAGCATAATACCGTGTGCAGGGGCCGCTATGGGACAAATGCCATGTGCAGAGGCCGCTATGGGACAAATACCGTGTGCAGAGGCCGCTATGGGACATAATACCATGTGCAGGGACCGCTATGTGATATAATACCGTGTGCAGGGACCGCTATGGGATATAATACCGTGTGCAGGGACCGCTATGGGATATAATACCGTGTGCAGGGACCGCTATGGGATATAATACCGTGTGCAGGGACCGCTATGGGACATACCACCATGTGCAGGGACCGCTATGGGATATAATACCGTGTGCAGGGACCGCTATGGGACATAATACCGTGTGCAGTGGCCGCTATGGGACATAATACCGTGTGCAGGGACCACTATGGGACATTATTCTGTATAACGGTGTGTTTTCTATATTAAGGATGTGTTTTTGCACAGAAAACTCAGGCTTTGTTTTTTTTTGTGCAAAAATGCACCAGTTTTACATCGAATGAGAAAGTTCCAAATATAGCTCCATCCAGATACATAGTGTGTATTTACCATAAGGTGCCGCCATACGGTGCTCCTGGACACATTTACCACTAATTGGAGGCTGCACATGGACTTTCATTGCTTCTAATCAGAAAGTACAGGAGCGTCCCAGGAAATAGCAGTAAGCGCATGTGTCCTGAAGCATCTGGTGGCAGCACTTCTGTGTTATGGTTTGTGGTATATGACTTTAGTTTAGGGGTCGTCAGACTTACAATTATTGACCGGCACTCCGAGTACCTCATCTTTGATTTTTTTATTAAAATCGGCACGCCGAACAGAAAAGGTTGCCTACTCCTGGTATATAGTATATAGTGATAGTATATACACTGTGTGCAGAATTATTAGGCAAATGAGTATTTTGATCACATCATCCTTTTATACATGTTGTCCTACTCCAAGCTGTATAGGTATGAAAGCCAACTACCAATTAAGTAAGTCTGGTGATTTGCATCTCTGTAATGAGGAGGGGTGTGGTCTAATGACATCAACACCCCATATAAGGTGTGCTTAATTATTAGGCAACTTCCTTTCCTTTAGCAAAATGAGTCAGAAGAGAGATTTGACGGACTCTGAAAAGTCAAAAATTGCAGAGGGATGCAGCAATCTTGAAATTGCCAAACTTTTGAAGCGTGATCGCCGAACAAGCAAGCGTTTCATGGCAAATAGCCAACAGGGTCACAAGAAGTGTGTTGAAACAAAAAGGCGCAAAATAACTGCTAATGAATTGAGGAAAATCAAGCGTGAAGATGCCATTAGCCACCAGTTTAGCCATATTTCAGAGCTGCAACGTTACTGGAGTATCAAAAAGCACAAGGTGTGCGATACTCAGGGACATGGCCAAGGTAAGGAAGGCTGAAAAACGGGAACCATAAGATAAAACGTCAAGACTGGAGCAAGAAATATCTTAAGACTGATTTTTCGAAGGTTTTATGGACTGATGAAATGAGAGTGACTCTTTGTGGGCCAGATGGATGGGCCCGAGGCTGGATCAGTAAAGGCCAGAGCTCCACTACGACTCAGACGCCACAAGGTGGAGGTGGGGTACTGGTATGGGCTGATATCATCAAACATGAACTCGGGTGGAGGATGGAGTGAAGCTAAACTCCCAGACCTACTGCCAGTTTCTGGAAGACACCTTCTTCAAGCAGTGGTACAGGAAGAAGTCGGTATCGTTCAAGAAAAACATGATTTTCATGCAGGACAAAGCTCCATCACATGCATCCAAATACTCCACAGCATGGCTGGCCAGTAAAGGTCTAAAAGAAGAAAAAAATAATGACATGGCCCCCTTGTTCACCTGATCTGAACCCCATAGAGAACCTGTGGTCCCTCCTAAAATGTTGTTATCTCTGGTTCCATCTCCTGGCTGTTATCTCTGGTTCCATCTTTTGGTTGTTATCTCTGGTTCCAGCTCCTGCTTGTTATCTCTGGTTCCATCTCCTAGTTTGACCCTGTGATGATTCTGCTTAAGTGTGGCTATAACTCAGATGTATTTTGGTCTCTGGATATAGGATCTCCCTTCTTGCTTGCACTCATTCATACTGTGTGCAGCTACAAGCCTAGGTGCATATTGACAGTAGCGGCCAGGCTGGAACAATAGGGCTCCATTGTATTCCTATACAACCCTGGCTGATCAAACAATAGTGCATTGTTCAAGCCTGGGCTGTTGATCAGATATGACTGATAACAGTGTATCAATTCACTTTGTCTCAGCTCTATACAAAAGATCTGGATTTGATTGAATTAACTCATCAGACGTACTGTCGCCGGTGACCTCATTCTGGGAGGTGGCAAAAAGGGTATAAAAGATGAGGTAAGAGGTCTGTGGGAGGAGACTATCACTAAGAGATCATGCTATGAAGACTGTGCTGGGATTATGCTACAGAGTTGACACAGACGGACCATGAGGAGAGGCAGCTGTGATGAGATTCTGTTGAGACTATTGGACTAATGCTGAGAGACTGTTATGAGAGCATGCAGGCTGGATTATCGTTTTAATGCCACATGCTGAAAAGCCTCCACTGGTGACTCACACATGCCATGTGTGAGTGTTGGACTATAGAACCACATCAAGGACATGTGTGGTAAAGTAATTATTTCACCTTTAATCCCTTTTATTTTATTTGTACTGTATCTTGTAACTAGTAACTGTTAATGCTTGCATATGTCTGCATATCTGTTCTGATCTGTATATGTTAGATTTTAATACCGACCCATTTAGGGGTTAATAAATATATAAAATTTAGAAGGCTTGTCTTGTATTTATCTTGTGAACCCGACACTCACTGGAGGTGAGTGTGGTTTTTATATGAAAGAGGACTCAGGGTGTGGCCAAAGCGGTTGGGCGCACGGAGGATCTTTCACAGACTCCTAGTAATGTGTCCTTCCTCTTGCTGGGTGCTGTCATCACTGAATACTGTGGACTGGTCCGATGGCTGCTGACCCTATTGTATCATTGTCTGACACTTGTGTTGCTATTGTGAAGCCAATGATTCCTCGGTAATTTGCCCCATGATGCTGATTCTCCGACCTGTGGGCGGTATGTGGAGTGAACTGATATCATTTGGGAGTCAGTCCTGGACAATTGTTCCTGTATATTTTAGGATATTTCAGGTTGGATTCTGACTGTCTACGATCAGACATATATCAGCCATCTCCACCTTCATCAGAATTCACAGTCTATGAAATGTAAATAGTAGTGAGGGGTCAGCGTGCAGGGTATTTGGGGTCATTGGGAGGGGGTGTAGGGGTCAGTGAGAATTGTGGGGTTTCTCAATCTGTTGGGGAGAGTCGGAGTCTGATCAGTATTGGGGTCTTATGTGGACCATGTAGGACATTATAGTTTTTTGGGCTAATTGTGAGTATTGGTATGTCAGTGTGGGATGGCGGGGGTACAAGTTCAGTTGTGGGCCCTTCACTATATTTTGTTTTGAGCCTTTGGGTGAGAGGGGAAGGGGTATGTCTCGTCATTCTGCGCCAACACCAGCAACAGGTTGGGCAGATTATTTCCCCCAATAGCTTGCGGGATGTTTTGGGGTGTCAGGGTGTATGTCAGGTCCATGTATTGTGCCGTGGCCAGGCTGGGCTCCAGGTTAAGCAGCCAGCTGGCAGCTCAGTAGTGACAGTCAGCAGAGAGCTCCAGACCCCCGGCCCCCCGCCCAATGAGTTAACAACGCAGTGTGATTACACATTCAGCCTCCCATCCCCCTCCATGCCCTCTCCCTCCTCTGGCTGCAGACACAGCTCATCACTGCGGAGGTGGCGGAGAGTGAACCCCTCAGCGCTCCCCGCTGTGTCCTGGGTGGTGAGTGTGCGCCCCTTCCGACTCCCAGCCCTCACATGACCTGCTCATAGAGCTGCATTGTGATGTCCAGACAGGTCTACAGGGATATTCAAACTAGGACCCTCTAACTATTGGGGGGCCACAACTCCCAGCATGCCCTGACAGGCACATTTTACAAGTTTCCCACATGATGTGTGTCAGCATAGCGAATTGTCAGTGTTGCTAGGTTACAGGCTGTCCATCTGTGGTAAATGTGCCAGATGTGAGGACATGAGGTGAGGACGGCGCCCGTCCTCCAAACTAAAGGCAGTCGTATATGAATGTCATCACCTCATCTCAGAGGCATTGCCTGTGTATGTGTGGGTGAAGCTATTCTAGAACCTCCTTTGTATAGGTGACATTAGTTATATACCTCTGTATAGGTGACATTAGTTATATACCTCCTCTATAGAGGTGACATTAGTTATATACTTCCTCTATATAGGTGACATTAGTTATATACATCCCCTGTATAGGTGACATTAGTTATATACCTCCCCTGTATAGGTGACATTAGTTATATACTTCCTCTATATAGGTGACATTAGTTATCTACCTCCCCTGTATAGGTGACATTAGTTATATACCTCCCCTGTATAGGTGACATTAGTTATATACCTCCTCTATAGAGGTGACATTAGTTATATACTTCCTCTATATAGGTGACATTAGTTATATACCTCCCCTGTATAGGTGACATTAGTTATATACCTCCCCTGTATAGGTGACATTAGTTATATACCTCCCCTGTATAGGTGACATTCGTTATATACCTCCCCTGTATAGGTGACATTAGTTATATACCTCCTCTATAGAAGTGACATTAGTTATATACCTCTGTATAGGTGACATTAGTTATATACTTCCTCTATAGAGGTGACATTAGTTATATACTTCCTCTATATAGGTGACATTAGTTATATACTTCCTCTATATAGGTGACATTAGTTATATACCTCCTCCGTATAGGTAACATTAGTTATATACCTCCTCTATAGAGGTGACATTAGTTATATACTTCCTCTATATAGGTGACATTAGTTGTATACCTCCCCTATATAGGTGACATTAGTTGTATACCTCCCCTGTATAGGTGACATTAGTTGTATACCTCCCCTCTATAGTAGACATTAGTTATACACCTCCCCTGTATAGATGACATTAGTTGTATACCTCCCCTCTATAGGTGACATTAGTTGTATACCTCCTCTATACAGGTGACATTAGTTGTATACCTCCCCTCTATAGGAGACATTAGTTGTATACCTCCCCTCTATAGGAGACATTAGTTATATACCTCCCCTGTATAGGTGACATCAGTTGTATACCTCCCCTCTATAGGTGACATTAGTTGTATACCTCCCCTCTATAGGTGACATTAATTATGTCTTCTCTGTACAGGTGACGTTGGGTACGTACTTCCTTTGTATAGGTGGCGATTATATAGCTCCTCTGTATCGGTGATGTCAGTTATTCACTGATGAGCAGAAGGGTAACAATGTTAGAGCTTGGAACGTGAGACTCCCATCCTGTTATAGACAGTCCTCTTGGCTATCTGACAGGTCAGTGTTTGGTGCGAGGCTTCCTGACTATGTCTATGGCTGCAGGTATATACATTTAGGGATGTTAGTGTGGAGTCTGTAGGTCCTCATTGTCTGTATGAGGTGGTGATATACTAGCTTTAAGGCTATCTGTTTTGTTGAAGGGATAGATCTATAAGGGGTTTATACATGTCCAGACTGCATTGTTGTATTTATTGAAGTAACCTGTGCACTTATACCATCATGGTGATGTCTTATCATATAGTGTGACAAGATTGAGATGACTTGTCACGTACATCTTAGCGTCACGTACGTCTTAGTGTCACATACAGTACGTCTTAGCGTCACGTACGTCTTAGTGTCACATGACTATACTGTTTTTTTTATGTAGGTTCTGATAATTGTATTTCTGAGATTTTGAGACTTATTTGTAGGTCGACATATTCTCTGGGACCACAGATTGCTTTTACTTGGCTATCTCATACGTACTTGTAACTATTTAGCATATGGTCAGTTCTGCAGATTCTTCTCATGTTACTGTTTTGCTTCTAAAAAATCTGATTTGTAATTTTTATTATTTTTTAAATCCCCCTTTGGCTTTCAGCACTGCCTGGATCCTTCCGGCATGTTCTCCATCAGATGTCCTAACCATAATCTGATCCCAAGTCTCTTCTACACGTTCCCAATGTTGGTGCATACTGGTCATCTGTATAGGTGACATTAGGTATACACACCCTTTGTTTAGATCATATTGGTTATAATATACCTCTTATATATATGTGACATTGATTATATACAATCCTCTGTATAGGTGATAACAGTTACATGTGTCCGCTGTATAGGTGATGTTGGTGTGATACAGGACAAGCCCAGGGGGATGAATTTTAGATATGGATTCCATTTGTGGCTGATTGATATCACACCCTTTGATTCCCAGACACTTGCAGACTCAATGTCTACAGTCCCCTACACTTTACATACAAGTGTAAAACTCGGTAACTCAGCAGGGGAGATCCTGGAGTATGTGTATTTTAAAGTTTCTAAGCAGACGATCTGGCTCCAGTCAGAAATTAAAAAGAAATATAGTATTATGATGAAATATCCCGAGGGGACCCCCTACAGTCGCACCGATAAGTTCCTCAGGTGCACAAGACTGGCCCAAACACACCAAGTCCAAACACGTTACTGTTGGGAGCAGGGAAAAGGTCCAGACACTGTACTCCCTACCCAAGGGGATTTGGGGGGTCAGTCCTGGTGTCTACGCGATGGGAACATCACCATGAAACCCGTCATACCCCTCGCCTGATACTACAGTCACCCGGCAAGGAGTTATGGTTGTATATATTTTTCTGGTCTCAGGAACCAGGGTTGGGCCTTTTCTCCTGGTGGCATCACACTGTTAGGAGACTAGGATAGTTATATGGTCTCAGACCAAGGAGAGGGGCCAATTCTTATCCTGGGAGAGATGTGAAGATACATGTTGTGTTACTGACTTAAGGAAGTGCCCTGGGGCCTAGCAGTGAGGCCTCGGTGAACCAGACTACAGATCCATTTGGTATTTTCTTTTTTATCTTTCAATCCCATGTTATTTTCTGTACTGCATTCCTTGTTTTTACCTGTATTTGCTTGACCATCCTCTGATGTGTATTCTGTATATGTTAGCGGCTAGTACCGACCCACTCGGGTTAATAAATATATAAAATTTATAAAGCTTGTTTCATATTATCCTATGAACCCAGGTACTCATGGAGGGAGAGTGGAAGGTAAGAGGGGTGACCGCAGGTAGACCAAGCGGCTTGGCAAAGTTGGTTATGCACATCCTATGTATAGGTGACATTGATTATACAATCTTCTATGTTTTGACAGATTTACTGCCAGGAATACATTCTTCTCTTATGTGACAGAAGTCAGTCCCCCAGATATGTCAGGAGTTGGACAATCTTCCGGAAACAATGACAATGTCAAGATGATTGTCCAGGTAAGTGAATGTATAGACCTATGCCACCACCAGATGGACACACACCACCACCTGATAGACCTATGCCCCCACCAGATGGACACACACCACCACATGATAGACCTATGCCGCAACCAGATGGACACACACCACCACATAATAGACCTATACCGCAACCAGATGGACACACACCACCACATAATAGACCTATGCCCCCACCAGATAGACACACACCACCACATGATAGACCTATGCCGCAACCAGAGGGACACACACCACCACATGATAGACCTATGCCCCCACCAGATAGACACACACCACCACATGATAGACCTATGCCACCACCAGATGGACACACACCACCACCTGATAGACCTATGCCCCCACCAGATAGACACACACCACCACATGATAGACCTATGCCCCCACCAGATGGACGCACACCACCACATGATAGACCTATGCCCCACCAGATGGACACACACCACCACATGATAGACCTATGCCCCCACCAGATGGACGCACACCACCACATGATAGACCTATGCCCCACCAGATGGACGCACACCACCACCTGATAGACCTATGCCCCCACCAGATGATATATTGGTTGGTCTAACACTCTGACATGGTTATCTGACATGGAGAGAAGAGAGTAAGTCGCTGCCAGACTTTTATCTCCCCATAGAACAAAAGGATTTGGCAGGTTAAAATGCAAAAGTAGGGACCCCCATATGCACATTGGTCTACAGAATGTGGCAGTACATCACCGTGTGTGTAGGACACTTGTCCTATACAATTCAGGGGTATAAGATTGGCGTGTCTTACGGGGGGCTCTACTGACTTGTGACATCATGAACTCTACCTACCCCAGTGTTTTTCAACTGTTTGAAGGCAAGTACCCCCTAGTGACAAGAAGTTCCAACCAAGTAGCCCTAAAGATGCTCCTGCTTCCCTCAGTGACTCTGTTGGCAATTTTGTCAGATTTGATGGGAAGACTGGTTTGGCATACAGTCAGAATGACAGACACCACATTGGACACCATCACAAGTTACTGGGATCTGTGCAGGCTCGGACTGGCCCACCGGGGTGCTGGTGAATCCCCCAATGGGCCCTGTGCCTTTAGGCAGGGCCAGTGTTAGGGGGGAAAGCAGACATGGCAATTGCCCAGGGTCCCCCGTCCCCAAAGGGCCACCCCGGGATCCGGAACCTGATGTCAGGCCTAGCCACATCGATAACGGAGAGGGGCCCAGTGTCATGTGCCGCAGGGCCCCTTTCCAATAGAAGCCTGCCATGGGAAGGTCTGTAAGAATAACAAACATTTTTACTCACCTCTTCTGGGAGTCCGGGCTCATCTGGGCTGTCGGAGGAGGCCAGGTACATAGCAGTTAACCCCATCATGTCCTTCACATTAACCCCTGTGTGCCTCACATAAGGGTTACTAATATGTGAGACATATATAGGGAGGTACTAATAAAGGACCTCAATAAGGAAGATACAGTTGTGCTAAAAAGTTTCCATACCCCGGCAGATTTTATGTGTTTTTGGCCTTTTTTCAGAGAATATGACTGATAACACAAAACCTTTTCCTCCACTCCTGGTTAGTGGTTGGCTGAAGCCATTTATTGTCAGACTTCTGTGTTGTCTCTTTATAAATCATAATGACAACCAAAAACATCACAATGCCCCTGTTCAGTAGTTCCCATCCCCCAGTTGTTAATCCTGTGTATTGCCCCCTCAGCTTGGAGTCTTTTGTGGTAGTTGTGGATGAGGCTCTTTATTTTCTCAGATGGTTCTCCAGTTCCTGTATATTCCTGGACTGTCTTGCATGTCCTGCGCACTTGACATCTCCCCAGAGTGGCTCAATGATATTGAGGTCAGGAGACTGAGATGGCCACTCCAGAACCTTCACTTTCTTCTGCTGTAGCCAATGACAGGACGACTTGGCCTTGTGTTTTGGATGGTTGTCATGTTGGAACGTCCAAGTCTGTCCCATGCGCAGCTTCCTGGCTGATGAGGGCAGATTTGCCTCCAGTATTTGCTGATAACGCGCTGCTTTCATCTTTCCTTCAGCTTTGACCAAGTTTCCTGAGCCTTTGAAGCTCCCACATCCCCACATCATCAGTGATCCACCTCCGGGCCTTACAGTAGGAATGGTGTTCCTTCCATCATAGGCCTTGTTGTCACCTCTCCAAATGTAACGTTTATGGCTGTGGCCAGTTTCATTTTTGTCTCAGCCCTCCACATGACCTTGTTCCAGAAGTTTTGAGACTTGTCTCTGTGCTGTTTGGCGTATTGTAGGCGAGATTCTTGTGACATTTGCGCAGTAATGGCTTTCTTCTGGCAACTCCACCATGTGGCCCATTTTTCTGCAAGTGCCTCCTTATTGTGCATCTTGAACCAGCCGCACCGATAGTTGTCAGAGAGTCCTGTATTTCAGCTGATGTTATGTGTGGGGGGTTTTCTTTGCATCCTGAACATTTTTCCGGGCAGTTGTGGCCGAAAGTTTGGTTGGTCTACCTGACCGTGGTTTGGTTTTTACAGAGCCCCTGAGTTTCCATTTGTTAATCACAGTTTGAACACTGCTGACTGGCATTATCTATTCCTTGGATATCTTTTTGTCTCCCTTTCCTGTTTTATACAGTACAACTACCTTTTCCCGTAGATCCGTGGACAATTCTTTTGCTTTCCCCATGACTCACAATCCAGAAGCGTCAGAGGCTGAGGAAAGATGCGACAGTCTGTCTGGATCCCAGAAACTCCCTCAGCTTTATGCACACACTGAGGTCACAGGTGAGGAGGTCACAGGTGAGGAGGTCACAGGTGAGGGGGTCACAGGTGAGGGGGTCACAGGTGAGGGGGTCACAGGTGAGGGGGTCACAGGTGAGGGGGTTACCTTTAGTAGCCATTCAAACCCCTTTGTGTCAACTTCTGGGCCAAAATCACCAGGGGATGGGAACTTGTGAACAGGGGCATTTTGATGTTTTTGGTTGTCATTATGATTTAAAAAGAGAAAACCCAGAAGTCTGACAATAAATGGCTTCAGCCAACCACTAACCATGAGCGGAGAAAAGGTTTTGTGTTATCATTCATATTCTCTGAAAAAAGGCCAAAAAAACAAAAACTCTGCCGGGGTATGGAAACTTTTTAGCACAACTGTATTTATTACCTCCATATGTCTCACATATCAGTAAACCTCATGTATAGCACACAGGGGTTATTGTGAGGGACATGATGGGGTTAACTGTTATTAATATGGGGCACATGGAGTTACTATATTGTTATCTGCAGTTGTGGCTAATAGTACAGACTAGGACATCATCTGTCATTTTTTAATTTAAATTGGTACAACGAACAAAAGAAGTCGCCTACCCCTGGCGAAAGTGATTCGATATTCCTGTCACTATATATGGAGAACTCCAACATAGCTTATACCCATGACACACGATTGCGGACATAGTAAACTCTCTGTGTCCCATTCACATGAATACTGTAATTCATGATATTTAACATCCAGCGGCACGGCCACCCGATCCAGGCACACGGCCTCCCTAATCCTGACACACGGCCTCCCCCATCCTGACAGACGGCCGCCCGATTCAGGCACACGGCCTCCCCAATCCTGACAGACGACCGCCCAATCCAGGCACACGGCCTCCCCAATCCTGAAACACGGCTGCCTGATCCAGGCACACTACCTCCCCTATCCTGACACACGGCTGCCCGATCCAGGCACACGGCCTCCCCAATCCTGACACACGGCCTCCCACATGCTGACACACGGCTGCCCGATCCAGGAACACGGCCTCCCCAATCCTGACACACGGCTGCCTGATCCAGGCACACGGCCTCCCCCATCCTGACACACGGCTGCCTGATCCAGGCACACGACCTCTCCCATCCTGACACACGGCCGCCCGATCCAGGCACACGGCCTCCCCCATCCTGACATACGGCTGCCTGATCCAGGCACACGACCTCCCCCATCCTGACACACGGCTGCCCGATCCAGGAACACGGCCTCCCCCATCCTGACACACGGCCTCCCCAATCCTGACAGAAGGCTTCCCCCATCCTGACACACGGCTGCCCGATCCAGGAACACGGCCTCCCCAATCCTGACACACGGCCTCCCCAATCCTGACACACGGCCTCCCCAATCCTGACACACGGCCTCCCCAATCCTGACACACGGCCTCCCCAATCCTGACACACGGCCTCCCCAATCCTGACACACGGCCTCCCCCATCCTGACACACGGCCGCCCGATCCAGGCACACGGCCTCCCCCATCCTGACACACGGCTGCCCGATCCAGGAACACGGCCTCCCCAATCCTGACAGACGGCCGCCCGATCCAGGCACACGGCCTCCCCAATCCTGACACACGGCTGCCTGATCCAGGCACACGACCTCCCCCATCCTGACACACGGCCGCCCGATCCAGGCACACGGCCTCCCCCATCCTGACATACGGCTGCCTGATCCAGGCACACGGCCTCCCCCATCCTGACACACGGCTGCCTGATCCAGGCACACGGCCTCCCCCATCCTGACACACGGCTGCCCGATCCAGGAACACGGCCTCCCCAATCCTGACACACGGCCTCCCCCATCCTGACACACGGCCTCCCCCATCCTGACACACGGCCTCCCCCATCCTGACACACGGCCTCCCCCATCCTGACACACGGCCTCCCCCATCCTGACACACGGCCTCCCGATTCCAGGCACGCGGCCTTCCCCATCCTGACACATGGCCGCCCGATCCAGGCACACGGCCTCCCGCTTCCAGGCACGCGACTGCTTGATTCACACTGTAGTGGTGGCAGGGCTGGCATTGGATGGCTGAGCTCTTGTTCATCTGTAATTGTTTCCTCACAGAAGCCCGAGGAGTCTTCACCACCATCACTAATCCGACTCACCATACCAAAAGTGCCTGTGACCAAGAAAAGGTAAGCACTCATCTGCTGTCACTGCCTGCAGCACCAATAGTGAAAACCAACATATAACATATTTCTTCATATTCAGGGGAAGTAACAAACATGACATAAGCAGAGAGGATCATGGGAGACAGCGGGCACACACACACGGAGACGTGTATATGTAAAGTGTGTGATGTGATGGTGTAAGGCCATTCTAGGCTGCGGGTGAGACGACGGAGGATGTTAATTGTAGGTTGATGTTGGATTAGGCAGTCTGGTTGGTAGGGACAGAAGAGATGAAGGAAGGTGCAGCATGGTGGACAGCTCTGTAGATCAGTACGACTGGTGCGTAAAGCATGTGATAATATAACTGAGGCTAGGTACACGTCAGTGTCTCCATAGGAGGTCCACGGGTCACCACTTTTTAGCTTACAGGGTCTCCTCAGCGCAATGTGAACCTAGCCCATAAGTGATCCCTTCTGCCCTAATGGATTTACATTAGTGGAGGTACTTGGCATCTGATGTGTAGTTAACACCTTCTTACCCCGATATACAGCTCCACCTGGCACCCATGAATAAACTTTATGTAACTGTCTCTTCAGAAATGTCATGGTCTGAACTGTAGCAGATAAGTGATGGCTGAAACCTCCCGCCTGTGCCTGCGGAGATCACAAGCACTGATCGCTCTCATCTCTGATTTATTTCCCAGCAAACGCAAAGGAAATCTGTCGGTGATTCGGCGCAAGATGATGGAAAAGAACCAGGTAATGACGGATACCAGGAAAGTAATCGTAGCGTGGGAGACTGCCAGACAGCGGCCAGACAGCAGGGAAGCCTGCCATACATTAGACATCCCAGACTGCTCACGGTTACACTGCAGACTGTCAATGGTCACCTGGAGGGATTATTCATCGCTTGTATGGCCGACTCTTCCAAACACCCAGACATTAACATCTCACTAAGACAAACAAGGGGAAAAAGAACAGATGAAAGTTGATCAATGGTAATGAAGTGTTGGAAACAGGAAATGACGTAAACTTTGTGGGGTTTGTAAGGAACATGTGCCAGCCCTCGTCTGTCCTCCTCCAGACTCCTAGCACCTAGACATGACACCAGACCCGGATAGATCTGCAGATAGATTGCCTATGCCTGTCAGATAAAAGCAGATCTTCCTTTCCTTCTAGGAGGTCCAGGAGCTCAGGGCAGAGGGGCCACCACATCTTCGTCCATCAGTGAAGGAGGACAACCTCCTGGAGGAGCATCTGTGCACCAGGTATCAGGAGGTGGCCACGCAGACCCGGCCCGTTTACTGTTTCCACACGGTGGATGAGATGATGGAGTTTCTTCATGGAGACAATAAGTGTGAGGAGCAGAGCGCGGTGGCCCCGGCTAACCAGATTCCAACTACTGAGAATCACACGAGAACGCCGACACTGGAAACAGAGGAGGAAGATGATGAAGAAGAGCAGCCAATGGTGTCACAGCTCTACACTCCGCTCCTCTGCCCCCCATTCCCCGTCATCAAACGCAGGAGAAAGCAGCGCTTCCATTGTGACTGGCAAGGGGCAGTAACGGTCATCAGCTCCCCCAGTGTGCCCGCTCACGCCATGGAGCTGAGGGTGGACGAAGACCTGGCCATGTCCATCAGACGACAGGTGGACATTAATAACCCGGGACCTTTCGGCTGGCAGCTGGCCAAACTCCTGTTTACTGAGGAGGAACTGTACGGGCACAACTTCAATGGCACCGACCAAAAGATGCCCCTAAGCCCACGGCGGGTCCACGCTATACAGCATGCCTTCCACCACTACTTCCCTAAAGACATGGCGGACGAGGCGCTGGCCAAAGGCCGCACTGCCATCAACCAGGGCATAAGGAACATGTTCTATGTCCGCAACCGCAGAGATGGCGACTTCTCATGAAGTCACATCCAGAGCTGCTGCGACATCGTGCCCTATACTCCGGTCACATCCAGAGCCGCTGCGACATCGTGCCCTATACTCCGGTCCCATCCAGAGTCGCTGCGACATCGTGTCCTATACTCCGGTCACATCCAGAGCTGCTGCGACATCGTGTCCTATAATCCGGTCACATCCAGAGCCGCTGCGACACCGTGTCCTATAATCCGGTCACATCTAGAGCCGCTGCGACATCGTGCCCTATACTCCGGTCCCATCCAGAGCCGCTGCGACATCGTGCCCTATACTCCGGTCACATCCAGAGCCGCTACGACATCGTGTCCTACAGTGCTGGCCAAAAGTATTGGCACCCCTGCAATTCTGTCAGATAATACTCAATTCCTTCCAGAAAATGATTGCAATCATAAATGCTTTGGTAATAATATCTTCATTTAATTTGTCTTCAATGGAAAACCACAAAAAGAATTGTCAAAAAGCCAAATTGGATATAATTCCACACCAAATGTAAAAAAGGGGGTGGACAAAAGTATTGGCACCCTTTGAAAAATCATGTGATGCTTCTCTAATTTGTGTAATTAACAGCACCAGTTACTTACCTGTGGCACATAACAGGTGGTGGCAATAACTAAATCACACTTGCAGCCAGTTGAAATGGATTAAAGTTGACTCAACCTCTGTCCTGTGTCCTTGTGTGGACCACATTGAGCATGGAGAAAAGAAAGAAGACCAAAGAACTGTCTGAGGACTTGAGAAGCAAAATTGTGAGGAAGCATGAGCAATCTCAAGGCTACAAGTTGTCGGGGGTTAAGTTCCCCCGGGATGGATGTCACCGTAATCCTAATTAAATATAGAACAGGTACGAGCTCAGGAAAACAAACTACAGACACACCCAAGTGTCTAGTAAGAATGATTTCGTTTATTGTATAGTTCATACAAGTTTTAAAGGCAAGTTGGTTACACAACAGTCATGTGACCAATGTACATATTTGGTCTTTCCGGTTCCGCTGCTAGGCAGATTCACAGTTTCTCATAACAACATCTCTCCTTGAATTTTGTGGATGTTTCCCCTTATCTTTTCCTGAGAACAACAGTACTGTTGAATGCCGTCCCAGTGTCTGCTTCCTATCTTATTTTAATCACGCTCAATGAATACCTTCACTGTTTGTGTGCCATCTACGATGGATTCTCCATTGAAGAGGTTAAAAATAACATCCTATCTTACATATTGGTTAACTGTATTCCATTTCCTTCTCAGCGCTTCAACTTTCTTGCAATGTGAAGCGTGTATCCAGGTAGATTTTCCCTCTAACTTTACTGAGGTGGCAGTTGTCAGCAATATCTGGAAGGGGCCATCATATCTGGGTTCAAGAGATTTCCTGGAGTGTCTTCTCGCGACTACCCAATCACCAGGCTGCAAGCTATACGTTCCTGAAAAATCAGAAGGTTCTGGAATAGAAGAGAACACTTGTTTATGTGTTTCTTTCAGTTTTTTGACACAAATCTTGTACATAGCTGGCAATGCTGTCATAGTTAAGCTGTAATGTCTGAGGGAAGTACAATCCTGTTTTGGGTGCACTTCCAAACAATATTTCAAGTGGTGACAACGCTATCCTCCTGTTTGGAGTAGTTCTTACTGAATATAAGGCTAGAGACAGGCATTCAGGCCAAGGCTTTCCTGTCTCTGCCATGGCTTTCTGAGTCTTCCACTTAAGTGTACCATTCAGCCTCTCCACCTTGCCTGAACTCTGAGGATGGTGGGGTGTGTGGAAAGCTTGCTCAATCCCTAGTGCAGACATTATTTCTTTCATTATCTCACCTGTGAAATGTGTACCTCTGTCAGACTCAATCACCTCGGGCACTCCAAACCTGCACACAAGCTCAGACATCAGTTTCTTGGCAGTTGCTTGTGCGGTTGCTTTGCTCACAGGGAAGGTCTCAGGCCATCCTGAAAACAGATCCACACAGATCAATACATACTCGTATGTTCCAGACTTAGGCAACTGTATGTAATCTATCTGTATCCTCTGAAATGGGTACAGGGATTTTGGTGTACACTTGGTGGGTGTTTTAACTACCTGTCCTGGGTTGTGTAGAGCACATATGTGACATGCTTTTACGTGGTTACTAGCAGCTCTTCCAAACCCTGGGGCAAACCATAATTTACCCACTAATGACTCCATGGCATTTCGAGAGGCATGCACCTTACCGTGGGCCAAGTCAGCCATCTGGGGGTAGACTGCTGCGGGCAGACATAATCGATCCCCCGTTTTCCACATACCATCACCTTCTGTAGCACCTGCTTTCTTCCATCTTTCAGTTTCCACACTGGTAACCTTTGAGTACAGCCCTTTTGGGTCTGCTAGGTCAATGTCCATTTTGCTCACCTGGTTGGGACCCCTTCTGGCCAGTAGTGCTGCAGCCTTGGCTGCTATGTCAGATCTCTCATTTCCACGGTTTTCAGGGTCCCTTTTGCGTGAGCTCTGACTTTCACAATTGCCAGCTGCTTTGGGAGCAGTATGGCCTCCATCAGTCGACTTACCACATCTCCATCTTTAATTGGCTTGCCCTGGGCCGTTAGGAAGTTCCTTGACCTCCATATCGGACCATAATCATGTGCGATGCCAAAAGCATACCTGGAGTCAGTGTATATGTTAGCTGTTCTACCTTTGGCTATCTTACAAGCCTCCATAAGGGCTTTAAGCTCAGCTTCTTGGGCTGACGTGTGGTGGAAGAGCTTCCTGGACTATGATGTCATGTTCAGTGACTACAGCATACCCTGTAACAAATTTGCCTTCATCTGTCAGATACCTTGAGCCACACAATCATGTTCATGCTGGCTGTCAAACAGTTCTTCAGAGAGAGAGAGTTTAAAATAACTCATCTTCCACTCCCCCTTTTGAATCATGAACTCCTACAGGAAGAAGAGTTGCAGGATTCAAAGTTAAACAGCGTTGAAAAGAGATGTTTGAGGAGGACTGCAGAGCAAATTCCATTTTGCTCTGCCGTGCCAAAGAAAGATGACATCTGTCTACCTGTGTGAGGATAGCATGGATGTCATGAGGTGTATACACAACCAATAAATGATCTAGGACAGTGTCTGAGCTCTTATCAAGCAATGCTTGTACCGAGAGGACAACCCGCACACAGGTAGACACAGGAGGGTGTCCCCCTGGCTACAGCATCTAACCGTGAGCTGTAATAGGCCACCGGGCGTTTCTTATCCCCGTGTTGTTGTGTGAGAACTGCAGTTGCATGTCCCATCATCTCAGTCACGTAGAGCTGAAAAGGTTTCTGATAGTCAGGTAGGCCTAGGGCCGGAGCACTGACTATCTGCAACTTCAGCTGGTAAAACGCATCCAAGGCCTCATATGTGAGGCTGAATGGTTTTGAGGAAAGGCAGTCATACAGAGGTTGCATAGTCAGAGATGCAGATCTGATCCATGGCCTACAGTAGGATACCAATCCCAAGAAGGTACGTAGCTGAGCATGAGAGGTTGGCACCTGCAGGTCTCTCACCACCTTAGTCCTCTCATCTAACAGGTGCTTGGTACCCTGGCCGAGACAGTGTCCCAGAAACAACACTTTTTGTTTGCAAAATTGCAACTTATTCTTGCTGGCCTTGCAGCCGTTCTGGCAGAGGAAACACAACAGGCTGATGGTCGCTGCTTCGCAGGTTGATTTGTCTGGAGCACAAAGAAGAAGGTCATCAACATATTGTAACAAAACAACATCATCATGTGGAAAATACCAAGTACTCATGATAAGTGAGAGACACCTTGTAAATTGGTTAGGACTGTTTTGCGCCCCTTGTTGTAGTAATGTCCAAGTGTACTGTTTTCCCCTAAATGTAAATGCAAACAAATACTGGCAATTTACCTAAATCTGTTTTCCCAGTTGCCCATAATGCTGTTGGCACTTGGGATAACAGTACATTTTCTTCTTCAGTAAGGACAAAAATACAATTTGGTGTACTCAATTCGGCGGATAATAAGCATAAAATTTCATGATTGGTATGTGTGACCTTTACATATGCTTCCCCTGATGGATGCAGCATGATGTTACAACCCAATACTCCCATCACATCTGTACCAAGAATGTTATCTGATGTGTCAGAGACTAAGTACCTGGTGAGTATCCTGCAACCCTGAAATGAGGTTTCTACAGGATCAGTTTGATCTAAAGTGACTGGGAGCCCCGATACCCCCTGAACCACCTGCTGTCTCCTGAGAGTGGTAATTTGAATGTGCCGGCATCCTGTTTGCTCACACATGATTTTGTTGCCCCAGTGTCTATCAAAAATGGCACCTCCTTTCCATTAATCAATACAGGTTGAAAAAAATCTGAATTCCCCTATCCTGTGAGGACAAAAGGGACACTGGGGCGGGAGGGCCTGTCTTTCCCTGATACTTTACACCACTGTACTCTCAAGGACAAAATCATGCAAGCAGCCGTCCATGCACCGCTGCGCTGTCAAACCCTCCACTTCTCCCAATGTTTCAGAAAGCATGGTATTTCTCATGCCTTGGGGTGTGTCATCCCACCCAGCATCCACCGTTTTAGTGAGAAGCCTTCCATAATAAGCTTCCACTGATTCACCTTTCTCTCTTTTAGCAGATACCTTACTTCAGGTGATAACAGACAAGACAATGAATTCACATAACATAGTACAAGACATAATTTCATATGTTTGAGTATTTTCTTGAATATTTTACACATATATATTGTCATTGTACCTTACTTTTCCATTTAACCTTAGGCTAACACTTTTATCAAAATATTTTCCCTTTGGGCATAAATAGTCATTATACTCAGGCTGCGGACCCCGGTGGCCCAAACCCAAGTTTCACTTAGTAATAATTGACATGTAACACTATTGGGTAACAGCATCATGTTTAGCTTGTGATTTTCTGCGTGTCCATCACATCAGATACAACGTCCTTGGAGTTACTTGGCAGTCAATTAATGTTTTGGTTATTCCCTGCAGAACATCTGCAGAGCGCTACAACAGAATACAGGAATACAATTCAAGCAGATAGCAGTTAATACTGACACTAAAATTACATATTACTATTTTTGTACAATTTTCAAATATTTCCCAAACCCCACCTTTTGTCATTACCACAGGTGTTTAAAACCCCTGAACTGTACTTCAGGTTACCTTAAGGGCAAACTGCCAGACTTTAGAATTTTCTTCACTGGATTCCAACCAAAAGTTGAACCCCTGTGGAACATCACAATATCCTAGTTTCTTCTTTTTAGGGGACATTTCCTGAAAGCGGATTTAATTTCACAAAAAGCATAAAAGCTGAATCCTGGCATTGATATAAACAGGATGAATATTACAAATACAGGTTGACATATATATATATATATATATATATATATATATATATAATCCAATAAACATCATACCGATGCTGGACAGTTTTTCTCTTTGCACTATATCAGATTCTCTGAGTGTTTTGTTAAAGTAAGTAATATTTCATACAGAACTGGGAGGTAAGATGGGTTATATTAGACACTAATCCTGAGGAGGGTGACGTCTCCCTTCAAGCCTGATTCTCGGAGTGAGGTGGGGGTGATTCATTATTTCCTGAACTATCACCCCTTATCCTATTCTATTGCTTCCTTCTATCAGGGCATATATGCCTCTTTGCAACTTGTTATCTTGAATCAGTCCTGCATGGTTTAATCTCCACTGATCCCAAAATTTACTGTCTACCAACCCAGTTTTGTGTATTCCTGCTCTTTTTAGGATTGTCTTTTACCTGTGCGGCTACTTCTCTCCCTTCCCCTATTTCTATTAGTTCACATGGGGTGTACCATATCTTAGATGGTCCCTTCCCCATCTTGGCTGGTAGCTAATCAGCCAGTGAGCTTCTCACTCCTCTAGGGCAAGCTTTGAGACAATAGAGGGTCACTTATGACTACTTAGTGAGAACTCCCAGACAGACTCTTCTGTCTTCTATGAACTACTTGTGCAAGTTGAGGAGTAGTGCTCAGGGCAATGCCTCAATTGGCTTCCACAGGCTCAACTTTCTGCCTGTGTCCCCTTACCAAAACACTCCCAAATCACTGCACGCACTTCTTCGCGCGGATTCTACTAAGTCCTTCGTGCTACTACTCAGGTCCCATTCGACCTTGACCGTCCAGGCACGGCTGGAGGCTAGTGTTCTAAAACAAGGACTTTTCAATCACTCAGTGCTTCTCAGTTCCGAACCTTGTCCGCAACTCTAGGGGTTAAGAATAGAGAACTTTTCCCCATTCTTTGCAGCCTTATATCTTATAACACAGGTAACATGCAAACATCAGTAGACAGGTAAGACAGACAGACAGCAAAGAAGGCAACTTCTACATCATTTACAGGTGACATGTCCCTTATTAGGTTCTTCCATACTATTTAATTGGCGTCGAGATGTCATATAAACATGCAGCAGCTTACCTCACTCATCGATACAGACAATAGACACACAGGAGCTCAGATATACTAATTGGCAAGACCAAGGGCTTACCTTCACAGTACTGTTTTTATCTATCTGAGGTCCTCTGGTCCCATCCTCAAGTCGATCGGTGAGTGGGTCGGCACTCTATCGGCTGCACATCAGACGATCTTGTGTCCCCACGTTTGGTTCGCCAATTTCTGTCGGGGGTTAAGTTCCCCCCGGGATGGATGTCACTGTAATCCAAATTAAATATAGAACAGGTACGAGCTCGGGAAAACAAACTACAGACACACCCAAGGTATCTAGTAAGAATGAGTTTGTTTATTGTATAGTTCATACAAGTTTTAAAGGCAAGTTGGTTACACAACAGTCATGTGACCAATGTACATATTTGGTCTTTCCGGTTCCGCTGCTAGGCAGATCCACAGTTTCTCATAACAACATCTCTCCTTGAATTTTGTGGATGTTTCCCCTTATCTTTTCCTGAGAACAACAGTACTGTTGAATGCCGTCCCAGTGTCTGCTTCCTATCTTCTAAACTGTGCAGGCTATCTGCAGACTATTTCATTCTCTGTGTATACAGTGTATAGAATATAATACAAATTATATTTTAACCCTCACAAAGTCCATCTCCAAAGACCTGAATGTTCCTGTGTCTACCATGCGCAGTGTCATCAAGAAGTGTAAAGCCCATGGCACTGTGGCTAACCTCCCTAGATGTGGACGGAAAAGAAAGATTGTGCGGATGGCGGCTAAAGAACCTCGACTAACATCCAAACAAGTTCTAGCTGCCCTGCAGTCCGAGGGTACAACAGTGTCAGCCCGTACTATCCGTCGGCGTCTGAATGAAAAGGGACTCTATGGTAGGATACCCAGGAAGACCCCACTTCTGGCCCAGAGACAGAAAAAAGCCAAAACTTACCTGAGAAAGCCAAAAACTTTTTGGAAGAATGTTCTCTGGTCAGATGAGACAAAAGTAGAGCTTTTTGGGAAAAGGCATCAACATAGAGTTTACAGGGAAAAAAAGAGGCCTTCAAAGAAAAGAACACGGTCCCTACAGTCAGACATGGCGGAGGTTCCCTGATGTTTTGGGGTTGCTTTGCTGCCTCTGGCACTGGACTGCTTGACCGTGTGCATGGCATTATGAAGTCTGCAGCATAATGTAGGGCCCAGTGTGAGAAAGCTGGGTCTCCCTCAGAGGTCATGGGTCTTCCAGCAGGACAATGACCCAAAACACACTTCAAAAAGCCCTAGAAAATGGTTTGAGAGAAAGCACCGGAGACTTGTAAAGTGGCAGCAATGAGTCCAGACCTGAATCCCATAGAACACCCAAGGAGAGATCTCACAATGGCAGTTTGGAGAAGGCGCCCTTCACATCTCAGGGACCTGGAGAAATTCCAGCAGAGCATTGGAAGAAACTCATTGATGGTTACCGGAAGCGGTTGTTCGCAGTTATTTTGTCTAAAGGTTGTGCTACCAAGTATTAGGCTGAGGGTGCCAATACTTTTGTCCGGCCCATTTTTGGAGTTTTGTGTAAAATGATCAATGATTTGACTTTTTTTTTCATTCTCTTTTGTGTTTTTTCATTGCAAGCAAAATAAATGAAGATATTATTACCAAAGCATTTGTGACTGCAATCATTTTCTGGAAGAAATGGAGTATTATCTGACAGAATTGCAGGGGTGCCAATACTTTTGGCCAGCACTGTATACTCCGGTCACATCCAGAGCCGCTGCGACACCGTGTCCTATACTCCAACCATAGTCCAGCTGTGGGATTAACCCCTTCTAGTTAACCCTTTGGACACAAGCGCTGCTGCTACAGATCACCCAGGACTCCCATCATCCCTCTCCTACCATGTTCACAACTCCCATCCTCCATGAATTGCCCTGTAGCTTCATCCTTCTGATAAAACTCTACAGTTCTGGCACAGTGTGCGCCCCCTGTCTGTGAGGAGGGGGGGAGGATCAGACATGACCGGGGTTAGATACAGTCCTGGGAGGATCAGACATGACCGGGGTTAGATACAGTCCTCGGAGGATCAGACATGACGGGTTAGATACAGTCCTCGAAGGGTCAGACGTGACAGGGGTTAGATACAGTCCTCGGAGGGTCAGACGTGACCGGGATTAGATACAGTCCTGGGAGGGTCAGACGTGACCGGGGTTAGATACAGTCCTGGGAGGGTCAGACGTGACCGGGGTTAGATACAGTCCTGGGAGGGTCAGACGTGACAGGGGTTAGATACAGTCCTGGGAGGGTCAGACGTGACCGGGGTTAGATACAGTCCTCGGAGGTTCAGACGTGACAGGGGTTAGATACAGTCCTGGGAGGGTCAGACGTGACCGGGGTTAGATACAGTCCTGGGAGGGTCAGACGTGACCGGGGTTAGATACAGTCCTCGGAGGTTCAGACGTGACAGGGGTTAGATACAGTCCTCGGAGGGTCAGACGTGACCGGGGTTAGATACAGTCCTGGGAGGGTCAGACGTGACAGGGGTTAGATACAGTCCTCGGAGGGTCAAACGTGACAGGGGTTAGATACAGTCCTGGGAGGGTCAGACGTGACAGGGGTTAGATACAGTCCTGGGAGGGTCAGACGTGACCGGGGTTAGATACAGTCCTGGGAGGGCCAGACGTGACCGGGGTTAGATACAGTCCCGGGAGGGTCAGACGTGACAGGGGTTAGATACAGTCCCGGGAGGGTCAGACGTTACAGGGGTTAGATACAGTCCTCGGAGGGTCAGACGTGACAGGGGTTAGATACAGTCCTCGGAGGGTCAGACGTGACAGGGGTTAGATACAGTCCTGGGAGGGTCAGACGTGACAGGGGTTAGATACAGTCCTAGGAGGGTCAGACGTGACAGGGGTTAGATACAGTCCTCGGAGAGTCAGACGTGACGGGTTAGATACAGTCCTGGGAGGGTCAGACGTGACCGGGGTTAGATACAGTCCTGGGAGGGTCAGACGTGACAGGGGTTAGATACAGTCCTGGGAGGGTCAGACGTGACAGGGGTTAGATACAGTCCCGGGAGGGTCAGACGTGACAGGGGTTAGATACAGTCCCGGGAGGGTCAGACGTGACAGGGGTTAGATACAGTCCCGGGAGGGTCAGACGTGACAGGGGTTAGATACAGTCCCGGGAGGGTCAGACGTGACAGGGGTTAGATACAGTCCCGGGAGGGTCAGACGTGACAGGGGTTAGATACAGTCCCGGGAGAGTCAGACGTGACAGGGGTTAGATACAGTCCCGGGAGGGCCAGACGTGACAGGGGTTAGATACAGTCCTGGGAGGGTCAGACGTGACAGGGGTTAGATACAGTCCCGGGAGGGTCAGACGTGACAGGGGTTAGATACAGTCCCGGGAGGGTCAGACGTGACAGGGGTTAGATACAGTCCCGGGAGGGTCAGACGTGACAGGGGTTAGATACAGTCCCGGGAGGGTCAGACGTGACAGGGGTTAGATACAGTCCTCGGAGGGTCAGACGTGACAGGGGTTAGATACAGTCCTGGGAGGGTCAGACGTGACAGGGGTTAGATACAGTCCTGGGAGGGTCAGACGTGACAGGGGTTAGATACAGTCCTGGGAGGGTCAGACGTGACAGGGGTTAGATACAGTCCTGGGAGGGTCAGACGTGACAGGGGTTAGATACAGTCCTGGGAGGGTCAGACGTGACAGGGGTTAGATACAGTCCTGGGAGGGTCAGACGTGACAGGGGTTAGATACAGTCCCGGGAGGGTCAGACGTGACAGGGGTTAGATACAGTCCCGGGAGGGTCAGACGTGACAGGGGTTAGATACAGTCCCGGGAGGGTCAGACGTGACAGGGGTTAGATACAGTCCCGGGAGGGTCAGACGTGACAGGGGTTAGATACAGTCCCGGGAGGGTCAGACGTGACAGGGGTTAGATACAGTCCCGGGAGGGTCAGACGTGACAGGGGTTAGATACAGTCCCGGGAGGGTCAGACGTGACAGGGGTTAGATACAGTCCCGGGAGGGTCAGACGTGACAGGGGTTAGATACAGTCCCGGGAGGGTCAGACGTGACAGGGGTTAGATACAGTCCCGGGAGAGTCAGACGTGACAGGGGTTAGATACAGTCCCGGGAGGGCCAGACGTGACAGGGGTTAGATACAGTCCTCGGAGGGTCAGACGTGACAGGGGTTAGATACAGTCCTGGGAGGGTCAGACG
Source organism: Leptodactylus fallax (assembly GCA_947044405.1). Taxonomy (NCBI): domain Eukaryota; kingdom Metazoa; phylum Chordata; class Amphibia; order Anura; family Leptodactylidae; genus Leptodactylus; species Leptodactylus fallax. The sequence continues at coordinate 423,731 of CAMRHE010000795.1, read as the reverse complement.
TGACAGGGGTTAGATACAGTCCTGGGAGGGTCAGACGTGACAGGGGTTAGATACAGTCCTGGGAGGGTCAGACGTGACAGGGGTTAGATACAGTCCTGGGAGGGTCAGACGTGACAGGGGTTAGATACAGTCCACCATCACCGACACTGACAACCATCAAACATAACGTCACACATACACATGCACGAGTGTGTAATCCTGGAGTTGTCAATAAAGTTTCTTGTAATTTTAAAATGCTGAAGGTGCAAATGGGCGGAGCTAGTCTTAGCCCTACGTCACAAGATCATTATTCAATCAGAAAAGAGAGATTACATTCTCATCTCTTATTGGCTGAGAACGAGCGGACATTAGAAGAGGAGTAAACAGCAAGATGGAGTGAGGGGCAGGGCTTACATTATCTTTCACCAATAAAGATCGAGAGAAGGCGGAGACATTATTACAAACACCAATCAAATTACAGAATACAGTGATAGACAGGGACAGGCACCAATCAGAGGAGAGATTCCCTGAGACCTCCGGAAAAGAGATAGGACCCACTAAGGAAGCGAGAGACCGCAGAAGAGAGTGTGAGAGACACCAACTGTGAGACAGTACAGTATACAGAAGAGTGTGAGAGACAACTGTGAGACAGTACAGTATACAGAAGAGACTGTGAGACAGTACAGTATACAGAAGAGACAACTGTGAGACAGTACAGTATACAGAAGAGACAACTGTGAGACAGTACAGTATACAGAAGAGACAACTGTGAGACAGTACAGTATACAGAAGAGACAACTGTGAGACAGTACAGTATACAGAAGAGACAACTGTGAGACAGTACAGTATACAGAAGAGACTGTGAGAGACAACTGTGAGACAGTACAGTATACAGAAGAGACTGTGAGAGATACAACTGAGACAGTACAGTATACAGAAGAGACAACTGTGAGACAGTACAGTATACAGAAGAGACAACTGTGAGACAGTACAATATACAGAAGAGACAACTGTGAGACAGTACAATATACAGAAGAGACAACTGTGAGAGATACAACTGAGACAGTACAGTATACAGAAGAGACAACTGTGAGACAGTACAGTATACAGAAGAGACAACTGTGAGACAGTACAGTATAGAGAAGAGACAACTGTGAGACCGTACAGTATAGAGAAGAGACTGTGAGACAGTACAGTATACAGAAGAGACAACTGTGAGACCGTACAGTATAGAGAAGAGACTGTGAGAGACAATTGTGAGACAGTACAGTATACAGAAGAGACTGTGAGAGATACAACTGAGACAGTACAGTATACAGAAGAGACAACTGTGAGACAGTACAGTATAGAGAAGAGACAACTGTGAGACAGTACAGTATACAGAAGAGACAACTGTGAGACAGTACAGTATACAGAAGAGACAACTGTGAGACAGTACAGTATACAGAAGAGACTGTGAGAGATACAACTGTGAGACAGTACAGTATACAGAAGAGACAACTGTGAGACAGTACAGCGTACAGAAGAGACAACTGTGAGACAGTACAGTATACAGAAGAGACAACTGTGAGACAGTACAGTATACAGAAGAGACTGTGAGAGATACAACTGTGAGACAGTACAGTATACAGAAGAGACAACTGTGAGACAGTACAGCATACAGAAGAGACAACTGTGAGACAGTACAGTATACAGAAGAGACAACTGTGAGACCGTACAGTATACAGAAGAGACAACTGCGAGACAGTACAGTACACAGAAGAGACTGTGAGAGATACAACTGTGAGACAGTACAGTATACAGAAGAGACAACTGTGAGAAAGTACAGCATACAGAAGAGACTGTGAGACAGTACAGTATACAGAAGAGACAACTGTTAGACAGTACAGTATACAGAAGAGACAACTGTGAGACAGTACAGTATACAGAAGAGACAACTGTGAGACAGTACAGTATACAGAAGAGACAACTGTGAGACAGTACAGTATACAGAAGAGACTGTGAGAGACAACTGTGAGACAGTACAGTATACAGAAGAGACAACTGTGAGACAGTACAGCATACAGAAGAGACAACTGTGAGACAGTACAGTATACAGAAGAGACAACTGTGAGACAGTACAGCATAGAGAAGAGACAACTGTGAGACAGTACAGTATACAGAAGAGACAACTGTGAGACAGTACAGTATACAGAAGAGACAACTGTGAGACAGTGCAGTATACAGAAGAGACTGTGAGAGACAACTGTGAGACAGTACAGTATGCAGAAGAGACAACTGTGAGACAGTACAGTATACAGAAGAGACTGTGAGAGACAACTGTGAGACAGTACAGTATGCAGAAGAGACAACTGTGAGACAGTACAGTATACAGAAGAGACTGTGAGAGATACAACTGAGACAGTACAGTATACAGAAGAGACTGTGAGACAGTACAGTATACAGAAGAGACAACTGTGAGACAGTACAGTATACAGAAGAGACTGTGAGAGATACAACTGAGACAGTACAGTATACAGAAGAGACTGTGAGAGACAACTGTGAGACAGTACAGTATACAGAAGAGACAACTGTGAGACTGTACAGCATACAGAAGAGACAACTGTGAGACAGTACAGTATACAGAAGAGACAACTGTGAGACAGTACAGTATACAGAAGAGACTGTGAGAGACAACTGTGAGACAGTACAGTATACAGAAGAGACAACTGTGAGACAGTACAGTATACAGAAGAGACAACTGTGAGACAGTACAGTATACAGAAGAGACAACTGTGAGACAGTACAGCATACAGAAGAGACTGTGAGACAGTACAGTATACAGAAGAGACTGTGAGAGATACAACTGTGAGACAGTACAGTATACAGAAGAGACAACTGTGAGACAGTACAGTATACAGAAGAGACAACTGTGAGACAGTACAGTATACAGAAGAGACAACTGTGAGACAGTACAGTATACAGAAGAGACAACTGTGAGACAGTACAGTATAGAGAAGAGACAACTGTGAGACAGTACAGTATACAGAAGAGACAACTGTGAGACAGTACAGTATACAGAAAAGACAACTGTGAGACAGTACAGTATACAGAAGAGACTGTGAGACAGTACAGTATACAGAAGAGACAACTGTGAGACAGTACAGTATACAGAAGAGACTGTGAGACAGTACAGTATACAGAAGAGACTGTGAGACAGTACAGTATACAGAAGAGACAACTGTGAGACAGTACAGTATACAGAAGAGACAACTGTGAGACAGTACAGTATAGAGAAGAGACAACTGTGAGACAGTACAGTATGCAGAAGAGACAACTGTGAGACAGTACAGTATGCAGAAGAGACAACTGTGAGACAGTACAGTATACAGAAGAGACAACTGTGAGACAGTACAGTATACAGAAGAGACAACTGTGAGACAGTACAGTATACAGAAGACTGTGAGACAGTACAGTATACAGAAGAGACTGTGAGAGACAACTGTGAGACAGTACAGTATAGAGAAGAGACAACTGTGAGACAGTACAGTATACAAAAGAGACTGTGAGACAGTACAGTATACAGAAGAGACAACTGTGAGACAGTACAGTATACAGAAGAGACAACTGTGAGACAGTACGGTATATAGAAGAGACAACTGTGAGACAGTACAGTATACAGAAGAGACAACTGTGAGACAGTACAGTATACAGAAGAGACAACTGTGAGACAGTACAGTATACAGAAGAGACAACTGTGAGACAGTACAGTATACAGAAGAGACAACTGTGAGACAGTACAGTATACAGAAGAGACAACTGTGAGAGACAACTGTGAGACAGTACAGCATACAGAAGAGACAACTGTGAGACAGTACAGTATACAGAAGCGTGTGAGAGACAACTGTGAGACAGTACAGTATACAGAAGAGACATCTGTGAGACAGTACAGTATACAGAAGAGACAACTGTGAGACAGTACAGTATACAGAAGAGACAACTGTGAGACAGTACAGTATACAGAAGAGACTGTGAGACAGTACAGTATACAGAAGAGACAACTGTGAGACAGTACAGTATACAGAAAAGACAACTGTGAGACAGTACAGTATACAGAAGAGACTGTGAGACAGTACAGTATACAGAAGAGACAACTGTGAGACAGTACAGTATACAGAAAAGACAACTGTGAGACAGTACAGTATACAGAAGAGACTGTGAGACAGTACAGTATACAGAAGAGACAACTGTGAGACAGTACAGTATACAGAAGACAACTGTGAGACAGTACAGTATACAGAAAAGACAACTGTGAGACAGTACAGTATACAGAAAAGACAACTGTGAGACAGTACAGTATACAGAAGAGACTGTGAGAGACAACTGAGACAGTACAGTATACAGAAAAGACAACTGTGAGACAGTACAGTATACAGAAGAGACAACTGTGGGACAGTACAGTATACAGAAGAGACTGTGAGACAGTACAATATACAGAAGAGACAACTGTGAGACAGTACAGTATACAGAAGAGACTGTGAGACAGTACAATATACAGAAGAGACAACTGTGAGACAGTACAGTATACAGAAGAGACAACTGTGAGACAGTACAGTATACAGAAGAGACAACTGTGAGACAGTACAGCATACAGAAGAGACTGTGAGAGATACATCTGTGAGACAGTACAGTATACAGAAAAGACAACTGTGAGACAGTACAGTATACAGAAGAGACAACTGTGAGACAGTACAGTATACAGAAGAGACAACTGTGAGACAGTACAATATACAGAAGAGACAACTGTGAGACAGTACAGTATAGAGAAGAGTGTGAGAGACAACTGTGAGACAGTACAGTATACAGAAGAGACAACTGTGAGACAGTACAATATACAGAAGAGACAACTGTGAGACAGTACAGTATACAGAAAAGACAACTGTGAGACAGTACAGTATACAGAAGAGACTGTGAGACAGTACAGTATACAGAAGAGACTGTGAGACAGTACAGTATACAGAAGAGACAACTGTGAGACAGTACAGTATACAGAAGAGACAACTGTGAGACAGTACAGTATACAGAAGAGACAACTGTGAGACAGTACAATATACAGAAGAGACAACTGTGAGACAGTACAGTATAGAGAAGAGTGTGAGAGACAACTGTGAGACAGTACAGTATAGAGAAGAGTGTGAGAGACAACTGTGAGACAGTACAGTATACAGAAGAGACAACTGTGAGACAGTACAGTATACAGAAAAGACAACTGTGAGACAGTACAGTATACAGAAGAGACTGTGAGACAGTACAGTATACAGAAGAGACTGTGAGACAGTACAGTATACAGAAGAGACAACTGTGAGACAGTACAGTATACAGAAGAGACAACTGTGAGACAGTACAGTATACAGAAGAGACAACTGTGAGACAGTACAATATACAGAAGAGACAACTGTGAGACAGTACAGTATAGAGAAGAGTGTGAGAGACAACTGTGAGACAGTACAGTATAGAGAAGAGTGTGAGAGACAACTGTGAGACTACAGCATACAGAAGAGACATCTGTGAGACAGTACAGTATAGAGAAGAGACAACTGTGAGACAGTACAGTATACAGAAGAGACAACTGTGAGACAGTACAGCATACAGAAGAGACAACTGTGAGACAGTACAGTATACAGAAGAGACAACTGTGAGACAGTACAGTATACAGAAGAGACAACTGTGAGACAGTACAGTATACAGAAGAGACAACTGTGAGACAGTACAATATACAGAAGAGACAACTGTCAGACAGTACAGTATACAGAAGAGACAACTGTGAGAGACAACTGTGAGACAGTACAGCATACAGAAGAGACAACTGTGAGACAGTACAGTATACAGAAGCGTGTGAGAGACAACTGTGAGACAGTACAGTATACAGAAGAGACATCTGTGAGACAGTACAGAATACAGAAGAGACAACTGTGAGACAGTACAGTATACAGAAGAGACAACAGTGAGACAGTACAGAATACGGAAGAGACAACTGTGAGACATACAGTATACATGAGACTGCAGTGTTTATTTGGATAGTGGGACAGTGGAGTGTATTGGAGAGCGCAGGGCGTGAGAGATTGTGACACGTTCACATGAGCACAGTTGTGAGACAGTTGCGTACATGAGACTGCTCAGACTCTCTGCTTTCACCCTATAGATCTGTGTCGCTTTTTTCTCTGGTAATGAAAGTAAATGTGATCAGGAACCTTCCTTAGCCGTTGTGTTGTGGCCCTCGCCTTGCTGCGTGTTCACACTCTGTTTCTGTTAGCAGTGCTGTAGGTTTTGCTCCGATCTGCGTTGTGCATCGTTTATAATTTTGCTGTATCTACAGCCTGACGGGACTTTTTCTGGGAGGCGGAGCCTGCTTATCGTCTCCGCGCGGGGATGGTGGGGTGGGGTTGGTGGTCGAGGCTATGATTGGTTACAGTGAGGACCAATCCAGTGAGGACCAATCCAGTGAGGACCTATTTTGTCCTCATGATAATGCAGCTGTTGAGCACTGAGCCATGTATTATCTTATCTCCCCATGTCAGGTGACCTGTCGCTGACCATACACATTACAGGGGCGGACCACCAGCTTGTGTGTATGGGAGTCTCCTGACAGCCTGGGTCAGGGGGTCTGTCGCACAGTACATGGATGGCCACGTTTCACCCTTTTTCTTACTTGATAAATCCATAGTGCAGGTGACTGTAATAAACCTTCTTATCTCCGGTACCTGTCTTTTTAACTGTTTACTGACTCTTGTTGTGCCCTGCACTCACTGATTCTACCCATACACAGTAATCCCATATACATAGACAGCTCAATTTACACTGAAGCCTATAGAGAGGGAAGGAGGAGGTATACATAGGGTAGAGAGAGACATGAGAGCATCTAGTGAGACATTTATCTCACAGCAGAGCTGGATAATGATTCATCCAGTAATCTAGCTTTGTGGTGAGATAACACTGTCACTGTGCAGCGCTCTCACCTCTCAGCTGTCTCTTTTTCCAAGAGATCTCTTCCTCCCCTCTCTATACTATTGCCTTGAGCTGAAAGTTGAACAGATTACTTCCCCTGATCAGATCTGTAGACAGAGGACAGCTCTCTGTAATATGTGCCACTGCGTCTTATTATCATCACCTGCACTGCAGGGCTAACTAATAATGAGATAGAGTCTGAGGGTAGAAAGAGTGAGGGCAGAGAGTAGAGAGAGTGAGAGTTGCGAGACTGGGGACAGAGAGTCTGCAAGTAGAAAGAGTGAAGGCAGAGAGTGAGAGTAGCAAGACTGGGAACAGGAACAAAGAGGTGGGACAGAGAGTCAGAGTACCGAAACTGGGGGCAAAGAGGCTGGGGCAGAGAGTCTGAGAGTAGAGAGACTGGGGGAAGAGAGTCTGAGAGTAGAGAGACTGGGGGAAGAGAGTCAGAGTAGATAGACTGGGGGCAGAGAGTCAGAGTAGAGAGACTGGGGCAGAGAGTCAGAGTAGAGAGACTGGGGCAGAGAGTCTGAGAGTAGAGAGATTGGGGCAGAGAGTAGAGAGACTGGGGCAGAGAGTCTGAGAGTAGAGAGACTGAGGGCAGAGAGTCTGAGAGCAGAGAGACTGGGGGCAGAGAGTCTGAGAGTAGAGAGACTGGGGCAGAGAGTCTGAGAGTAGAGAGACTGGGGCTGAGAGTAGAGAGATTGGGGCAGAGAATAGAGAGACTGAGGGCAGAGAGTCTGAGAGCAGAGAGACTGGGGGCAGAGAGTCTGAGAGCAGAGAGACTGGGGGCAGAGAGTCTGAGAGTAGAGAGACTGGGGCAGATAGTCTGAGAGTAGAGAGACTGGGGGCAGAGAGTCTGAGAGTAAAGAGACTGGAGCAGAGAGTCTGAGAGTAGAGAGACTGAGGGCAGAGAGTCTGAGAGTAGAGAGACTGGGGGCAGAGAGTCTGAGAGTAGAGAGACTGGGGCAGAGAGTAGAGAGACTGGGGCAGAGAGTCTGAGAGTAGAGAGACGGGGCAGAGAGTCTGAGTAGATAGACTGGGGGCAGAGAGTCAGAGTAGAGAGACTGGGGCAGAGAGTAGAGAGACTGGGGCAGAGAGTCTGAGAGTAGAGAGACTGAGGGCAGAGAGTCTGAGAGCAGAGAGACTGGGGGCAGAGAGTCTGAGAGTAGATAGACTGGGGGCAGAGAGTAGAGAGACTGGGGCAGAGAGTCTGAGAGTAGAGAGACGTGGGAAGAGAGTCTGAGAGTAGAGAGGCTGGCGCAGAGAGTCTGAGAGTAGAGAGACTGGGGCAGAGAGTCTGAGAGTAGATAGACTGGGGGCTGAGAGTAGAGAGACTGGGGCAGAGAGTAGAGAGACTGGGGCAGAGAGTCTGAGAGTAGAGAGACGGGGCAGAGAGTCTGAGAGTAGAGACACTGGGGGCTGAGAGTAGAGAGACTGAAGGCAGAGAGTAGAGAGACTGGGGGCAGAGAGTCTGAGAGTAGAGAGACTGGGGGCAGAGAGTAGAGAGACTGGGGCAGAGAGTAGAGAGACTGGGGGCAGAGAGTAGAAAGACTGGGGGCAGAGAGTCTGAGAGTAGAGAGACTGGGGGCAGAGAGTAGAGAGACTGGGGGCAGAGAGTCTGAGTAGAGAGACGGGGTAGAGAGTCTGAGAGTAGCGAGGCTGTGGGCAGAGAGTCTGACTAGAGAGACTGGGGGCAGAGAGTCTGACTAGAGAGACTGGGGGCTGAGAGTAGAGAGACTGGGGGCAGAAAGTCTGAGAGCAGAGAGACTGGGGGCAGAGAGTCAGAGTAGAGAGACTGGGGGCTGAGAGTAGAGAGACTGGGGGCAGAGAGTCTGAGAGTAGCGAGACTGGGCAGAGAGTCTGACTAGAGACTGAGGGCAGAGAGTCTGAGAGTAGAGAGACTGGGGGCAGAGAGTAGAGAGACTGGGGGCAGAGAGTAGAGAGACTGGGGCAGAGAGTCTGAGAGTAGCGAGACGGGGCAGAGAGTCTGAGAGTAGCGAGACTGTGGGCAGAGAGTCTGACTAGAGAGACTGGGGGCAGAGAGTCTGAGAGTAGAGAGACTGGGGGCTGAGAGTAGAGAGACTGGGGGCTGAGAGTAGAGAGACTGGGGGCTGAGAGTAGAGAGACTGGGGGCAGAGAGTCTGAGAGTAGAGAGATGGGGCAGAGAGTCTGAGAGCAGAGAGACTGGGGCAGAGAGTCTGAGAGCAGAGAGACTGGGGGCAGAGAGTCTGAGAGTAGAGAGACTGGGGCTGAGAGTAGAGAGACTGGGGGCAGAGAGTAGAGAGACTGGGGGCAGAGAGTAGAGAGACTGGGGGCAGAGAGTAGAGAGACTTGGGGCAGAGAGTAGAGAGACTGGGGGCAGAGAGTCTGAGAGTAGAGAGACGGGGCAGAGAGTCTGAGAGTAGCGAGACTGTGGGCAGAGAGTCTGACTAGAGAGACTGGGGCCTGAGAGTAGAGAGACTGGGGGCAGAGAGTCTGAGAGTAGAGAGACTGGGGGCAGAGAGTCTGAGAGTAGAGAGACTGGGGGCAGAGAGTAGAGAGACTGGGGGCAGAGAGTAGAGAGACGGGGCAGAGAGTCTAGGAGTAGAGAGACGGGGCAGAGAGTCTGAGAGTAGCGAGACTGGGGGCAGAGAGTCTGACTAGAGAGACTGGGGCAGAGAGTCTGAGAGTAGAGAGACTGGGGGCTGAGAGTAGAGAGACTGGGGGCAGAGAGTCTGAGAGTAGAGAGACTGGGGGCAGAGAGTCTGAGAGTAGAGAGACGGGGCAGAGAGACTGGGGGCAGAGAGTCTGAGAGCAGAGAGACTGGGGGCAGAGAGTCTGAGAGTAGAGAGACTGGGGGCAGAGAGTCTGAGAGTAGAGAGACGGGGCAGAGAGTCTGAGAGCAGAGAGACTGGGGGCAGAGAGTCTGAGAGCAGAGAGACTGGGGGCAGAGAGTCTGAGAGTAGAGAGACTGGGGCAGAGAGTCTGAGAGTAGAGAGACTGGGGGCAGAGAGTCTGAGAGTAGAGAGACGGGGCAGAGAGTCTGAGAGCAGAGAGACTGGGGGCAGAGAGTCTGAGAGCAGAGAGTCTGAGAGTAGAGAGACTGGGGGCTGAGAGTAGAGAGACTGGGGGCAGAGAGTCTGAGAGCAGAGAGACTGGGGGCTGAGCGTAGAGAGACTGGGGGCTGAGAGTAGAGAGACTGGGGGCAGAGAGTAGAGAGACTGGGGGAAGAGAGTCTGAGAGCAGAGAGACGGGGCAGAGAGTCTGAGAGTAGAGAGACTGGGGGCAGAGAGTCTGAGAGTAGAGAGACTGGGGGCTGAGAGTCTGACTAGAGAGACTGGGGGCAGAGAGTCAGAGTAGAGTGACTGGGGCTGAGAGTAGAGAGACTGGTGGCAGAGAGTAGAGAGACTGGGGCAGAGAGTCTGAGAGCAGAGAGACGGGGCAGAGAGTCTGAGAGTAGCGAGACTGGGGGCAGAGAGTCTGAGAGTAGAGAGACTGGGGCAGAGAGTCTGAGAGTAGAGAAACTGGGGCAGAGAAACTGGTGCACTGGAGCACTTGGAGCGCATGCATTAGTTGGGGTATCAGACGTTTGTATCCTGTAAAGATTCATCTGAATTTTCTTTCCAGTGACCGCTCCAAAGATTACTGGTGATGGAGGCGTCTTCAGGAACCGGGGTGAGAACTTGGGTCTGAGGTTCTTATGGGGGATGGGTGGGGCTGTCCATGATCCTGGTGTACTGGACAGTCTCTCAGTGTATGACTCTGTTTCCTCTTCTTGCAGACGATCGGCGCACTCTTCCTGGCCTTGTATGAGATGGGTTTCGATGAGTGGCAGGTTCAGGCCGCCCTCAGGGCTGGATGCTTCCAGGTGCAGGATGCAGCAGAGTGGTGAGTGGCTGACATTGGGCGGGGTCACAGTGCTGCTTTATCTGTTATTATTGTATACATCATTATGGCAGCTCCTGTGGGGCCACAGCTCAGGGTGTCTCCTGCCATGCGGGGGCCCCTGCACATTTACCTTTCATGTACCTTCTATGTCACAGGATCCTGCAGGGTGGGCAGCCACAGGGAACACTCCTTACCCAGCAGTTGGCAGATTCAGGAGCTGCCGCTGTATCCGCCTTTAATCTCCCCCTTGGAGGAGGAGGGGTGTCCCAGGAATCGTCCTCCTCAGGTCAGACAACATGATGTCTCCACTGGAGACATTGGTGTAGACAGTCCTCCTAAATGTACTCAGAGGAAGCAGTGTGCAGAGCAGAGCGATGGTGTGGTCAGAGGAGAGCGGTGGTGTGGTCAGAGGAGAGCGGTGGTGTGACCAGAGGAGAGCGGGGGTGTGATCAGAGGAGAGCGGGGGGTGTGATCAGAGGAGAGCGGTGGTGTGGTCAGAGGAGAGCGGTGGTGTGACCAGAGGAGAGCGGTGGTGTGTCCAGAGGAGAGCGGTGGTGTGGTCAGAGGAGAGCGGTGGTGTGGTCAGAGGAGAGAGGTGGTGTGGTCAGAGGAAAGCGGTGGTGTGGTCAGAGGAGAGCGGAGGTGTGACCACAGGAGAGCGGTGGTGTGTCCAGAGGAGAGCGGTGGTGTGACCAGAGGAGAGCAGTGGTGTGATCAGAGGAGAGCGGTGGTGTGACCAGAGGAGAGCGGGGGTGTGATCAGAGGAGAGCGGTGGTGTGACCAGAGGAGAGGGGTGGTGTGACCAGAGGAGAGCGGTGGTGTGACCAGAGGAGAGCGGGGGGTGTGACCAGAGGAGAGCGGTGGTGTGATCAGAGGAGAGCGGTGGTGTGACTAGAGGACAGCGGTGGTGTGGTCAGAGGAGAGCGGAGGTGTGAAGAGAGGAGAGCGGTGGTGTGGTCAGAGGAGAGCGGTGGTGTGGTCAGAGGAGAGAGGTGGTGTGGTCAGAGGAAAGCGGTGGTGTGACCAGAGGAGAGGGGTGGTGTGACCAGAGGAGAGCGGTGGTGTGACCAGAGGAGAGCGGGGGTGTGAACAGAGGAGAGAGGTGGTGTGATCAGAGGAGAGCGGTGGTGTGACTAGAGGACAGCGGTGGTGTGGTCAGAGGAGAGCGGAGGTGTGACCAGAGGAGAGGGGTGGTGTGACCAGAGGAGAGCGGTGGTGTGATCAGAGGAGAGCGGTGGTGTGACTAGAGGACAGCGGTGGTGTGGTCAGAGGAGAGCGGAGGTGTGACCAGAGGAGAGCGGTGGTGTGACCAGAGGAGAGCGGTGGTGTGATCAGAGGAGAGCGGTGGTGTGACCAGAGTAGAGCGGGGGTGTGATCAGAGGAGAGCGGTGGTGTGACCAGAGGAGAGGGGTGGTGTGACCAGAGGAGAGCGGTGGTGTGACCAGAGGAGAGCGGGGGTGTGACCAGAGGAGAGCGGTGGTGTGACTAGAGGACAGCGGTGGTGTGGTCAGAGGAGAGCGGAGGTGTGACCAGAGGAGAGCGGTGGTGTGACCAGAGGAGAGCGGTGGTGTGGTCAGAGGAGAGCGGTGGTGTGACCAGAGGAGAGCGGTGGTGTGACCAGAGGAGAGCGGTGGTGTGACCACAGGAGAGCGGTGGTGTGACCAGAGGAGAGCGGTGATGTGATCAGAGGAGAGCGGTGGTGTGGTCAGAGGAGAGCGGTGGTGTGGTCAGAGGAGAGGGGTGGTGTGACCAGAGGAGAGTGGTGGTGTGACCAGAGGAGAGCGGTGGTGTGACCAGAGGAGAGGGGTGGTGTGACCACAGGAGAGCGGTGGTGTGACCACAGGAGAGCGGTGGTGTGGTCAGAGGAGAGCGGTGGTGTGACCAGAGGAGAGCGGTGGTGTGGTCAGAGGAGAGCGGTGGTGTGGTCAGAGGAAAGCGGTGGTGTGGTCAGAGGAGAGCGGTGGTGTGGTCAGAGGAGAGCGGTGGTGTGACCAGAGGAGAGCAGTGGTGTGGTCAGAGGAGAGCGGTGGTGTGGTCAGAGGAGAGCGGTGGTGTGACCAGAGGAGAGCCCTGCTGTGACCAGAGGAGAGCGGTGGTGTGTCCAGAGGAGAGCGGTGGTGTGACCACAGGAGAGCGGTGGTGTGACCACAGGAGAGCGGTGGTGTGGTCAGAGGAGAGCGGTGGTGTGACCAGAGGAGAGCGGTGGTGTGACCAGAGGAGAGCGGTGGTGTGTCCAGAGGAGAGCGGTGGTGTGTCCAGAGGAGAGCGGTGGTGTGACCACAGGAGAGCGGTGGTGTGTCCAGAGGAGAGCGGTGGTGTGACCACAGGAGAGCGGTGGTGTGATCAGAGGAGAGCGGTGGTGTGACTAGAGGACAGCGGTGGTGTGGTCTGAGGAGAGCGGAGGTGTGACCAGAGGAGAGCGGTGATGTGATCAGAGGAGAGCGGTGATGTGATCAGAGGAGAGCGGTGGTGTGACCAGAGGAGAGCGGTGGTGTGTCCAGAGGAAAGCGGTGGTGTGACCAGAGGAGAGCGGTGGTGTGACCACAGGAGAGCGGTGATGTGATCAGAGGAGAGCGGTGATGTGACCAGAGGAGAGCGGTGGTGTGACCACAGGAGAGCGGTGGTGTGACCACAGGAGAGCGGTGGTGTGTCCAGAGGAGAGCGGTGGTGTGACCAGAGGAGAGCGGTGGTGTGACCACAGGAGAGCGGTGATGTGATCAGAGGAGAGCGGTGATGTGACCAGAGGAGAGCGGTGGTGTGACCACAGGAGAGCGGTGGTGTGTCCAGAGGAGAGCGGTGGTGTGACCAGAGGAGAGCGGTGATGTGATCAGAGGAGAGCGGTGGTGTGGTCAGAGGAGAGCGGTGGTGTGGTCAGAGGAAAGCAGTGGTGTGGTCAGAGGAGAGCGGAGGTGTGACCACAGGAGAGCGGTGGTGTGTCCAGAGGAGAGCAGTGGTGTGACCAGAGGAGAGCGGTGGTGTGATCAGAGGAGAGCGGTGGTTTGACCAGAGGAGAGCGGGGGTGTGATCAGAGGAGAGCGGTGGTGTGACCAGAGGAGAGGGGTGGTGTGACCAGAGGAGAGCGGTGGTGTGACCAGAGGAGAGCGGGGGTGTGACCAGAGGAGAGCGGTGGTGTGGTCAGAGGAGAGCGGTGGTGTGGTCAGAGGAGAGCGGTGGTGTGACCAGAGGAGAGCGGTGGTGTGACCAGAGGAGAGCGGTGGTGTGTCCAGAGGAGAGCGGTGGTGTGTCCAGAGGAGAGCGGTGGTGTGACCAGAGGAGAGCGGTGGTGTGACCACAGGAGAGCGGTGGTGTGTCCAGAGGAGAGCGGTGGTGTGACCACAGGAGAGCGGTGGTGTGATCAGAGGAGAGCGGTGGTGTGACTAGAGGACAGCGGTGGTGTGGTCTGAGGAGAGCGGAGGTGTGACCAGAGGAGAGCGGTGGTGTGACCAGAGGAGAGCAGAGGTGTGACCAGAGGAGAGCGGTGGTGTGTCCAAAGGAGAGCGGTGGTGTGACCAGAGGAGAGCGGTGATGTGATCAGAGGAGAGCGGTGATGTGATCAGAGGAGAGCGGTGGTGTGACCAGAGGAGAGCGGTGGTGTGTCCAGAGGAGAGCGGTGGTGTGACCAGAGGAGAGCGGTGGTGTGACCACAGGAGAGCGGTGATGTGATCAGAGGAGAGCGGTGATGTGACCAGAGGAGAGCGGTGGTGTGACCACAGGAGAGCGGTGGTGTGACCAGAGGAGAGCGGTGGTGTGACCAGAGGAGAGCGGTGGTGTGTCCAGAGGAAAGCGGTGGTGTGACCAGAGGAGAGCGGTGGTGTGACCACAGGAGAGCGGTGATGTGATCAGAGGAGAGCGGTGATGTGACCAGAGGAGAGCGGTGGTGTGACCACAGGAGAGCGGTGGTGTGACCACAGGAGAGCGGTGGTGTGTCCAGAGGAGAGCGGTGGTGTGACCACAAGAGAGCGGTGATGTGATCAGAGGAGAGCGGTGATGTGACCAGAGGAGAGCGGTGGTGTGACCACAGGAGAGCGGTGGTGTGTCCAGAGGAGAGCGGTGGTGTGACCAGAGGAGAGCGGTGATGTGATCAGAGGAGAGCGGTGGTGTGGTCAGAGGAGAGCGGTGGTGTGGTCAGAGGAAAGCAGTGGTGTGGTCAGAGGAGAGCGGAGGTGTGACCACAGGAGAGCGGTGGTGTGTCCAGAGGAGAGCAGTGGTGTGACCAGAGGAGAGCGGTGGTGTGATCAGAGGAGAGCGGTGGTTTGACCAGAGGAGAGCGGGGGTGTGATCAGAGGAGAGCGGTGGTGTGACCAGAGGAGAGGGGTGGTGTGACCAGAGGAGAGCGGTGGTGTGACCAGAGGAGAGCGGGGGTGTGACCAGAGGAGAGCGGTGGTGTGGTCAGAGGAGAGCGGTGGTGTGACCAGAGGAGAGCGGTGGTGTGACCAGAGGAGAGCGGTGGTGTGTCCAGAGGAGAGCGGTGGTGTGTTCAGAGGAGAGCGGTGGTGTGACCAGAGGAGAGCGGTGGTGTGACCACAGGAGAGCGGTGGTGTGTCCAGAGGAGAGCGGTGGTGTGACCACAGGAGAGCGGTGGTGTGATCAGAGGAGAGCGGTGGTGTGACTAGAGGACAGCGGTGGTGTGGTCTGAGGAGAGCGGAGGTGTGACCAGAGGAGAGCGGTGGTGTGACCAGAGGAGAGCAGAGGTGTGACCAGAGGAGAGCGGTGGTGTGTCCAAAGGAGAGCGGTGGTGTGACCAGAGGAGAGCGGTGATGTGATCAGAGGAGAGCGGTGATGTGATCAGAGGAGAGCGGTGGTGTGACCAGAGGAGAGCGGTGGTGTGTCCAGAGGAGAGCGGTGGTGTGACCAGAGGAGAGCGGTGGTGTGACCACAGGAGAGCGGTGATGTGATCAGAGGAGAGCGGTGATGTGACCAGAGGAGAGCGGTGGTGTGACCACAGGAGAGCGGTGGTGTGACCAGAGGAGAGCGGTGGTGTGACCAGAGGAGAGCGGTGGTGTGTCCAGAGGAAAGCGGTGGTGTGACCAGAGGAGAGCGGTGGTGTGACCACAGGAGAGCGGTGATGTGATCAGAGGAGAGCGGTGATGTGACCAGAGGAGAGCGGTGGTGTGACCACAGGAGAGCGGTGGTGTGACCACAGGAGAGCGGTGGTGTGTCCAGAGGAGAGCGGTGGTGTGACCACAAGAGAGCGGTGATGTGATCAGAGGAGAGCGGTGATGTGACCAGAGGAGAGCGGTGGTGTGACCACAGGAGAGCGGTGGTGTGTCCAGAGGAGAGCGGTGGTGTGACCAGAGGAGAGCGGTGATGTGATCAGAGGAGAGCGGTGGTGTGGTCAGAGGAGAGCGGTGGTGTGGTCAGAGGAAAGCAGTGGTGTGGTCAGAGGAGAGCGGAGGTGTGACCACAGGAGAGCGGTGGTGTGTCCAGAGGAGAGCAGTGGTGTGACCAGAGGAGAGCGGTGGTGTGATCAGAGGAGAGCGGTGGTTTGACCAGAGGAGAGCGGGGGGTGTGATCAGAGGAGAGCGGTGGTGTGACCAGAGGAGAGGGGTGGTGTGACCAGAGGAGAGCGGTGGTGTGACCAGAGGAGAGCGGGGGGTGTGACCAGAGGAGAGCGGTGGTGTGGTCAGAGGAGAGCGGTGGTGTGACCAGAGGAGAGCGGTGGTGTGACCAGAGGAGAGCGGTGGTGTGTCCAGAGGAGAGCGGTGGTGTGTTCAGAGGAGAGCGGTGGTGTGACCAGAGGAGAGCGGTGGTGTGACCACAGGAGAGCGGTGGTGTGTCCAGAGGAGAGCGGTGGTGTGACCACAGGAGAGCGGTGGTGTGATCAGAGGAGAGCGGTGGTGTGACTAGAGGACAGCGGTGGTGTGGTCTGAGGAGAGCGGAGGTGTGACCAGAGGAGAGCGGTGGTGTGACCAGAGGAGAGCAGAGGTGTGACCAGAGGAGAGCGGTGGTGTGTCCAAAGGAGAGCGGTGGTGTGACCAGAGGAGAGCGGTGATGTGATCAGAGGAGAGCGGTGATGTGATCAGAGGAGAGCGGTGGTGTGACCAGAGGAGAGCGGTGGTGTGTCCAGAGGAGAGCGGTGGTGTGACCAGAGGAGAGCGGTCGTGTGACCACAGGAGAGCGGTGATGTGATCAGAGGAGAGCGGTGATGTGACCAGAGGAGAGCGGTGGTGTGACCACAGGAGAGCGGTGGTGTGACCAGAGGAGAGCGGTGGTGTGTCCAGAGGAGAGCGGTGGTGTGACCAGAGGAGAGCGGTGATGTGATCAGAGGAGAGCGGTGGTGTGGTCAGAGGAGAGCGGTGGTGTGGTCAGAGGAAAGCAGTGGTGTGGTCAGAGGAGAGCGGAGGTGTGACCACAGGAGAGCGGTGGTGTGTCCAGAGGAGAGCGGTGGTGTGACCAGAGGAGAGCGGTGGTGTGATCAGAGGAGAGCGGTGGTGTGGTCAGAGGAGAGCGGTGGTGTGGTCAGAGGAGAGCGGTGGTGTGGTCAGAGGAGAGCGGTGGTGTGGTCAGAGGAGAGCGGTGGTGTGGTCAGAGGAGAGCGGTGGTGTGGTCAGAGGAAAGCAGTGGTGTGGTCAGAGGAGAGCGGAGGTGTGACCACAGGAAAGCGGTGGTGTGTCCAGAGGAGAGCGGTGGTTTGACCAGAGGAGAGCGGGGGTGTGATCAGAGGAGAGCGGTGGTGTGACCAGAGGAGAGGGGTGGTGTGACCAGAGGAGAGCGGTGGTGTGACCAGAGGAGAGCGGGGGTGTGACCAGAGGAGAGCGGTGGTGTTATCAGAGGAGAGCGGTGGTGTGACTAGAGGACAGCGGTGGTGTGGTCAGAGGAGAGCGGTGGTGTGACCAGAGGAGAGGGGTGGTGTGACCAGAGGAGAGCAGTGGTGTGACCAGAGGAGAGCGGTGGTGTGACCAGAGGAGAGCGGAGGTGTGTCCAGAGCAGAGCTGTGGTGTGGTCAGAGGAGAGCGGTGGTGTGTCCAGAGGAGAGCGGTGGTGTGTCCAGAGGAGAGGGGTGGTGTGGTCAGAGGAGAGCGGAGGTGTGTCCAGAGGAGAGCGGTGGTGTGGTCAGAGGAGAGCGGTGGTGTGACCAGAGGAGAGCGGTGGTGTGGTCAGAGGAGAGCGGTGGTGTGGTCAAAGGAGAGCGGTGGTGTGACCAGAGGAGAGCGGTGGTGTGGTCAGAGGAGAAGGGTGGTGTGGTCAGAGGATAGCGGTGGTGTGACCAGAGGAGAGCGGTGGTGTGACCAGAGGAGAGCGGTGATGTGTCCAGAGGAGAGCGGTGGTGTGGTCAGAGGAGAGCGGTGGTGTGTCCAGAGGAGAGCGGTGGTGTGGTTAGAGGAGAGCGGTGGTGTGGTCAGAGGAGAGCGGTGGTGTGGTCAGAGGAGAGCGGTGGTGTGACCAGAGGAGAGCCCTGCTGTGACCAGAGGAGAGCGGTGGTGTGTCCAGAGGAGAGCCCTGCTGTGACCAGAGGAGAGCGGTGGTGTGACCAGAGGAGAGCGGTGGTGTGACCACAGGAGAGCGGTGGTGTGGTCAGAGGAGAGCGGTGGTGTGGTCAGAGGAGAGCGGTGGTGTGACCAGAGGAGAGCGGTGGTGTGACCAGAGGAGAGCGGTGGTGTGACCAGAGGAGAGCGGTGATGTGACCAGAGGAGAGCGGAGGTGTGTCCAGAGCAGAGCTGTGGTGTGGTCAGAGGAGAGCGGTGGTGTGTCCAGAGGAGAGCGGTGGTGTGTCCAGAGGAGAGGGGTGGTGTGGTCAGAGGAGAGCGGAGGTGTGTCCAGAGGAGAGCGGTGGTGTGGTCAGAGGAGAGCGGTGGTGTGACCAGAGGAGAGCGGTGGTGTGGTCAGAGGAGAGCGGTGGTGTGGTCAAAGGAGAGCGGTGGTGTGACCAGAGGAGAGCGGTGTTGTGGTCAGAGGAGAAGGGTGGTGTGGTCAGAGGATAGCGGTGGTGTGACCAGAGGAGAGCGGTGGTGTGGTCAGAGGAGAGCGGTGGTGTGACCAGAGGAGAGCGGTGGTGTGGTTAGAGGAGAGCAGTGGTGTGGTCAGAGGAGAGCGGTGGTGTGGTCAGAGGAGAGCGGTGGTGTGACCAGAGGAGAGCCCTGCTGTGACCAGAGGAGAGCGGTGGTGTGTCCAAAGGAGAGCGGTGGTGTGACCAGAGGAGAGCGGTGATGTGATCAGAGGAGAGCGGTGATGTGATCAGAGGAGAGCGGTGGTGTGACCAGAGGAGAGCGGTGGTGTGTCCAGAGGAGAGCGGTGGTGTGACCAGAGGAGAGCGGTCGTGTGACCACAGGAGAGCGGTGATGTGATCAGAGGAGAGCGGTGATGTGACCAGAGGAGAGCGGTGGTGTGACCACAGGAGAGCGGTGGTGTGACCAGAGGAGAGCGGTGGTGTGTCCAGAGGAGAGCGGTGGTGTGACCAGAGGAGAGCGGTGATGTGATCAGAGGAGAGCGGTGGTGTGGTCAGAGGAGAGCGGTGGTGTGGTCAGAGGAAAGCAGTGGTGTGGTCAGAGGAGAGCGGAGGTGTGACCACAGGAGAGCGGTGGTGTGTCCAGAGGAGAGCGGTGGTGTGACCAGAGGAGAGCGGTGGTGTGATCAGAGGAGAGCGGTGGTGTGGTCAGAGGAGAGCGGTGGTGTGGTCAGAGGAGAGCGGTGGTGTGGTCAGAGGAGAGCGGTGGTGTGGTCAGAGGAGAGCGGTGGTGTGGTCAGAGGAAAGCAGTGGTGTGGTCAGAGGAGAGCGGAGGTGTGACCACAGGAGAGCGGTGGTGTGTCCAGAGGAGAGCGGTGGTTTGACCAGAGGAGAGCGGGGGTGTGATCAGAGGAGAGCGGTGGTGTGACCAGAGGAGAGGGGTGGTGTGACCAGAGGAGAGCGGTGGTGTGACCAGAGGAGAGCGGGGGTGTGACCAGAGGAGAGCGGTGGTGTTATCAGAGGAGAGCGGTGGTGTGACTAGGGGACAGCGGTGGTGTGGTCAGAGGAGAGCGGTGGTGTGACCAGAGGAGAGGGGTGGTGTGACCAGAGGAGAGCAGTGGTGTGACCAGAGGAGAGCGGTGGTGTGACCAGAGGAGAGCGGAGGTGTGTCCAGAGCAGAGCTGTGGTGTGGTCAGAGGAGAGCGGTGGTGTGTCCAGAGGAGAGCGGTGGTGAGTCCAGAGGAGAGGGGTGGTGTGGTCAGAGGAGAGCGGAGGTGTGTCCAGAGGAGAGTGGTGGTGTGGTCAGAGGAGAGCGGTGGTGTGACCAGAGGAGAGCGGTGGTGTGGTCAGAGGAGAGCGGTGGTGTGGTCAAAGGAGAGCGGTGGTGTGACCAGAGGAGAGCGGTGGTGTGGTCAGAGGAGAAGGGTGGTGTGGTCAGAGGATAGCGGTGGTGTGACCAGAGGAGAGCGGTGGTGTGACCAGAGGAGAGCGGTGATGTGTCCAGAGGAGAGCGGTGGTGTGGTCAGAGGAGAGCGGTGGTGTGTCCAGAGGAGAGCGGTGGTGTGGTTAGAGGAGAGCGGTGGTGTGGTCAGAGGAGAGCGGTGGTGTGGTCAGAGGAGAGCGGTGGTGTGACCAGAGGAGAGCCCTGCTGTGACCAGAGGAGAGCGGTGGTGTGTCCAGAGGAGAGCCCTGCTGTGACCAGAGGAGAGCGGTGGTGTGACCAGAGGAGAGCGGTGGTGTGACCACAGGAGAGCGGTGGTGTGGTCAGAGGAGAGCGGTGGTGTGGTCAGAGGAGAGCGGTGGTGTGACCAGAGGAGAGCGGTGGTGTGACCAGAGGAGAGCGGTGGTGTGACCAGAGGAGAGCGGTGATGTGACCAGAGGAGAGCGGAGGTGTGTCCAGAGCAGAGCTGTGGTGTGGTCAGAGGAGAGCGGTGGTGTGTCCAGACGAGAGCGGTGGTGTGTCCAGAGGAGAGGGGTGGTGTGGTCAGAGGAGAGCGGAGGTGTGTCCAGAGGAGAGCAGTGGTGTGGTCAGAGGAGAGCGGTGGTGTGACCAGAGGAGAGCGGTGGTGTGGTCAGAGGAGAGCGGTGGTGTGGTCAAAGGAGAGCGGTGGTGTGACCAGAGGAGAGCGGTGGTGTGGTCAGAGGAGAAGGGTGGTGTGGTCAGAGGATAGCGGTGGTGTGACCAGAGGAGAGCGGTGGTGTGGTCAGAGGAGAGCGGTGGTGTGACCAGAGGAGAGCGGTGGTGTGGTTAGAGGAGAGCAGTGGTGTGGTCAGAGGAGAGCGGTGGTGTGGTCAGAGGAGAGCGGTGGTGTGACCAGAGGAGAGCCCTGCTGTGACCAGAGGAGAGCGGTGGTGTGACCACAGGAGAGCGGTGGTGTGACCACAGGAGAGCGGTGGTGTGGTCAGAGGAGAGCGGTGGTGTGGTCAGAGGAGAGCGGTGGTGTGACCAGAGGAGAGCGGTGGTGTGACCAGAGGAGAGCGGTGGTGTGTCCAGAGGAGAGCGGTGGTGTGTCCAGAGGAGAGCGGTGGTGTGACCAGAGGAGAGCGGTGGTGTGACCACAGGAGAGCGGTGGTGTGTCCAGAGGAGAGCGGTGGTGTGACCAGAGGAGAGCGGTGGTGTGACCACAGGAGAGCGGTGGTGTGTCCAGAGGAGAGCGGTGGTGTGACCACAGGAGAGCGGTGGTGTGATCAGAGGAGAGCGGTGGTGTGACTAGAGGACAGCGGTGGTGTGGTCTGAGGAGAGCGGAGGTGTGACCAGAGGAGAGCGGTGGTGTGACCAGAGGAGAGCGGAGGTGTGACCAGAGGAGAGCGGTGGTGTGTCCAGAGTAGAGCGGTGGTGTGACCAGAGGAGAGCGGTGATGTGATCAGAGGAGAGCGGTGATGTGATCAGAGGAGAGCGGTGGTGTGACCAGAGGAGAGCGGTGGTGTGTCCAGAGGAGAGCGGTGGTGTGACCACAGGAGAGCGGTGGTGTGACCACAGGAGAGCGGTGGTGTGTCCAGAGGAGAGCGGTGGTGTGACCAGAGGAGAGCGGTGGTGTGACCACAGGAGAGCGGTGATGTGATCAGAGGTCAGAGGAGAGCGGTGATGTGATCAGAGGATAGCGGTGGTGTGGTCAGAGGAGAGCGGTGGTGTGACCAGAGGAGAGCGGTGGTGTGGTCAGAGGAGAGCGGTGGTGTGACCACAGGAGAGCGGTGGTGTGACCAGAGGAGAGCGGTGGTGTGACCACAGGAGAGCGGTGGTGTGTCCAGAGGAGAGCGGTGGTGTGACCAGAGGAGAGCGGTGGTGTGACCACAGGAGAGCGGTGGTGTGACTAGAGGACAGCGGTGGTGTGGTCAGAGGAGAGCGGAGGTGTGACCAGAGGAGAGCAGTGGTGTGACCAGAGGAGAGCGGTGGTGTGACCAGAGGAGAGTGGAGGTGTGTTCAGAGCAGAGCTGTTGTGTGGTCAGAGGAGAGCGGTGGTGTGTCCAGAGGAGAGCGGTGGTGTGTCCAGAGGAGAGCGGTGGTGTGGTCAGAAGATAGCGGTGGTGTGACCAGAGGAGAGCGGTGGTGTGATCAGAGGAGAGCGGTGGTGTGACCACAGGAGAGCGGTGGTGTGACCAGAGGAGAGCGGTGGTGTGACCAGAGGAGAGCGGTGGTGTGACCACAGGAGAGCGGTGGTGTGACCAGAGGAGAGCGGTGGTGTGACCACAGGAGAGCGGTGGTGTGTCCAGAGGAGAGCGGTGGTGTGACCAGAGGAGAGCAGTGGTGTGACCACAGGAGAGCGGTGGTGTGTCCAGAGGAGAGCGGTGGTGTGACCACAGGAGAGCGGTGGTGTGATCAGAGGAGAGCGGTGGTGTGACTAGAGGACAGCGGTGGTGTGGTCTGAGGAGAGCGGAGGTGTGACCAGAGGAGAGCGGTGGTGTGACCAGAGGAGAGCGGTGGTGTGACCAGAGGAGAGCGGAGGTGTGACCAGAGGAGAGCGGTGGTGTGTCCAGAGGAGAGCGGTGGTGTGACCAGAGGAGAGCGGTGATGTGATCAGAGGAGAGCGGTGATGTGATCAGAGGAGAGCGGTGGTGTGTCCAGAGGAGAGCGGTGGTGTGACCACAGGAGAGCGGTGGTGTGACCACAGGAGAGCGGTGGTGTGTCCAGAGGAGAGCGGTGGTGTGACCAGAGGAGAGCGGTGGTGTGACCACAGGAGAGCGGTGATGTGATCAGAGGTCAGAGGAGAGCGGTGATGTGACCAGAGGAGAGCGGTGGTGTGACCACAGGAGAGCGGTGGTGTGTCCAGAGGAGAGCGGTGGTGTGACCAGAGGAGAGCGGTGATGTGATCAGAGGATAGCGGTGGTGTGGTCAGAGGAGAGCGGTGGTGTGACCAGAGGAGAGCGGTGGTGTGGTCAGAGGAGAGCGGTGGTGTGACCACAGGAGAGCGGTGGTGTGACCAGAGGAGAGCGGTGGTGTGACCACAGGAGAGCGGTGGTGTGTCCAGAGGAGAGCGGTGGTGTGACCAGAGGAGAGCGGTGGTGTGACCACAGGAGAGCGGTGGTGTGACTAGAGGACAGTGGTGGTGTGGTCAGAGGAGAGCGGAGGTGTGACCAGAGGAGAGCAGTGGTGTGACCAGAGGAGAGCGGTGGTGTGACCAGAGGAGAGCGGAGGTGTGTTCAGAGCAGAGCTGTTGTGTGGTCAGAGGAGAGCGGTGGTGTGTCCAGAGGAGAGCGGTGGTGTGTCCAGAGGAGAGAGGTGGTGTGGTCAGAGGATAGCGGTGGTGTGACCAGAGGAGAGCGGTGGTGTGATCAGAGGAGAGCGGTGGTGTAACCAGAGGAGAGCGGTGGTGTGGTCAGAGGAGAGCGGTGGTGTGACCAGAGGAGAGCGGTGGTGTGACCACAGGAGAGCGGTGGTGTGACCAGGGGAGAGCGGTGGTGTGACCACAGGAGAGCGGTGGTGTGTCCAGAGGAGAGCGGTGGTGTGACCACAGGGGAGCGGTGGTGTGATCAGAGGAGAGCGGTGGTGTGACTAGAGGACAGCGGTGGTGTTGTCAGAGGAGAGCGGAGGTGTGACCAGAGGAGAGCGGAGGTGTGACCAGAGGAGAGCGGTGGTGTGACCAGAGGAGAGCGGTGTTTCCAGAGGAGAGCGGTGGTTTGACCAGAGCAGAGCTGTGGTGTGGTCAGAGGAGAGCGGTGGTGTGTCCAGAGGAGAGCGGTGGTGTGGTCAGAGGAGAGCGGTGGTGTGATCAGAGGAGAGCGGTGGTGTGACCAGAGGAGAGGGGTGGTGTGGTCAGAGGAGAGCGGTGGTGTGTCCAGAGGAGAGCGGTGGTGTGACCAGAGGAGAGCGGTGGTGTGACCAGAGGAGAGCGGTGGTGTGACCAGAGGAGAGCGGTGGTGTGGTCAAAGGAGAGCGGTGGTGTGACCAGAGGAGAGCGGTGGTGTGGTCAAAGGAGAGCGGTGACGAGACCAGAGGAGAGCGGTGGTGTGGTCAGAGGAGAGGGGTGGTGTGGTCAGAGGAGAGCGGTGGTGTGACCAGAGGAGAGCGGTGGTGTGGTCAGAGGAGAGCGGTGATGTGACCAGAGGAGAGCGGTGGTGTGACCACAGGAGAGCGGTGGTGTGACCACAGGAGAGCGGTGGTGTGACCAGAGGAGAGCGGTGATGTGATCAGAGGAGAGCGGTGGTGTGGTCAGAGGAGAGCGGTGGTGTGGTCAGAGGAGAGGGGTGGTGTGACCAGAGGAGAGCGGTGGTGTGACCAGAGGAGAGCGGTGGTGTGACCAGAGGAGAGGGGTGGTGTGACCACAGGAGAGCGGTGGTGTGACCACAGGAGAGCGGTGGTGTGGTCAGAGGAGAGCGGTGGTGTGACCAGAGGAGAGCGGTGGTGTGGTCAGAGGAGAGCGGTGGTGTGGTCAGAGGAAAGCGGTGGTGTGGTCAGAGGAGAGCGGTGGTGTGGTCAGAGGAGAGCGGTGGTGTGACCAGAGGAGAGCGGTGGTGTGGTCAGAGGAGAGCGGTGGTGTGACCAGAGGAGAGCGGAGGTGTGACCAGAGGAGAGCGGAGGTGTGACCAGAGGAGAGCGGTGGTGTGACCAGAGGAGAGCGGAGGTGTGACCAGAGGAGAGCGGTGGTGTGACCAGAGGAGAGCGGTGATGTGATCAGAGGAGAGCGGTGGTGTGGTCAGAGGAGAGCGGTGGTGTGGTCAGAGGAGAGGGGTGGTGTGACCAGAGGAGAGCGGTGGTGTGGTCAGAGGAGAGCGGTGGTGTGGTCAGAGGAGAGGGGTGGTGTGACCAGAGGAGAGCGGTGGTGTGGTCAGAGGAGAGGGGTGGTGTGACCAGAGGAGAGCGGTGGTGTGGTCAGAGGAGAGCGGTGGTGTGGTCAGAGGAAAGCAGTGGTGTGGTCAGAGGAGAGCGGTGGTGTGACCACAGGAGAGCGGTGGTGTGGTCAGAGGAGAGCGGTGGTGTGACCAGAGGAGAGCGGAGGTGTGTCCAGAGGAGAGCGGTGGTGTGACCACAGGAGAGCGGTGGTGTGACCACAGGAGAGCGGTGGTGTGGTCAGAGGAGAGCAGTGGTGTGGTCAGAGGAGAGCGGTGGTGTGACCAGAGGAGAGCGGTGGTGTGACCATAGGAGAGCCGTGGTGTGGCTAGGAGAAGAGTGGCGTGGTTAGTGACTAGGATAGTCGGAGGAGGTGTGCAGTCGGTCAGTGACTAAGTGGATGTTGCTTGTGTCGCCTCCTCTAGGATCACCATCATCTCCGGAGTTCAAGCCTCTGCCAAGTTCCCGACACCTGCAGCAGAGGAGGGAGTACGAGGAACGGCAGAGTGCCAGTCTGGCCCAGGAGGTGAAGGAGTTAAAACGTACCAAAAAGAAGGTGAGAGACAAGGCAACAGAATAGTGAGTGCAGCTCAGGAGGTGACAGGAGTATAAGACATGATGTGACAGCAGACTAGTGAGTGCAGCTCTGGAGGTGACAGGAGTATAAGACATGATGTGACAGCAGACTAGTGAGTGCAGCTCTGGAGGTGACAGGAGTATAAGACATGATGTGACAGCAGACTAGTGAGTGCAGCTCTGGAGGTGACAGGAGTATAAGACATGATGTGACAGCAGACTAGTGAGTGCAGCTCTGGAGGTGACAGGAGTATAAGACATGATGTGACAGCAGACTAGTGAGTGCAGCTCTGGAGGTGACAGGAGTATAAGACATGATGTGACAGCAGACTAGTGAGTGCAGCTCTGGAGGTGACAGGAGTATAAGACATGATGTGACAGCAGACTAGTGAGTGCAGCTCTGGAGGTGACAGGAGTATAAGACATGATGTGACAGCAGACTAGTGAGTGCAGCTCAGGAGGTGACAGGAGTATAAGACATGATGTGACAGCAGACTAGTGAGTGCAGCTCTGGAGGTGACAGGAGTATAAGGCATGATGTGACAGCAGACTAGTGAGTGCAGCTCTGGAGGTGACAGGAGTATAAGACATGATGTGACAGCAGATTAGTGAGTGCAGCTCTGGAGGTGACAGGAGTATAAGGCATGATGTGACAGCAGACTAGTGAGTGCAGCTCTGGAGGTGACAGGAGTATAAGACATGATGTGACAGCAGACTGGTGAGTGCAGCTCTGGAGGTGACAGGAGTATAAGACATGATGTGACAGCAGACTAGTCAGTGCAGCTCTGGAGGTGACAGGAGTATAAGACATGATGTAACAGCAGACTGGTGAGTGCAGCTTTGGAGGTGACAGGAGTATAAGACATGATGTGACAGCAGACTGGTGAGTGCAGCTCTGGAGGTGACAGGAGTATAAGACATGATGTGACAGCAGACTGGTGAGTGCAGCTCTGGAGGTGACAGGAGTATAAGACATGATGTGACAGCAGAATAGTGAGTGCAGCTCTGGAGGTGACAGGAGTATAAGACATGATGTAACAGCAGACTGGTGAGTGCAGCTCTGGAGGTGACAGGAGTATAAGACATGATGTGACAGCAGACTGGTGAGTGCAGCTCTGGAGGTGACAGGAGTATAAGACATGATGTGACAGCAGAATAGTGAGTGCAGCTCTGGAGGTGACAGGAGTATAAGACCTGATGTGACAGCAGACTAGTGAGTGCAGCTCTGGAGGTGACAGGAGTATAAGACATGATGTGACAGCAGACTAGTGAGTGCAGCTCTGGAGGTGACAGGAGTATAAGACATGATGTGACAGTAGACTGGTGAGTGCAGCTCAGGAGGTGACAGGAGTATAAGACATGATGTGACAGCAGACTAGTGAGTGCAGCTCAGGAGGTGACAGGAGTATAAGACATGATGTGACAGCAGACTAGTGAGTGCAGCTCTGGAGGTGACAGGAGTATAAGACATGATGTGACAGCAGACTAGTGAGTGCAGCTCTGGAGGTGACAGGAGTATAAGACATGATGTGACAGCAGACTAGTGAGTGCAGCTCAGAAGGTGACAGGAGTATAAGACATGATGTAACAGCAGACTAGTGAGTGCAGCCCAGGAGGTGACAGGAGTATAAGACATGATGTGACAGCAGACTAGTGAGTGCAGCTCTGGAGGTGACAGGAGTATAAGACATGATGTGACAGCAGACTAGTGAGTGCAGCTCTGGAGGTGACAGGAGTATAAGACATGATGTGACAGCAGACTAGTGAGTGCAGCTCTGGAGGTGACAGGAGTATAAGACATGATGTGACAGCAGACTGGTGAGTGCAGCTCTGGAGGTGACAGGAGTATAAGACATGTGACAGCAGACTAGTGAGTGCAGCTCTGGAGGTGACATGAGTATAAGACATGATGTGACAGCAGACTGGTGAGTGCAGCTCTGGAGGTGACAGGAGTATAAGACATGATGTGACAGCAGACTAGTGAGTGCAGCTCTGGAGGTGACAGGAGTATAAGACATGATGTGACAGCAGACTGGTGAGTGCAGCTCTGGAGGTGACAGGAGTATAAAACATGTGACAGCAGACTAGTGAGTTCAGCTCTGGAGGTGACAGGAGTATAAGACATGATGTGACAGCAGACTGTTGAGTGCAGCTCTGGAGGTGACAGGAGTATAAGACATGATGTGACAGCAGACTAGTGAGTGCAGCTCTGGAGGTGACAGGAGTATAAGACATGATGTGACAGCAGACTAGTCAGTGCAGCTCTGGAGGTGACAGGAGTATAAGACATGATGTGACAGCAGACTAGTGACTGCAGCTCTGGAGGTGACAGGAGTATAAGACATGATGTGACATCAGACTGGTGAGTGCAGCTCTGGAGGTGACAGGAGTATAAGGCATGATGTGACAGCAGACTAGTGAGTGCAGCTCTGGAGGTGACAGGAGTATAAGACATGATGTGACAGCAGACTGGTGAGTGCAGCTCTGGAGGTGACAGGAGTATAAGACATGATGTGACAGCAGACTAGTGAGTGCAGCTCTGGAGGTGACAGGAGTATAAGACATGATGTGACAGCAGACTAGTGAGTGCAGCTCTGGAGGTGACAGGAGTATAAGACATGATGTAACAGCAGACTAGTGAGTGCAGCTCTGGAGGTGACAGGAGTATAAGACATGATGTGACAGCAGACTAGTGAGTGCAGCTCTGGAGGTGACAGGAGTATAAGACATGATGTGACAGCAGACTAGTGAGTGCAGCTCTGGAGGTGACAGGAGTATAAGGCATGATGTGACAGCAGACTAGTGAGTGCAGCTCTGGAGGTGACAGGAGTATAAGACATGATGTGACAGCAGACTAGTGAGTGCAGCTCTGGAGGTGACAGGAGTATAAGACATGATGTGACAGCAGACTAGTGAGTGCAGCTCTGGAAGTGACAGGATTATAAGACATGATGTGACAGCAGACTGGTGAGTGCAGCTCTGGAGGTGACAGGAGTATAAGACATGATGTGACAGCAGACTAGTGAGTGCAGCTCTGGAGGTGACAGGAGTATAAGACATGATGTGACAGCAGACTAGTGAGTGCAGCTCAGGAGGTGACAGGAGTATAAGACATGATGTGACAGCAGACTAGTGAGTGCAGCTCTGGAGGTGACAGGAGTATAAGACATGATGTGACAGCAGACTAGTGAGTGCAGCTCTGGAGGTGACAGGAGTATAAGTCATGATGTGACAGCAGACTAGTGAGTGCAGCTCTGGAGGTGACAGGAGTATAAGGCATGATGTGACAGCAGACTAGTGAGTGCAGCTCTGGAGGTGACAGGAGTATAAGACATGATGTGACAGCAGACTAGTGAGTGCAGCTCTGGAGGTGACAGGAGTATAAGACATGATGTGACAGCAGACTAGTGAGTGCAGCTCTGGAGGTGACAGGAGTATAAGACATGATGTGACAGCAGACTAGTGAGTGCAGCTCTGGAGGTGACAGGAGTATAAGGCATGATGTGACAGCAGACTAGTGAGTGCAGCTCTGGAGGTGACAGGAGTATAAGACATGATGTGACAGCAGACTAGTGAGTGCAGCTCTGGAGGTGACAGGAGTATAAGACATGATGTGACAGCAGACTGGTGAGTGCAGCTCTGGAAGTGACAGGAGTATAAGACATGATGTGACAGCAGACTGGTGAGTGCAGCTCTGGAGGTGACAGGAGTATAAGACATGATGTGACAGCAGACTGGTGAGTGCAGCTCTGGAGGTGACAGGAGTATAAGACATGATGTGACAGCAGACTGGTGAGTGCAGCTCTGGAGGTGACAGGAGTATAAGACATGATGTGACAGCAGACTGGTGAGTGCAGCTCTGGAAGTGACAGGAGTATAAGACATGATGTGACAGCAGACTGGTGAGTGCAGCTCTGGAGGTGACGGGAGTGATGTAGTACTGTTATGGCTGGATACAAGAGGGACCTGTCTCCAATATCTGGGGAGGTTTATTAACCCCTCAGTGCCTGTTTACCAGTGTTTGACATATGGGTGCGCAGACCTGGAGGTCATGTGCTGGGGTGGATGGGAGATTCTCATCATGTGACCCTCGTTCCTTAGGATCGGGATCTGGTGCTCCAGCGTATCGCTGAGGATCGGCAGATACAGCAAGACAAGGAGAAAATGGCGTCAGCCGTGAGTGAGAGCCCGGAGGGGAGAGAACAGCCGAGCACCCCCCTGACTGTCCACAATCACTGCACCCTGATGGTATGTGTACAGGCAATGACTGTATATAAGATCATACATGACGATCTTGTGTGACGTGTCAGTTGTGTACCGGGGATCATGTGTGTTGTGTCTGTTGTCATGTACCTCCGATCATATATGTTGTGTCAGTTGTCGTGTACCTGGGATCGTGTGTGACGTGTCAGTTGTCGTGTACCTGGGATCGTGTGTGTGGTGTCAGTTGTCGTGTACCTGGGATCATGTGTGATGTGTCAGTTGTCGTGTACCTGGGATCGTGTGTGACGTGTCAGTTGTCGTGTACCTGGGATCATGTGTGTGGTGTCAGTTGTCGTGCACCTGGGATCGTGTGTGACGTGTCAGTTGTCGTGTACCTGGGATCATGTGTGTGGTGTCAGTTGTCGTGTACCTGGGATCATGTGTGATGTGTCAGTTGTCGTGTACCTGGGATCGTGTGTGACGTGTCAGTTGTCGTGTACCTGGGATCATGTGTGTGGTGTCAGTTGTCGTGTACCTGGGATCATGTGTGTGGTGTCAGTTGTCGTGTACCTGGGATCATGTGTGTGGTGTCAGTTGTCGTATACCTGGGATCTTTTGTGTGGTGTCAGTTGTCGTGTACCTGGGATCATGTGTGTGGTGTCAGTTGTCGTATACCTGGGATCTTGTGTGTGGTGTCAGTTGTCGTGTACCTGGGATCGTGTGTGTGGTGTCAGTTGTCGTGTACCTAGGATCATGTGTGTGATGTGTCAGTTGTCGTGTACCTGGGATCATGTGTGAAGTGTCAGTTGTCGTGTACCTGGGATCATGTGTGTGACGTTTCAGTTGTCGTGTACCTGGGATCATGTGTGTGGTGTCAGTTGTCGTGTACCTGGGATCATGTGTGTGGTGTCAGTTGTCGTGTACCTGGTATCATGTGTGACGTGTCAGTTGTCGTGTACCTGGGATCATGTGTGACGTGTCAGTTGCCGTGTACCTGGGATCATGTGTGTGGTGTCAGTTGTCGTGTACCTGGGATCATGTGTGTGGTGTCAGTTGTCGTGTACCTGGGATCATGTGTGACGTGTCAGTTGTCGTGTACTTGGGATCATGTGTGTGGTGTCAGTTGTCGTGTACCTGGGATCATGTGTGTGGTGTCAGTTGTCGTGTACCTGGGATCATGTGTGTGGTGTCAGTTGTCGTGTACCTGGGATCATGTGCAACGTGTCAGTTGTCGTGTACCTGGGATCATGTGTGATGTGTCAGTTGTCGTGTTCCTGGGATCATGTGTGTGGTGTCAGTTGTCGTGTACCTGGGATCATGTGTGTGGTGTCAGTTGTCGTGTACCTGGGATCATGTGTGTGGTGTCAGTTGTCGTGTACCTGGGATCGTGTGTGATGTGTCAGTTGTCGTGTACCTGGGATCATGTGTGTGGTGACAGTTGTTGTGTACCTGGTATCATGTGTGACGTGTCAGTTGTCGTGTACCTGGGATCATGTGTGACGTGTCAGTTGCCGTGTACCTGGGATCATGTGTGTGGTGTCAGTTGTCGTTTACCTGGGATCATGTGTGTGGTGTCAGTTGTCGTGTACCTGGGATCATGTGTGACGTGTCAGTTGTCGTGTACCTGGGATCATGTGTGTGGTGTCAGTTGTCGTGTACCTGGGATCATGTGTGTGACGTGTCAGTTGTCGTGTACTTGGGATCATGTGTGTGGTGTCAGTTGTCGTGTACCTGGGATCATGTGTGTGGTGTCAGTTGTCGTGTACCTAGGATCATGTGTGTGGTGTCAGTTGTCGTGTACCTGGGATCATGTGCAACGTGTCAGTTGTCGTGTACCTGGGATCATGTGTGATGTGTCAGTTGTCGTGTACCTGGGATCATGTGTGTGGTGTCAGTTGTCGTGTACCTGGGATCATGTGTGTGACGTGTCAGTTGTCGTGTACCTGGGATCATGTGTGTGGTGTCAGTTGTCGTGTACCTGGGATCATGTGTGTGGTGTCAGTTGTCGTGTACCTGGGATCATGTGTGATGTGTCAGTTGTCGTGTACCTGGGATCTTGTGTGTGACGTGTCAGTTGTCGTGTACCTGGGATCATGTGTGTGGTGTCAGTTGTCGTGTACCTGGGATCGTGTGTGATGTGTCAGTTGTCGTGTACCTGGGATCATGTGTGTGGTGTCAGTTGTCGTGTACCTGGGATCATGTGTGTGACGTGTCAGTTGTCGTGTACCTGGGATCATGTGTGTGGTGTCAGTTGTTGTGTACCTGGGATCATGTGTGACGTGTCAGTTGTCGTGTACCTGGGATCATGTGTGTGGTGTCAGTTGTCATGTACCTGGGATCATGTGTGTGGTGTCAGTTGTCGTGTACCTGGGATCATGTGTGACGTGTCAGTTGTCGTGTACCTGGGATCATGTGTGTGATATGTCACTTGTCGTGTACCTGGTATCATGTGTGTGGTGTCAGTTGTCGTGTACCTGGGATCATGTGTGTGGTGTCAGTTGTCGTGTACCTGGGATCATGTGTAACGTGTCAGTTGTCGTGTACCTGGGATCGTGTGTGATGTGTCAGTTGTCGTGTACCTGGGATCATGTGTGTGGTGTCAGTTGTCGTGTACCTGGGATCATGTGTAATCTGTCAGTTGTCGTGTACCTGGGATCGTGTGTGATGTGTCAGTTGCCGTGTACCTGGGATCATGTGTGGTGTCAGTTGTCGTGGTACCTGGGATCATGTGTGACGTGTCAGTTGTCGTGTACCTGGGAACATGTGTGACGTGTCAGTTGTCGTGTACCTGGGATCTTGTGTGTGGTGTCAGTTGTCGTGTACCTGGGATCATGTGTGATGTGTCAGTTGTCGTGTACCTGGGATCATGTGTGTGGTGTCAGTTGTCGTGTACCTGGGATCATGTGTGTGGTGTCAGTTGTCATGTACCTGGGATCATGTGTGTGGTGTCAGTTGTCGTGTACCTGGGATCATGTGTGACGTGTCAGTTGTCGTGTACCTGGGATCATGTGTGTGATATGTCACTTGTCGTGTACCTGGTATCATGTGTGTGGTGTCAGTTGTCGTGTACCTGGGATCATGTGTGTGGTGTCAGTTGTCGTGTACCTGGGATCATGTGTAATCTGTCAGTTGTCGTGTACCTGGGATCGTGTGTGATGTGTCAGTTGCCGTGTACCTGGGATCATGTGTGGTGTCAGTTGTCGTGTACCTGGGATCATGTGTGACGTGTCAGTTGTCGTGTACCTGGGAACATGTGTGACGTGTCAGTTGTCGTGTACCTGGGATCTTGTGTGTGGTGTCAGTTGTCGTGTACCTGGGATCATGTGTGATGTGTCAGTTGTCGTGTACCTGGGATCATGTGTGTGGTGTCAGTTGTTGTGTACCTGGTATCATGTGTAACGTGTCAGTTGTCGTGTACCTGGGATCATGTGTGTGGTGTCAGTTGTCGTGTACCTGGGATCATGTGTGTGACGTGTCAGTTGTCGTGTACTTGGGATCATGTGTGTGGTGTCAGTTGTTGTGTACCTGGGATCATGTGTGTGGTGTCAGTTGTCGTGTACCTGGGATCATGTGTGTGGTGTCAGTTGCCGTGTACCTGGGATCGTGTGTGACGTGTCAGTTGTCGTGTACCTGGGATCATGTGTGTGGTGTCAGTTGTCGTGTAGCTGGGATCCTGTGTGTGACGTGTCAGTTGTCGTGTACCTGGGATCATGTGTGTGGTGTCAGTTGTCGTGTACCTGGGATCATGTGTGTGGTGTCAGTTGTCGTGTACCTGGGATCGTGTGTGACGTGTCAGTTGTCGTGTACCTGGGATCATGTGTGTGACGTGTCAGTTGTCGTGTACCTGGGATCATGTGTGTGGTGTACTATTCCTGTTACAGGTACGTCTTCCCTCCGGTCAGTCGGTACGGTTGATGTTGCCGGGTGACTCGCAGCTGCAGAGCGTCTATGACCATGTGCGCAGTCTGCAGCCCTCGCTACCTCCCTGCAGCTTGTTGCAGACATTTCCCACCAGACACTTCACAGAGCAGGATTTGCCCCGCAGCCTCCAGGAGCTGGGACTGACCCCCAGTGCCACATTGTGTGCGCACCCCGGAAGCCTACCCAGACCCTCACCAGAGCCCCCCAAGTCTGTCCCAGAGGCCCCCATGTGTGACGCATATGAGCTAATGATGCAAGGGGACAGACTGCTGCCCATCCTCCGCTCACCAGCTCAGGCTGTGTCTCACAACATCCACATGAGGGCAGAACCCGCAGTGCAGCACAGCTGGGGTGAGTATAATAATGTACGGGGGGTATATAATAATGTACGGGGGTATATAGTAATGTACGGGGAGTATATAGTAATGTACGGGGGTATATAGTAATGTACGGGGAGTATATAGTAATGTACGGGGGTATATAGTAATGTACGGGGGGTGTATAGTAATGTACGGGGGGGTATATAGTAATGTACGGGGAGTATATAGTAATGTACGGGCGTATATAGTAATGTACGGGGGTATATAGTAATGTACGTGGAGTATATAGTAATGTACGGGGGTATATAGTAATGTACGGGGGGGTGTATAGTAATGTACGGGGGGGTATATAGTAATGTACGGGGAGTATATAGTAATGTACGGGGGTATATAGTAATGTACGGGGAGTATATAGTAATGTATGGGGGGTGTATAGTAATGTACGGGGGTATATAGTAATGTACGGGGGGTGTATAGTAATGTACGGGGGGTATATAGTAATGTACGGGGAGTATATAGTAATGTACGGGGGTATATAGTAATGTACGGGGAGTATATAGTAATGTATGGGGGGTGTATAGTAATGTACGGGGAGTATATAGTAATGTACGGGGGGGTATATAGTAATGTGCGGGAGGTGTATAGTAATGTACGGGGGTATATAGTAATGTATGGGAAGTATATAGTAATGTACGGGGGTATATAGTAATGTATGGGAAGTATATAGTAATGTACGGTGAGTATATAGTAATGTACGGGGAGAATATAGTAATGTGCGGGGGGTGTATAGTAATGTACGGGGAGTATATAGTAATGTACGGGGGGTGTATAGTAATGTACGGGGGGTGTATAGTAATGTACAGGGGTGTATAGTAATGTACGGGGGGTATATAGTAATGTACGGGGGGTATATAGTAATGTACGGGGGTATATAGTAATGTACAGGGGTATATAGTAATGTACGGGGGGGTATATAGTAATGTACGGGGGTATATAATAATATACGGGGGTATATAGTAATGTACGGTGAGTATATAGTAATGTACGGGGGTGTATAGTAATGTACGGGGAGTATATAGTAATGTACGGGGGGTGTATAGTAATGTATGGGGGGTGTATAGTAATGTACGGGGTATATAGTAATGTACGGAGAGTATATAGTAATGTACGGGGGTGTATAGTAATGTACGGAGAGTATATAGTAATGTACGGGGGTTGTATAGTAATGTACGGGGGTATATAGTAATGTACGGGGGGTATATAGTAATGTACGGGGGGTATATAGTAATGTACGGGGGTATATAGTAATGTACAGGGGTATATAGTAATGTACGGGGGGTGTATAGTAATGTACGGGGGTATATAATAATATACGGGGGTATATAGTAATGTACGGGGGGTGTATAGTAATGTACGGAGGGTGTATAGTAATGTACGGGGAGTATATAGTAATGTACAGGGGGTGTATAGTAATGTATGGGGGGTGTATAGTAATGTACAGGGGGTATATAGTAATGTACGGGGGTGTATAGTAATGTACGGGGGTATATAGTAATGTACGGGGGTATATAGTAATGTACGGTGAGTATATAGTAATGTACGGGGGGTATATAGTAATGTACGGGGGTATATAGTAATGTACAGGGGTATATAGTAATGTACGGGGGGTGTATAGTAATGTACGGGGGTATATAATAATATACGGGGGTATATAGTAATGTACGGGGGGTGTATAGTAATGTAGGGGGGTGTATAGTAATGTACTGGGAGTATATAGTAATGTACGGGGGTGTATAGTAATGTACAGGGGTGTATAGTAATGTACGGGGGTGTATAGTAATGTACGGAGAGTATATAGTAATGTACGGGGGTGTATAGTAATGTAGGGGGGTATATAGTAATGTACGGGGGTATATAGTAATGTACGGTGAGTATATAGTAATGTACGGGGGTGTATAGTAATGTACGGGGGTGTATAGTAATGTACGGAGAGTATATAGTAATGTACGGGGAGTATATAGTAATGTACGGGGGTATATAGTAATGTACGGGGGTATATAGTAATGTACGGGGGGTACATAGTAATGTACGGGGAGTATATAGTAATGTACGGGGGTATATAGTAATGTACGGGGGTATATAGTAATGTACGGGGGGTGTATAGTAATGTACGGGGGTATATAGTAATGTACGGGGGTTGTATAGTAATGTAGGGGGTATATAGTAATGTACGGGGGTATATAGTAATGTATGGGGGTATATAGTAATGTACAGGGGTGTATAGTAATGTACGGGGGTATATAGTAATGTACGGGGGTATATAGTAATGTACGGGGGGTGTATAGTAATGTTTGGGGGGTGTATAGTAATGTACGGGGTATATAGTAATGTACGGAGAGTATATAGTAATGTACGTGGGTGTATAGTAATGTACGGAGAGTATATAGTAATGTACGGGGGTTGTATAGTAATGTACGGGGGTATATAGTAATGTATGGGGGTATATAGTAATGTACAGGGGTGTATAGTAATGTACGGGGGTGTATAGTAATGTACGGAGAGTATATAGTAATGTACGAGGGGTGTATAGTAATGTACGGGAGTTGTATAGTAATGTATGGGGGGTGTATAGTAATGTAGGGGGGTGTATAGTAATGTACGGAGAGTATATAGTAATGTACGTGGGTGTATAGTAATGTACGGAGAGTATATAGTAATGTACGGGGGTTGTATAGTAATGTACGGGGGTATATAGTAATGTATGGGGGTATATAGTAATGTACAGGGGTGTATAGTAATGTACGGGGGTGTATAGTAATGTACGGAGAGTATATAGTAATGTACGAGGGGTGTATAGTAATGTACGGGAGTTGTATAGTAATGTATGGGGGGTGTATAGTAATGTAGGGGGGTGTATAGTAATGTACGGGGGGTATATAGTAATGTATGGGGGTGTATAGTAATGTACAGGGGGTGTATAGTAATGTACGGGGGTATATAATAATGTACGGGGGTATATAGTAATGTACGGGGGGTGTATAGTAATGTACGGGGGTATATAGTAATGTACGGGGGGTGTATAGTAATGTACGGGGGTGTATAATAATGTACGGGGGTATATAGTAATGTACGGAGGGTGTATAGTAATGTACGGGGGGTGTATAGTAATGTACAGGGTTATATAGTAATGTATGGGGTATATAGTAATGTACGGGGGTGTATAGTAATGTACAGGGGGTGTATAGTAATGTACAGGGGTGTATAGTAATGTACGGGGGTATATAGTAATGTACGGGGGGTGTATAGTAATGTACGGGGGTGTATAATAATGTACGGGGGTATATAGTAATGTACGGAGGGTGTATAGTAATGTACGGGGGGTGTATAGTAATGTACAGGGTTATATAGTTATGTATGGGGTATATAGTAATGTACGGGGGTATATAGTAATGTACGGGGGGTGTATAGTAATGTACGGAGGGTGTATAGTAATGTACGGGGGGTGTATAGTAATGTACAGGGGGTGTATAGTAATGTACAGGGGTGTATAGTAATGTACGGGGTGTATAGTAATGTACGGAGAGTATATAGTAATGTACGGGGGTATATAGTAATGTACGGGGGTATATAGTAATGTACAGGGGGTGTATAGTAATGTACAGGGGTGTATAGTAATGTACGGGGGTATATAGTAATGTACAGGGGTGTATAGTAATGTACGAGGGTGTATAGTAATGTACGGGGGTGTATAGTAATGTACGGGGGTATATAGTAATGTACAGGGGGTATATAGTAATGTACGGGGGTATATAATAATGTACGGGGGTATATAGTAATGTACGGGGGTATATAGTAATGTATGGGGGTGTATAGTAATGTACGGGGGTATATAGTAATGTATGGGGTATATAGTAATGTACAGGGGGTATATAGTAATGTACGGAGGTATATAATAATGTACGGGGGTATATAGTAATGTACGGGGGTATATAGTAATGTATGGGGTATATAATAATGTACCGGGGGTGTATAGTAATGTACGGGGGGTGTATTGTAATGTACGGAGGGTGTATAGTAATGTACGGGGGTATATACAGTAGTAATGTACGGGGGTGTATAGTAATGTACGGGGGGTGTATAGTAATGTACGGGGGTATATACAGTAGTAATGTATGGGGTATATAGTAATGTATGGGTATATAGTAATGTACAGGGGGTATATAGTAATGTACAGGGGGTATATAATAATGTACCGGGGGTGTATAGTAATGTACGGGGGGTGTATAGTAATGTACGGGGGTGTATAATACTCTACGGGAGTGTATATAATGTACGGGTAAATATAATGTATGAAGGGTCTATATATTGTACGGGACTGTATATAATGTATGGAATTTGTGATGTATATAATGTACAGGTACAGTATTTGTTTACATGACTACATATACTGTACAGGGAGGGCGTCTTATCCATCCTGCGCCACTATATAATAGATTATATAATCCGAGACAAGGAGCAGTCAGCAGACTACTGACAGACACAGGACAGTCCAATACAACGACCAGTCAGCAGACTACTGACAGACACAGGACAGTCCGAGACAAGGACCAGACAGCAGACTACTGACAGACACAGGACAGTCCGAGACAAGGACCAGACAGCAGACTACTGACAGACACAGGACAGTCCAATACAACGACCAGTCAGCAGACTACTGACAGACACAGGACAGTCCGAGACAAGGACCAGACAGCAGACTACTGACAGACACAGGACAGTCCGAGACAAGGACCAGACAGCAGACTACTGACAGACACAGGACAGTCCGAGACAAGGACCAGACAGCAGACTACTGACAGACACAGGACAGTCCGAGACAAGGACCAGACAGCAGACTACTGACAGACACAGGACAGTCCAATACAACGACCAGTCAGCAGACTACTGACAGACACAGGACAGTCCGAGACAAGGACCAGACAGCAGACTACTGACAGACACAGGACAGTCCGAGACAAGGACCAGACAGCAGACTACTGACAGACACAGGACAGTCCGAGACAAGGACCAGACAGCAGACTACTGACAGACACAGGACAGTCCGAGACAAGGACCAGACAGCAGACTACTGACAGACACAGGACAGTCCGAGACAAGGACCAGACAGCAGACTACTGACAGACACAGGACAGTCCGAGACAAGGACCAGACAGCAGACTACTGACAGACACAGGACAGTCCGAGACAAGGACCAGACAGCAGACTACTGACAGACACAGGACAGTCCGAGACAAGGACCAGACAGCAGACTACTGACAGACACAGGACAGTCCGAGACAAGGACCAGACAGCAGACTACTGACAGATACAGGACAGTCCAATACAACGACCAGTCAGCAGACTACTGACAGACACAGGACAGTCTGAGACAAGGACCAGACAGCAGACTACTGACAGACACAGGACAGTCCGAGACAAGGACCAGACAGCAGACTACTGACAGATACAAGACAGTCCAATACAACGACCAGTCAGCAGACTACTGACAGACACAGGACAGTCTGAGACAAGGACCAGACAGCAGACTACTGACAGACACAGGACAGTCCGAGACAAGGACCAGACAGCAGACTACTGACAGACACAGGACAGTCCGAGACAACGACCAGACAGCAGACTACTGACAGACACAGGACAGTCCGAGACAAGGACCAGACAGCAGACTACTGACAGACACAGGACAGTCCGAGACAAGGACCAGACAGCAGACTACTGACAGACACAGGACAGTCCGAGACAAGGACCAGACAGCAGACTACTGACAGACACAGGACAGTCCGAGACAAGGACCAGACAGCAGACTACTGACAGATACAGGACAGTCCAATACAACGACCAGTCAGCAGACTACTGACAGACACAGGACAGTCCGAGACAAGGACCAGACAGCAGACTACTGACAGACACAGGACAGTCCGAGACAAGGACCAGACAGCAGACTACTGACAGATACAGGACAGTCCAATACAACGACCAGTCAGCAGACTACTGACAGACACAGGACAGTCCGAGACAAGGACCAGACAGCAGACTACTGACAGACACAGGACAGTCCGAGACAAGGACCAGACAGCAGACTACTGACAGACACAGGACAGTCCGAGACAAGGACCAGTCAGCAGACTACTGACAGACACAGGACAGTCCGAGACAAGGACCAGACAGCAGACTACTGACAGACGCAGGACAGTCCGAGACAAAGACCAGACAGCAGACTACTGACAGACACAGGACAGTCTGAGACAACGACCAGTCAGCTACTACTGACAGACACAGGACAGTCCGAGACAAGGACCAGACAGCAGACTACTGATAGACACAGGACAGTCCGAGACAACGACCAGTCAGCTACTACTGACAGACACAGGACAGTCCGAGACAAGGACCAGACAGCAGACTACTGATAGACACAGGACAGTCCGAGACAAGGACCAGACAGCAGACTACTGATAGACACAGGACAGTCTGAGACAACGACCAGTCAGCAGACTACTGACAGACACAGGACAGTCCGAGACAAGGACCAGACAGCAGACTACTGACAGACACAGGACAGTCCGATACAAGGACCAGACAGCAGACTACTGACAGACACAGGACAGTCCGAGACAAGGACCAGACAGCAGACTACTGACAGACACAGGACAGTCCGAGACAAGGACCAGACAGCAGACTACTGACAGACACAGGACAGTCCGAGACAAGGACCAGACAGCAGACTACTGACAGACACAGGACAGTCCGAGACAAGGACCAGACAGCAGACTACTGACAGACACAGGACAGTCCGAGACAAGGACCAGACAGCAGACTACTGACAGATACAGGACAGTCCAATACAACGACCAGTCAGCAGACTACTGACAGACACAGGACAGTCTGAGACAAGGACCAGACAGCAGACTACTGACAGACACAGGACAGTCCGAGACAAGGACCAGACAGCAGACTACTGACAGATACAGGACAGTCCGAGACAAGGACCAGACAGCAGACTACTGACAGACACAGGACAGTCCGAGACAAGGACCAGACAGCAGACTACTGACAGATACAGGACAGTCCAATACAACGACCAGTCAGCAGACTACTGACAGACACAGGACAGTCCGAGACAAGGACCAGACAGCAGACTACTGACAGACACAGGACAGTCCGAGACAAGGACCAGACAGCAGACTACTGACAGATACAGGACAGTCCAATACAACGACCAGTCAGCAGACTACTGACAGACACAGGACAGTCCGAGACAAGGACCAGACAGCAGACTACTGACAGACACAGGACAGTCCGAGACAAGGACCAGACAGCAGACTACTGACAGACACAGGACAGTCCGAGACAAGGACCAGTCAGCAGACTACTGACAGACACAGGACAGTCCGAGACAAGGACCAGACAGCAGACTACTGACAGACGCAGGACAGTCCGATACAAGGACCAGACAGCAGACAACTGACAGACACAGGACAGTCCGAGACAAAGACCAGACAGCAGACTACTGACAGACACAGGACTGTCTGAGACAACGACCAGTCAGCTACTACTGACAGACACAGGACAGTCCGAGACAAGGACCAGACAGCAGACTACTGATAGACACAGGACA
This sequence comes from Leptodactylus fallax, assembly GCA_947044405.1. Taxonomy (NCBI): domain Eukaryota; kingdom Metazoa; phylum Chordata; class Amphibia; order Anura; family Leptodactylidae; genus Leptodactylus; species Leptodactylus fallax. Next base: position 382,059 of record CAMRHE010000795.1, on the reverse strand, counting down.
GTCCGAGACAAGGACCAGACAGCAGACTACTGATAGACACAGGACAGTCTGAGACAACGACCAGTCAGCAGACTACTGACAGACACAGGACAGTCCGAGACAAGGACCAGACAGCAGACTACTGACAGACACACGACAGTCCGATACAAGGACCAGACAGCAGACTACTGACAGACACAGGACAGTCCGAGACAAGGACCAGACAGCAGACTACTGACAGACACACGACAGTCCGATACAAGGACCAGACAGCAGACTACTGACAGACACACGACAGTCCGATACAAGGACCAGACAGCAGACTACTGACAGACACACGACAGTCCGAGACAAGGACCAGACAGCAGACTACTGACAGACACACGACAGTCCGAGACAAGGACCAGACAGCAGACTACTGACAGACACACGACAGTCCGATACAAGGACCAGACAGCAGACTACTGACAGACACAGGACAGTCCGATACAAGGACCAGACAGCAGACTACTGACAGACACAGGACAGTCCGAGACAAGGACCAGACAGCAGACTACTGACAGACACAGGACAGTCCGAGACAAGGACCAGACAGCAGACTACTGACAGACACAGGACAGTCCGATACAAGGACCAGACAGCAGACTACTGACAGACACAGGACAGTCCGATACAAGGACCAGACAGCAGACTACTGACAGACACAGGACAGTCCGAGACAAGGACCAGACAGCAGACTACTGACAGACACACGACAGTCCGATACAAGGACCAGACAGCAGACTACTGACAGACACAGGACAGTTCGAGACAAGGACCAGACAGCAGACTACTGACAGACACAGGACAGTCCGAGACAAGGACCAGACTACTGACAGACACAGGACAGTCCGAGACAAGGACCAGACAGCAGACTACTGACAGACACAGGACAGTCCGATACAAGGACCAGACAGCAGACTACTGACAGACACACGACAGTCCGATACAAGGACCAGACAGCAGACTACTGACAGACACAGGACAGTTCGAGACAAGGACCAGACAGCAGACTACTGACAGACACAGGACAGTCCGAGACAAGGACCAGACTACTGACAGACACAGGACAGTCCGATACAAGGACCAGACAGCAGACTACTGACAGACACAGGACAGTCCGATACAAGGACCAGACAGCAGACTACTGACAGACGCAGGACAGTCCGATACAAGGACCAGACAGCAGACTACTGACAGACACAGGACAGTCCGATACAAGGACCAGACAGCAGACTACTGACAGACGCAGGACAGTCCGATACAAGGACCAGACAGCAGACTACTGACAGACACAGGACAGTCCGATACAAGGACCAGACAGCAGACTACTGAGAGACGCAGGACAGTCCGAGACAAGGACCAGACAGCAGACTACTGACAGACACAGGACAGTCCGATACAAGGACCAGACAGCAGACTACTGACAGACACACGACAGTCCGAGACAAGGACCAGACAGCAGACTACTGACAGACACAGGACAGTCCGAGACAAGGACCAGACAGCAGACTACTGACAGACGCAGGACAGTCCGAGACAAAGACCAGACAACAGACTACTGACAGACGCAAGACAGTCCGAGACAAGGACCAGACAGCAGACTACTGACAGACACAGAACAGTCCGAGACAAGGACCAGACAGCAGACTACTGACAGACACAGGACAGTCCGAGACAAGGACCAGACAGCAGACTACTGACAGACACAGGACAGTCCGAGACAAGGACCAGACAGCAGACTACTGACAGATACAGGACAGTCCGAGACAAGGACCAGACAGCAGACTACTGACAGACACAGGACAGTCCGAGACAAGGACCAGTCAGACTACTGACAGACACAGGACAGTCCGATACAAGGACCAGACAGCAGACTACTGACAGACACACGACAGTCCGAGACAAGGACCAGACAGCAGACTACTGACAGACACAGGACAGTCCGAGACAAGGACCAGACAGCAGACTACTGACAGACGCAGGACAGTCCGAGACAAAGACCAGACAACAGACTACTGACAGACGCAAGACAGTCCGAGACAAGGACCAGACAGCAGACTTCTGACAGACACAGGACAGTCCGAGACAAGGACCAGACAGCAGACTACTGACAGACACAGGACAGTCCGAGACAAGGACCAGTCAGCAGACTACTGACAGACACAGGACAGTCCGATACAAGGACCAGACAGCAGACTACTGACAGACACAGGACAGTCCGAGACAAGGACCAGACAGCAGACTACTGACAGACACAGGACAGTCCGAGACAAGGACCAGACAGCAGACTACTGACAGATACAGGACAGTCCGAGACAAGTACCAGACAGCAGACTACTGACAGACACAGGACAGTCCGAGACAAGGACCAGTCAGCAGACTACTGACAGACACAGGACAGTCCGAGACAAGGACCAGACAGCAGACTACTGACAGACACAGGACAGTCCGAGACAAGGACCAGACAGCAGACTACTGACAGACACAGGACAGTCCAATACAACGACCAGTCAGCAGACTACTGACAGACACAGGACAGTCCGAGACAAGGACCAGACAGCAGACTACTGACAGACACAGGACAGTCCGAGACAAGGACCAGACAGCAGACTACTGACAGACACAGGACAGTCCGAGACAAGGACCAGACAGCAGACTACTGACAGACACAGGACAGTCCGAGACAAGGACCAGACAGCAGACTACTGACAGACACAGGACAGTCCAATACAACGACCAGTCAGCAGACTACTGACAGACACAGGACAGTCCGAGACAAGGACCAGACAGCAGACTACTGACAGACACAGGACAGTCCGAGACAAGGACCAGACAGCAGACTACTGACAGACACAGGACAGTCCGAGACAAGGACCAGACAGCAGACTACTGACAGACACAGGACAGTCCGAGACAAGGACCAGACAGCAGACTACTGACAGATACAGGACAGTCCAATACAACGACCAGTCAGCAGACTACTGACAGACACAGGACAGTCTGAGACAAGGACCAGACAGCAGACTACTGACAGACACAGGACAGTCCGAGACAAGGACCAGACAGCAGACTACTGACAGACACAGGACAGTCCGAGACAAGGACCAGACAGCAGACTACTGACAGACACAGGACAGTCCGAGACAAGGACCAGACAGCAGACTACTGACAGACACAGGACAGTCCGAGACAAGGACCAGACAGCAGACTACTGACAGACACAGGACAGTCCGAGACAAGGACCAGACAGCAGACTACTGACAGACACAGGACAGTCCGAGACAAGGACCAGACAGCAGACTACTGACAGACACAGGACAGTCCGAGACAAGGACCAGACAGCAGACTACTGACAGACACAGGACAGTCCGAGACAAGGACCAGACAGCAGACTACTGACAGATACAGGACAGTCCAATACAACGACCAGTCAGCAGACTACTGACAGACACAGGACAGTCTGAGACAAGGACCAGACAGCAGACTACTGACAGACACAGGACAGTCCGAGACAAGGACCAGACAGCAGACTACTGACAGATACAAGACAGTCCAATACAACGACCAGTCAGCAGACTACTGACAGACACAGGACAGTCTGAGACAAGGACCAGACAGCAGACTACTGACAGACACAGGACAGTCCGAGACAAGGACCAGACAGCAGACTACTGACAGACACAGGACAGTCCGAGACAAGGACCAGACAGCAGACTACTGACAGACACAGGACAGTCCGAGACAAGGACCAGACAGCAGACTACTGACAGACACAGGACAGTCCGAGACAAGGACCAGACAGCAGACTACTGACAGACACAGGACAGTCCGAGACAAGGACCAGACAGCAGACTACTGACAGACACAGGACAGTCCGAGACAAGGACCAGACAGCAGACTACTGACAGATACAGGACAGTCCAATACAACGACCAGTCAGCAGACTACTGACAGACACAGGACAGTCCGAGACAAGGACCAGACAGCAGACTACTGACAGACACAGGACAGTCCGAGACAAGGACCAGACAGCAGACTACTGACAGATACAGGACAGTCCAATACAACGACCAGTCAGCAGACTACTGACAGACACAGGACAGTCCGAGACAAGGACCAGACAGCAGACTACTGACAGACACAGGACAGTCCGAGACAAGGACCAGACAGCAGACTACTGACAGACACAGGACAGTCCGAGACAAGGACCAGTCAGCAGACTACTGACAGACACAGGACAGTCCGAGACAAGGACCAGACAGCAGACTACTGACAGACGCAGGACAGTCCGAGACAAAGACCAGACAGCAGACTACTGACAGACACAGGACAGTCTGAGACAACGACCAGTCAGCTACTACTGACAGACACAGGACAGTCCGAGACAAGGACCAGACAGCAGACTACTGATAGACACAGGACAGTCCGAGACAAGGACCAGACAGCAGACTACTGATAGACACAGGACAGTCTGAGACAACGACCAGTCAGCAGACTACTGACAGACACAGGACAGTCCGAGACAAGGACCAGACAGCAGACTACTGACAGACACAGGACAGTCCGATACAAGGACCAGACAGCAGACTACTGACAGACACAGGACAGTCCGAGACAAGGACCAGACAGCAGACTACTGACAGACACAGGACAGTCCGAGACAAGGACCAGACAGCAGACTACTGACAGACACAGGACAGTCCGAGACAAGGACCAGACAGCAGACTACTGACAGACACAGGACAGTCCGAGACAAGGACCAGACAGCAGACTACTGACAGACACAGGACAGTCCGAGACAAGGACCAGACAGCAGACTACTGACAGATACAGGACAGTCCAATACAACGACCAGTCAGCAGACTACTGACAGACACAGGACAGTCTGAGACAAGGACCAGACAGCAGACTACTGACAGACACAGGACAGTCCGAGACAAGGACCAGACAGCAGACTACTGACAGACACAGGACAGTCCGAGACAAGGACCAGACAGCAGACTACTGACAGACACAGGACAGTCCGAGACAAGGACCAGACAGCAGACTACTGACAGATACAGGACAGTCCAATACAACGACCAGTCAGCAGACTACTGACAGACACAGGACAGTCCGAGACAAGGACCAGACAGCAGACTACTGACAGACACAGGACAGTCCGAGACAAGGACCAGACAGCAGACTACTGACAGATACAGGACAGTCCAATACAACGACCAGTCAGCAGACTACTGACAGACACAGGACAGTCCGAGACAAGGACCAGACAGCAGACTACTGACAGACACAGGACAGTCCGAGACAAGGACCAGACAGCAGACTACTGACAGACACAGGACAGTCCGAGACAAGGACCAGTCAGCAGACTACTGACAGACACAGGACAGTCCGAGACAAGGACCAGACAGCAGACTACTGACAGACGCAGGACAGTCCGATACAAGGACCAGACAGCAGACAACTGACAGACACAGGACAGTCCGAGACAAAGACCAGACAGCAGACTACTGACAGACACAGGACAGTCTGAGACAACGACCAGTCAGCTACTACTGACAGACACAGGACAGTCCGAGACAAGGACCAGACAGCAGACTACTGATAGACACAGGACAGTCCGAGACAAGGACCAGACAGCAGACTACTGATAGACACAGGACAGTCTGAGACAACGACCAGTCAGCAGACTACTGACAGACACAGGACAGTCCGAGACAAGGACCAGACAGCAGACTACTGACAGACATACGACAGTCCGATACAAGGACCAGACAGCAGACTACTGACAGACACAGGACAGTCCGAGACAAGGACCAGACAGCAGACTACTGACAGACACACGACAGTCCGATACAAGGACCAGACAGCAGACTACTGACAGACACACGACAGTCCGATACAAGGACCAGACAGCAGACTACTGATAGACACAGGACAGTCTGAGACAACGACCAGTCAGCAGACTACTGACAGACACAGGACAGTCCGAGACAAGGACCAGACAGCAGACTACTGACAGACACAGGACAGTCCGATACAAGGACCAGACAGCAGACTACTGACAGACACAGGACAGTCCGAGACAAGGACAAGACAGCAGACTACTGACAGACACACGACAGTCCGAGACAAGGACCAGACAGCAGACTACTGACAGACACACGACAGTCCGATACAAGGACCAGACAGCAGACTACTGACAGACACAGGACAGTCCGAGACAAGGACCAGACAGCAGACTACTGACAGACACACGACAGTCCGATACAAGGACCAGACAGCAGACTACTGACAGACACAGGACAGTCCGAGACAAGGACCAGACAGCAGACTACTGACAGACACAGGACAGTCCGAGACAAGGACCAGACAGCAGACTACTGACAGACACAGGACAGTCCGAGACAAGGACCAGACAGCAGACTACTGACAGACACAGGACAGTCCGATACAAGGACCAGACAGCAGACTACTGACAGACACAGGACAGTCCGATACAAGGACCAGACAGCAGACTACTGACAGACACAGGACAGTCCGAGACAAGGACCAGACAGCAGACTACTGACAGACACACGACAGTCCGATACAAGGACCAGACAGCAGACTACTGACAGACACAGGACAGTTCGAGACAAGGACCAGACAGCAGACTACTGACAGACACAGGACAGTCCGATACAAGGACCAGACTACTGACAGACACAGGACAGTCCGAGACAAGGACCAGACAGCAGACTACTGACAGACACAGGACAGTCCGATACAAGGACCAGACAGCAGACTACTGACAGACACACGACAGTCCGATACAAGGACCAGACAGCAGACTACTGACAGACACAGGACAGTTCGAGACAAGGACCAGACAGCAGACTACTGACAGACACAGGACAGTCCGAGACAAGGACCAGACTACTGACAGACACAGGACAGTCCGATACAAGGACCAGACAGCAGACTACTGACAGACACAGGACAGTCCGATACAAGGACCAGACAGCAGACTACTGACAGACGCAGGACAGTCCGATACAAGGACCAGACAGCAGACTACTGACAGACACAGGACAGTCCGATACAAGGACCAGACAGCAGACTACTGACAGACGCAGGACAGTCCGATACAAGGACCAGACAGCAGACTACTGACAGACACAGGACAGTCCGATACAAGGACCAGACAGCAGACTACTGAGAGACGCAGGACAGTCCGAGACAAGGACCAGACAGCAGACTACTGACAGACACAGGACAGTCCGATACAAGGACCAGACAGCAGACTACTGACAGACACACGACAGTCCGAGACAAGGACCAGACAGCAGACTACTGACAGACACAGGACAGTCCGAGACAAGGACCAGACAGCAGACTACTGACAGACGCAGGACAGTCCGAGACAAAGACCAGACAACAGACTACTGACAGACGCAAGACAGTCCGAGACAAGGACCAGACAGCAGACTACTGACAGACACAGGACAGTCCGAGACAAGGACCAGACAGCAGACTACTGACAGACACAGGACAGTCCGAGACAAGGACCAGACAGCAGACTACTGACAGACACAGGACAGTCCGAGACAAGGACCAGACAGCAGACTACTGACAGATACAGGACAGTCCGAGACAAGGACCAGACAGCAGACTACTGACAGACACAGGACAGTCCGAGACAAGGACCAGTCAGACTACTGACAGACACAGGACAGTCCGATACAAGGACCAGACAGCAGACTACTGACAGACACAGGACAGTCCGAGACAAGGACCAGACAGCAGACTACTGACAGACACAGGACAGTCCGAGACAAGGACCAGACAGCAGACTACTGACAGACGCAGGACAGTCCGAGACAAAGACCAGACAACAGACTACTGACAGACGCAAGACAGTCCGAGACAAGGACCAGACAGCAGACTACTGACAGACACAGGACAGTCCGAGACAAGGACCAGACAGCAGACTACTGACAGACACAGGACAGTCCGAGACAAGGACCAGTCAGCAGACTACTGACAGACACAGGACAGTCCGATACAAGGACCAGACAGCAGACTACTGACAGACACAGGACAGTCCGAGACAAGGACCAGACAGCAGACTACTGACAGATACAGGACAGTCCGAGACAAGGACCAGTCAGCAGACTACTGACAGGACCCACAGGGTTGTCCAAGACACGGGTTACTTCTGAAACGTGCATTGGCATGGCTTTAGGAATTTGCAAATTGTGGTCAGGTAATATTTATGTGTAGTACAGTGTGCCGCCAGAGTAAATGGTACTGGTGGGCCCTAGGACACCCAGTCTTCTTGGCAGTGGTCCCGGCCATCGGTTGTTGATTTCAATAGCGGCACTTATTGTCAGAATGTCCATTCATAGCTGCCCTGCCGCCGGCAATACTGGATGCAGCCATGCTATATTTGTTTGTTTCTTTAACCACAGGCGGTTGGTTGTAAGTGTGCATGTGACATCATCGTGTACACACCTATAGATCTGGCCCTGATATGAACTGTCATTACATTCACTTTCTCACTCTAGTGCCCGTCTCATTGTAGACTGAAGGGAGAGAAGGCAGAGGCAAGTCCAATTCATGTGGACAGGGCAGGGGGATGGTGGTAATGCAGCCTGTACAGGGGGTGTATATAATATACAGAGTATGTGTATATATAATATCTGTCCTCTGGATGTCCATGCTTATTGGTAAAAGTCCTCTCATCATCCTCAGGACGCGGCCACCGCTTGGCTCAACAGGAGGAGAATGGAGCTGAGGAGGAGGAAGCGGCAGGTGCACATGGTAATGATGGACTTGTGGTGTTTTATCTCTAAGGTGGGGAGGGGTTTTGTAATTATTAGTATGTAACTGAACACTCTACAGTTACAGTGCTGGCCAAAAGTATTGGCACCCCTGCAATTCTGTCAGATAATACTCCATTTCTTCCAGAAAATGATTGCAATCACAAATGCTTTGGTAATAATATCTTCATTTAATTTGTCTTCAATGTAAAACCACAAAAAGAATTGTCAAAAAGCCAAAATTGGATATAATTCCACACCAAACATAAAAAAGGGGGTGGACAAAAGTATTGGCACCCTTTGAAAAATCAGGTGATGCTTCTCTAATTTGTGTAATTAACAGCACCTGTTACTTCCCTGTGGCACATAACAGGTGGTGGCAATAACTAAATCACACTTGCAGCCAGCTGAAATGGATTAAAGTTGACTCAACCTCTGTCTTGTGTCCTTGTGTGTACCACATTGAGCATGGAGAAAAGAAAGAAGACCAAAGAACTGTCTGAGGACTTGAGAAGCAAAATTGTGAGGAAGCATGAGCAATCTCAAGGCTACAAGTCCATCTCCAAAGACCTGAATGTTCCTGTGTCTACCGTGCGCAGTGTCATCAAGAAGTGTAAAGCCCATGGCACTGTGGCTAACCTCCCTAGATGTGGACGGAAAAGAAAGATTGTGCGGATGGCGGCTAAAGAACCTCGACTAACATCCAAACAAGTTCTAGCTGCCCTGCAGTCCGAGGGTACAACAGTGTCAGCCCGTACTATCCGTCGGCGTCTGAATGAAAAGGGACTCTATGGTAGGATACCCAGGAAGACCCCACTTCTGACCCAGAGACATAAAAAAGCCAAAACTTACCTGAGAAAGCCAAAAACTTTTTGGAAGAATGTTCTCTGGTCAGATGAGACAAAAGTAGAGCTTTTTGGGAAAAGGCATCAACATAGAGTTTACAGGAAAAAAAAAGAGGCCTTCAAAGAAAAGAACACGGTCCCTACAGTCAGACATGGCGGAGGTTCCCTGATGTTTTGGGGTTGCTTTGCTGCCTCTGGCACTGGACTGCTTGACCGTGTGCATGGCATTATGAAGTCTGCAGCATAATGTAGGGCCCAGTGTGAGAAAGCTGGGTCTCCCTCAGAGGTCATGGGTCTTCCAGCAGGACAATGACCCAAAACACACTTCAAAAAGCCCTAGAAAATGGTTTGAGAGAAAGCACCGGAGACTTGTAAAGTGGCAGCAATGAGTCCAGACCTGAATCCCATAGAACACCCAAGGAGAGATCTCACAATGGCAGTTTGGAGAAGGCGCCCTTCACATCTCAGGGACCTGGAGAAATTCCAGCAGAGCATTGGAAGAAACTCATTGATGGTTACCGGAAGCGGTTGTTCGCAGTTATTTTGTCTAAAGGTTGTGCTACCAAGTATTAGGCTGAGGGTGCCAATACTTTTGTCCGGCCCATGTTTGGAGTTTTGTGTAAAATGATCAATGATTTGACTTTTTTTTTCATTCTCTTTTGTGGTTTTTCATTGCAAGCAAAATAAATGAAGATCTTATTACCAAAGCATTTGTGATTGCAATCATTTTCTGGAAGAAATGGAGTATTATCTGACAGAATTGCAGGGGTGCCAATACTTTTGGTCAGCACTGTAGGTGCAGAAATATTTGGATAGTGACAAGTTTTGGCATTTTAGCCATTTACCGAAACCTATTGAAGATCCAGTTCTATAACCCACCTGGGCTTATAGTGCAGACTCTGAGCTATACTCCGAGGGTCTTCACATCCTAATTGGGGGGAGGGTTCAGGAATTACAGCTCTGTAATATGGAGCTGCCAATAATCTGACAGGCTATGTAATGGGCTCCAGGGCCGTTCCCTCCTTAATCCATCATCAAGAAGCAGGTAAAAAGTCTGGAGGTGATTGCTGTGAACCCACAACATGTGGTCAAAGGAGCACTCAATGGAAGTGACACAGACCAAAGAAGAAGAAATCCCTCAGAGAGATGGTGGAAAGGTGCGGAGGGGCCAAAGCAATAGTATGGTGAAACAAAGAGCACCGGTGAGATCGTGAACTCAAAGAGGTCTGGACGTCCACGGAAGACAAGAGTGGTGGAAGATCACAGAATCCTCTCCATGGTGAAGATAAACCCTTCACAACATCCACCCAAGTGAACAACACTGCAGGAAGTAGGTGTATCACAGTATCTAAGCCTACCATAAAGAGAAGAACACTCTGCAGGAAGTAGGTGTATCACAGTATCTAAGCCTACCATAAAGAGTAGAGCACTGCAGGAAGTAGGTGTATCACAGTATCTAAGCCTACCATAAAGAGTAGAGCACTGCAGGAAGTAGGTGTATCACAGTATCTAGGTCTACTATAAAGAGAAGAACACTCTGCAGGAAGTAGGTGTATCACAGTATCTAAGCCTACCATAAAGAGAAGAACACTGCAGGAAGTAGGTGTATCACAGTATCTAAGCCTACCATAAAGAGTAGAGCACTGCAGGAAGTAGGTGTATCACAGTATCTAGGTCTACTATAAAGAGAAGAACACTCTGCAGGAAGTAGGTGTATCACAGTATCTAAGCCTACCATAAAGAGTAGAACACTCTGCAGGAAGTAGGTGTATCACAGTATCTAAGTCTACCTTAAAGAGAAGAACACTCTGCGGGAAGTAGGTGTATCACAGTATCTAAGCCTACCATAAAGAGAAGAACACTCTGCAGGAAGTAGGTGTATCACAGTATCTAAGCCTACCATAAAGAGAAGAACACTCTGCAGGAAGTAGGCGTATCACAGTATCTAAGTCTACCATAATGAGAAGAACACTGCAGGAAGTAGGTGTATCACAGTATCTAAGCCTACCATAAAGAGTAGAACACTCTGCGGGAAGTAGGTGTATCACAGTATCTAAGCCTACCATAAAGAGAAGAACACTGCAGGAAGTAGGTGTATCACAGTATCTAAGCCTACCATAAAGAGAAGAGCACTCTGCGGGAAGTAGGTGTATCACAGTATCTAAGCCTACCATAAAGAGAAGAACACTGCAGGAAGTAGGTGTATCACAGTATCTAAGCCTACCATAAAGAGAAGAGCACTGCAGGAAGTAGGTGTATCACAGTATCTAAGTCTACCATAAAGAAAAGAACACTCTGCAGGAAGTAGGTGTATCACAGTATCTAAGCCTACCATAAAGAGAAGAACACTGCAGGAAGTAGGTGTATCACAGTATCTAAGCCTACCATAAAGAGAAGAACACTGCAGGAAGTAGGCGTATCACAGTATCTAAGCCTACCATAAAGAGAAGAACACTCTGCAGGAAGTAGGTGTATCACAGTATCTAAGCCTACCATAAAGAGAAGAACACTGCAGGAAGTAGGTGTATCACAGTATCTAAGCCTACCATAAAGAGAAGAACACTCTGCAGGAAGTAGGTGTATCACAGTATCTAAGCCTACCATAAAGAGAAGAACACTCTGCAGGAAGTAGGTGTATCACAGTATCTAAGCCTACCATAAAGAGAAGAACACTCTGCAGGAAGTAGGTGTATCACAGTATCTAAGCCTACCATAAAGAGAAGAGCACTCTGCAGGAAGTAGGTGTATCACAGTATCTAAGCCTACCATAAAGAGTAGAGCACTCTGCGGGAAGTAGGTGTATCACAGTATCTAAGCCTACCATAAAGAGAAGAACACTGCAGGAAGTAGGTGTATCACAGTATCTAAGCCTACCATAAAGAGAAGAACACTGCAGGAAGTAGGTGTATCACAGTATCTAAGCCTACCATAAAGAGAAGAACACTGCAGGAAGTAGGTGTATCACAGTATCTAAGCCTACCATAAAGAGAAGAACACTGCAGGAAGTAGGTGTATCACAGTATCTAAGCCTACCATAAAGAGAAGAACACTGCAGGAAGTAGGTGTATCACAGTATCTAAGCCTACCATAAAGAGTAGAACACTCTGCAGGAAGTAGGTGTATCACAGTATCTAAGCCTACCATAAAGAGAAGAACACTGCAGGAAGTAGGTGTATCACAGTATCTAAGCCTACCATAAAGAGTAGAACACTCTGCAGGAAGTAGGTGTATCACAGTTATTCTGGACATAACTGTACATGGTATAGTGAATGTTATATGTACATACCAGGAGTGATAATGGAGGGCAAGATGGAGGTAGGAATAAGTATGAGGAAGTGTCCAAGAGAGCAGAAGCAGCTGTGGCAAGGCCAACCTCTGACAGCTATCACCAGGGGGCTCAAAATCAGAGTATAGACCCAGCCACAAGCTTAGTAGGTTACATAGTGACATCACCAGCTCAGCGGTTTACATTCTTACATCACTGACTCAGAAGATTACATAGTGACATCACCGGCTCAGCGGATTACATAGTGACATCACCGGCTCAGCGGGTTACATAGTGACATCACCGACTCAGCGGGTTACGAATGACAGCAGCTGCTCAGCGGGTTACATAGCGACATCACCGGCTCAGCAGATTACATAGTGACATCACTGGCTCAGCGTGTTACATAGTGACATCACCGGCTCAGCGGGTTACGTAGTGACAGCAGCTGTTCAGCAGGTTACATAGCGACATCACCGGCTCAGCAGATTACATAGTGACATCACCGCCTCAGCGGATTACATAATGACATCACTGGCTCCGCAGGTTATATAGTGACACCACCAGCTCAGCAAGTTATATAGTGACATCACTGGCTCAGCAGGTTATATAGTGACATCACTGGCTCAGCAGATTACATAGTGACATAACCGGCTCAGCAGATTACATAGTGACATCACCGGGTCAGCAGATTACATAGTGACATTACTGATTTAGCAGATTACATAGTGACATCACCGGCTCAGCGGGTTACATAGTGACATCACCAGCTCAGCGGGTTACATAGTGACATCACCAGCTCAGCGGGTTACATAGTGACATCACCGGCTCAGCAGATTACATAGTGACATCACCGGCTTAGCGGATTACATAGTGACATCACCGGCTCAGCAGATTACATAGTGACATCACCGGCTCAGCGGATTACATAGTGACATCACCGGCTCAGCGGATTACATAGTGACATCACCGGCTCAGCGGATTACATAGTGACATCACCGGCTCAGCGGGTTACATAGTGACATCACCGGCTCAGCGGATTACATAGTGACATCACCGGCTCAGCAGATTACATAGTGACATCACCGGCTCAGCGGATTACATAGTGACATCACTGGCTCAGCGTGTTACATAGTGACATCACCGGCTCAGCGGGTTACGTAGTAACAGCAGCTGCTCAGCGGGTTACATAGCGACATCACCGGCTCAGCAGATTACATACTGACATCACCGGGTCAGCAGATTACATAGTGACATCATCGGGTCAGCAGATTACATAGTGACGTTACTGATTTAGCAGATTACATAGTGACATCACCGGCTCAGCGGGTTACATAGTGACATTACTGATTTTGCAGATTACATAGTGACATCACCGGCTCAGCAGGTTACATAGTGACATCACCAGCTCAGCGGATTACATAGTGACATCTCCGGCTCAGAAGGTTACATAGTGACATCACCGGCTCAGCGGGTTACATAGTGACATCACCGGCTCAGCGGGTTACGAATGACAGCAGCTGCTCAGCGGGTTACATAGCGACATCACCGGCTCAGCAGATTACATAGTGACATCACCGCCTCAGCGGATTACATAGTGACTTCACTGGCTCAGGAGGGTATATAGTGACATCACCGACTCAGCAGATTACATAGTGACATCACCGCCTCAGCGGATTACATAGTGACATCACTGGCTCAGGAGGGTATATAGTGACATCACCGGCTCAGCGGGTTACATAGTGACATCACTGGCTCAGGAGGGTATATAGTGACATCACCGGCCCAGCAGATTACATAGTGACATCACCGCCTCAGCGGATTACATAGTGACATCACTGGCTCAGGAGGGTATATAGTGACATCATCGACTCAGCGGGTTACATAGTGACATTACTGATTTTGCAGATTACATAGTGACATCACCGTCTCAGCAGGTTACATAGTGACATCACCAGCTCAGCGGATTACATAGTGACATCATCGGCTCAGCGGATTACATAGTGACATCTCCGGCTCAGAGGGTTACATAGTGACATCACCGGCTCAGCGGATTACATAGTGACATCACCGGCTCAGCGGGTTACATAGTGACATCACCGGCTCAGCGGGTTACGTAGTGACAGCAGCTGCTCAGCGGGTTACATAGCGACATCACCGGCCCAGCAGATTACATAGTGACATCACCGCCTCAGCGGATTACATAGTGACATCACTGGCTCAGGAGGGTATATAGTGACATCACCGGCTCAGCAGATTACATACTGACATCACCGGGTCAGCAGATTACATAGTGACATCATCGGGTCAGCAGATTACATAGTGACGTTACTGATTTAGCAGATTACATAGTGACATCACCGGCTCAGCGGGTTACATAGTGACATCACCGGGTCAGCAGATTACATAGTGACATCACCGGCTCAGCGGATTACATAGTGACATCACCGGCTCAGCGGGTTACATAGTGACATCACCGGCTCAGCAGATTACATAGTGACATGACCATCTCAGCGGGTTACATATTGACATCACCGGCTCAGCGGATTACACAGTGACATCACTGGCTTAGCGGGTTACATAGTGACATCACCGGCTCAGCGGATTACATAGTGGCATCATCGGCTCAGCGGATTACATAGTGACGTTACTGGTTTAGCGGGTTACATAGTGACATCAGCGGCTCAGTGGGTTACATAGTGACATCAACGGCTCAGCAGGTTACATAGTGACATCATCGGCTCAGCGGATTACATAGTGACATCACCGGGTTAGCAGATTACATAGTGACATCACCGGCTCAGCGGATTACATAGTGACATCACCGGCTCAGCGGGTTACATAGTGACATCACCGGCTCAGCAGATTACATAGTGACATGACCATCTCAGCGGGTTACATATTGACATCACCGGCTCAGCGGATTACACAGTGACATCACTGGCTTAGCGGGTTACATAGTGACATCACCGGCTCAGCGGATTACATAGTGGCATCATCGGCTCAGCGGATTACATAGTGACGTTACTGGTTTAGCGGGTTACATAGTGACATCAGCGGCTCAGTGGGTTACATAGTGACATCAACGGCTCAGCAGGTTACATAGTGACATCACCGGCTCAGCAGTTTATAGAGTGACATCACTGACTCAGCAGATTACATAGTGACATCATCGGCTCAGCGGATTACATAGTGACATCACCGGCTCAGTGGATTACATAGTGACATCAGCGGCTCAGTGGGTTACATAGTGACATCACTGGTTTAGCGGGTTACATAGTGACATCACCGGCTCAGCAGTTTATAGAGTGACATCACTGACTCAGCAGATTACATAGTGACATCATCGGCTCAGCGGATTACATAGTGACATCAGCGGCTCAGTGGGTTACATAGTGACATCACCGCCTCAGCGGATTACATAGTGACATCACTGGCTTAGCGGGTTACATAGTGGCATCATCGGCTCAGCGGATTACATAGTGACATCACTGGCTTAGCGGGTTACATAGTGACATCAGCGGCTCAGTGGGTTACATAGTGACATCACCGGCTCAGCGGATTACATAGTGACATCACCGGCTTAGCGGGTTACATAGTGACATCAGCGGCTCAGTGGGTTACATAGTGACATCACCGGCTCAGCGGATTACATAGTGACATCACCGGCTCAGCGGATTACATAGTGACATCACCGGCTCAGCGGGTTACATAGTGACATCACCGGCTTAGCGGGTTACATAGTGACATCACCGGCTCAGCGGATTACATAGTGACATCACCGGCTTAGCGGGTTACATAGTGACATCAGCGGCTCAGTGGGTTACATAGTGACATCACCGGCTCAGCGGATTACATAGTGACATCACCAGCTCAGCGGATTACATAGTGTCATCACTGGTTTAGCGGATTACATAGTGACATCAGCGGCTCAGTGGGTTACATAGTGACATCACCGGCTCAGCGGATTACATAGTGACATCACTGGCTCAGCGGGTTACATAGTGTCATCACTGGTTTAGCGGGTTACATAGTGACATCACCGGCTCAGCGGATTACATAGTGGCATCACTGGCTCAGCGGATTACATAGTGTCATCACTGGTTTAGCGGGTTACATAGTGACATCAGCGGCTCAGTGGGTTACATAGTGACATCACCGGCTCAGCGGATTACATAGTGACATCACCGGCTCAGTGGGTTACATAGTGACATCACCGGCTCAGCGGATTACATAGTGACATCACTGGTTTAGCGGGTTACATAGTGACATCACCGGATCAGCGGATTACATAGTGACATCAGCGGCTCAGTGGGTTATATAGTGGCATCACCAATTCAATGGGTTATATAGGGAGATCACTATTGCATAGCTCCTGGAATGGGTTAATGTAAGGTAGAAGTTTCAGGTAATGGAGGACCAAGCCGATCACTGAGGAATAAGAAGAATCGGCCATTTTCACTTATTGTATTTGTCCTCTCTGTTCAGGTGTACAGGATGCTTCTCCCAATCACATGAGCAGCGGGGCCCACCGATGGCCGGTAAATGGCGTAAGGCTCCAGTGAGTGGTTTAATAAGGGGGATATGTGATATAATGGAGGGATATGCAGTATAACATGGGATATGTGATAATACAGTATATACAGTCCAGTGGGGAAAATAAGTATTTAGTCAGCGACCAATTGTACAAGTTCTCCCACTTATAAAGATGAGGCCGGCCTGTAATTGTCATCATAGGTAGACCTCAACTATGAGAGACAAAATGAGAAAACTAATCCAGAAATTCACATTGTCTGATTTTTAAAGAATTTATTTGCAAATTCTGGTGGAAAATAAGTATTTGGTCAATAACAAAAGTTCATCTCAATCCTTTGTTCTATCTCCTTTGTTGGCAATGACAGAGGTGAAACGTTTCCTGTAAGTCTTCACAAGGTTGGCACACACTGTTGCTGGTATGTCGGCCCATTCCTCCATGCAGATCTCCTCTAGAGCAGGGATGTTTTGGGGCTGTCGCTGGACAACACGGACTTTCACCTCCCTCCAAAGGTTTTCTATGGGGCTGAGATCTGGAGACCGGCTAGGCCACTCCAGGACCTTGAAATGCTTCTTACGAAGCCGCTCCTTCGTTGCCCTGGCGGTGTGCTTGGGATCATTGTCATGCTGAAAGACCCAGCCACGTTTCATCTTCAATGCCCTTGCTGATGGAAGGAGGTTTGCACTCACAATCTCACCATACATGGCCCCATTCATTCTGTCATGTACACGGATCAGTCGTCCTGGTCCCTTTGCAGAGAAACAGCCCCATACATGATGTTGCCCCCCCATGCTTCACAGTAGGTCTGGTGTTCTCTGGATACAACTCAGCATTCACTCTCCTCCAAACACCACGAGTTGTGTTTCTACCAAACAGTTGTACTTTGGTTTCATCTGACCATATGACATTCTCCCAATACTCTTCTGGAACATCCAGATGCTCTCTAGCAAACTTCAGACGGGCCCGGATATGTACTGGCTTAAGCAGGGGGACACGTCTGGCACTGCAGGATCTGAGTCCCTGGCGGCGTAGTGTGTTACTGACGGTAGCCTTTGTTACGTTAGTCCCAGCTTTCTGCAGGTCACTCACTAGGTCCCCCCGTGGGGTTCTGGGATTTTTGCTCACCGTTCTTGTGATCATTTTGACCCCACGGGGTGAGATCTTGCGTGGAGCCCCTGATGGAGGGAGATTAGCAGTGGTCTTGTATGTCTTCCATTTTCTAATTATTGCTCCCACAGGTGATTTCTTCACACCAAGCTGCTTGCCTATTGCAGATTCAGTCTTCCCAGCCTGGTGCAGGGCTACCATTTTGTTTCTGGTCCTTCCACAGCTCTTTGGTCTTCTCCATAGTGGAGTTTGGAGTGTGACTGTTTGAGGTTGTGGACAGGGGTCGTTTATACTGATAACAATGTCACACAGGAGCCATTACTACAGGTAATGAGTGGAGGACAGAGGAGCCTCTTAAAGGAGAAGTTACAGGTCTGGGAGAGACAGAAATCTTGCTTGTTTGTAGGTGACCAAATACTTATTTTCCACCATAATCTGCAAATAAATTCTTAAAAAATCAGACAATGTGATTTTCTGGATTAGTTTCCTCATTTTGTCTCTCATAGTTGAGGTCTACCTATGATGACAATTACAGGCCGGCCTCATCTTTATAAGTGGCAGAACTTGCACAATTGGTCGCTGACTAAATACTTTTTTTCTCACTGTTATGGAATGATATGTGGTGTATTGGGATGATATGGAATGATATGTGGTATATTGGGGTGATATAATGGAATGATATGTGGTATATTGGGGTGATATGGAATGATATGTGGTATATTGGGGTGATATAATGGAATGATATGTGGTATATTGGGGTGATATAATGGAATGATATGTGGTATATTGGGGTGATATAATGGAATGATATGTGGTATATTGGGGTGATATGGAATGATATGTGGTATTTTGTGGCAATATAATGGAATGATATGTGGTATATTGGGATGATATGGAATAATATGTGGTATATTGGGGTGATATAATGGAATGATATGTGGTATATTGGGGTGATATAATGGAATGATATGTGGTATATTGGGGTGATATAATGGAATGATATGTGGTATATTGGGGTGATATAATGGAATGATATGTGGTATATTGGGGTGATATGGAATGATATGTGGTATATTGGGGTGATATAATGGAATGATATGTGGTATATTGGGGTGATATGGAATGATATGTGGTATATTGGGGTGATATAATGGAATGATATGTGGTATATTGGGGTGATTTGGAATGATATGTGGTATATTGGGGTGATATAATGGAATGATATGTGGTATATTGGGGTGATTTGGAATGATATGTGGTATATTGGGGTGATATGGAATGATATGTGGTATATTGGGGTGATATAATGGAATGATATGTGGTATATTGGGGTGATATGGAATGATATGTGGTATATTGGGGTGATATGGAATGATGTGTGGTATATTGGGGTGATATAATGGAATGATATGTGGTATATTGGGGTGATATAATGGAATGATATGTGGTATATTGGGGTGATATGGAATGATATGTGGTATATTGGGGTGATATAATGGAATGATATGTGGTATATTGGGGTGATATGGAATGATATGTGGTATATTGGGGTGATATGGAATGATATGTGGTATATTGGGGTGATATAATGGAATGATATGTGGTATATTGGGGTGATATGGAATAATATGTGGTATATTGGGGTGATATAATGGAATGATATGTGGTATATTGGGGTGATATGGAATGATATGTGGTATATTGGGGTGATATAATGGAATGATATGTGGTATATTGGGGTGATATGGAATGATATGTGGTATATTGGGGTGATATAATGGAATGATATGTGGTATATTGGGGTGATATGGAATGATATGTGGTATATTGGGGTGATATAATGGAATGATATGTGGTATATTGGGGTGATATAATGGAATGATATGTGGTATATTGGGGTGATATAATGGAATGATATGTGGTATATTGGGGTGATTTGGAATGATATGTGGTATATTGGGGTGATATGGAATGATATGTGGTATATTGGGATGATATAATGGAATGATATGTGGTATATTGGGGTGATATGGAATGATATGTGGTATATTGGGGTGATATGGAATGATGTGTGGTATATTGGGGTGATATGGAATGATATGTGGTATTTTGTGGCAATATAATGGAATGATATGTGGTATATTGGGGTGATTTGGAATGATATGTGGTATATTGGGGTGATATAATGGAATGATATGTGGTATATTGGGGTGATATAATGGAATGATATGTGGTATATTGGGGTGATATGGAATGATATGTGGTATATTGGGGTGATATAATGGAATGATATGTGGTATATTGGGGTGATATGGAATGATATGTGGTATATTGGGGTGATATGGAATGATATGTGGTATATTGAGGTGATATAATGGAATGATATGTGGTATATTGGGGTGATATGGAATGATATGTGGTATATTGGGGTGATATAATGGAATGATATGTGGTATATTGGGGTGATATGGAATGATATGTGGTATATTGGGGTGATATAATGGAATGATATGTGGTATATTGGGGTGATATAATGGAATGATATGTGGTATATTGGGGTGATATAATGGAATGATATGTGGTATATTGGGGTGATATAATGGAATGATATGTGGTATATTGGGGTGATATGGAATGATATGTGGTATTTTGTGGCAATATAATGGAATGATATGTGGTATATTGGGGTGATTTGGAATGATATGTGGTATATTGGGGTGATATAATGGAATGATATGTGGTATATTGGGGTGATATAATGGAATGATATGTGGTATATTGGGGTGATATGGAATGATATGTGGTATATTGGGGTGATATAATGGAATGATATGTGGTATATTGGGGTGATATGGAATGATATGTGGTATATTGGGGTGATATGGAATGATATGTGGTATATTGGGGTGATATAATGGAATGATATGTGGTATATTGGGGTGATATGGAATGATATGTGGTATATTGGGGTGATATAATGGAATGATATGTGGTATATTGGGGTGATATGGAATGATATGTGGTATATTGGGGTGATATAATGGAATGATATGTGGTATATTGGGGTGATATAATGGAATGATATGTGGAATATTGGGGTGATATAATGGAATGATATGTGGTATATGGGGTGATATGGAATGATATGTGGTATATTGGGGTGATATGGAATGATATGTGGTATATTGGGGTGATATAATGGAATGATATCTGGTATATTGGGGTGATATGGAATGATATGTGGTATATTGGGGTGATTTGGAATGATATGTGGTATATTGGGGTGATATAATGGAATGATATCTGGTATATTGGGGTGATATAATGGAATGATATGTGGTATATTGGGGTGATATAATGGAATGATATGTGGTATATTGGGGTGATATAATGGAATGATATGTGTTATATTGGGGTGATATAATGGAATGATATGTGGTATATTGGGGTGATATAATGGAATGATATGTGGTATATTGGGGTGATATAATGGAATGATATGTGGTATATTGGGGTGATATGGAATGATATGTGGTATATTGGGGTGATATAATGGAATGATATGTGGTATATCGGGGTGATATGGAATGGTATGTGGTATATTGGGGTGATATAATGGAATGATATGTGGTATATTGGGGTGATATAATGGAATGATATGTGGTATATTGGGGTGATATAATGGAGTGATATGTGGTATATTGGGGTGATATAATGGAATGATATGTGGTATATTGGGGTGATATAATGGAATGATATGTGGTATATTGGGGTGATATTGGAATGATATGTGGTATATTGGGGTGATATGGAATGATATGTGGTATATTGGGGTGATATAATGGAATGATATGTGGTATATTGGGGTGATATTGGAATGATATGTGGTATATTGGGGTGATATGGAATGATATGTGGTATATTGGGGTGATATGGAATGATATGTGGTATATTGGGGCAATATAATGGAATGATATGTGGTATATTGGGGTGATATATGGAATGATATGTGGTATATTGGGGTGATATAATGGAATGATATGTGGTATATTGGGGTGATATAATGGAATGATATGTGGTATATTGGGGTGATATAATGGAATGATATGTGGTATATTGGGGTGATATGGAATGATATGTGGTATATTGGGGTGATATAATGGAATGATATGTGGTATATTGGGGTGATATGGAATGATATGTGGTATATTGGGGTGATATGGAATGATATGTGGTATATTGGGGTGATATAATGGAATGATATGTGGTATATTGGGGTGATATGGAATAATATGTGGTATATTGGGGTGATATAATGGAATGATATGTGGTATATTGGGGTGATATGGAATGATATGTGGTATATTGGGGTGATATAATGGAATGATATGTGGTATATTGGGGTGATATAATGGAATGATATGTGTTATATTGGGGTGATATAATGGAATGATATGTGGTATATTGGGGTGATATGGAATGATATGTGGTATATTGGGGTGATATAATGGAATGATATGTGGTATATTGGGGTGATATGGAATGATATGTGGTATATTGGGGTGATATAATGGAATGATATGTGGTATATTGGGGTGATATAATGGAATGATATGTGGTATATTGGGGTGATATAATGGAATGATATGTGGTATATGGGGTGATATGGAATGATATGTGGTATATTGGGGTGATATGGAATGATATGTGGTATATTGGGGTGATATGGAATGATATGTGGTATATTGGGGTGATATGGAATGATATGTGGTATATTGGGGTGATATAATGGAATGATATGTGGTATATTGGGGTGATATAATGGAATGCTATGTGGTATATTGGGGTGATATAATGGAATGATATGTGGTATATTGGGGTGATATAATGGAATGATATGTGGTATATTGGGGTGATATAATGGAATGATATGTGGTATATTGGGGTGATTTGGAATGATATGTGGTATATTGGGGTGATATGGAATGATATGTGGTATATTGGGGTGATATAATGGAATGATATGTGGTATATTGGGGTGATATGGAATGATATGTGGTATTTTGTGGCAATATAATGGAATGATATGTGGTATATTGGGGTGATTTGGAATGATATGTGGTATATTGGGGTGATATAATGGAATGATATGTGGTATATTGGGGTGATATAATGGAATGATATGTGGTATATTGGGGTGATATGGAATGATATGTGGTATATTGGGGTGATATAATGGAATGATATGTGGTATATTGGGGTGATATGGAATGATATGTGGTATATTGGGGTGATATGGAATGATATGTGGTATATTGGGGTGATATAATGGAATGATATGTGGTATATTGGGGTGATATGGAATAATATGTGGTATATTGTGGTGATATAATGGAATGATATGTGGTATATTGGGGTGATATGGAATGATATGTGGTATATTGGGGTGATATAATGGAATGATATGTGGTATATTGGGGTGATATAATGGAATGATATGTGGTATATTGGGGTGATATGGAATGATATGTGGTATATTGGGGTGATATGGAATGATATGTGGTATATTGGGGTGATATAATGGAATGATATGTGGTATATTGGGGTGATATGGAATGATATGTGGTATTTTGTGGCAATATAATGGAATGATATGTGGTATATTGGGATGATATGGAATAATATGTGGTATATTGGGGTGATATAATGGAATGATATGTGGTATATTGGGGTGATATAATGGAATGATATGTGGTATATTGGGGTGATATAATGGAATGATATGTGGTATATTGGGGTGATATAATGGAATGATATGTGGTATATTGGGGTGATTTGGAATGATATGTGGTATATTGGGGTGATATGGAATGATATGTGGTATATTGGGGTGATATAATGGAATGATATGTGGTATATTGGGGTGATATGGAATGATATGTGGTATTTTGTGGCAATATAATGGAATGATATGTGGTATATTGGGGTGATTTGGAATGATATGTGGTATATTGGGGTGATATAATGGAATGATATGTGGTATATTGGGGTGATATAATGGAATGATATGTGGTATATTGGGGTGATATGGAATGATATGTGGTATATTGGGGTGATATAATGGAATGATATGTGGTATATTGGGGTGATATGGAATGATATGTGGTATATTGGGGTGATATGGAATGATATGTGGTATATTGGGGTGATATAATGGAATGATATGTGGTATATTGGGGTGATATGGAATAATATGTGGTATATTGTGGTGATATAATGGAATGATATGTGGTATATTGGGGTGATATGGAATGATATGTGGTATATTGGGGTGATATAATGGAATGATATGTGGTATATTGGGGTGATATAATGGAATGATATGTGGTATATTGGGGTGATATGGAATGATATGTGGTATATTGGGGTGATATGGAATGATATGTGGTATATTGGGGTGATATAATGGAATGATATGTGGTATATTGGGGTGATATGGAATGATATGTGGTATTTTGTGGCAATATAATGGAATGATATGTGGTATATTGGGATGATATGGAATAATATGTGGTATATTGGGGTGATATAATGGAATGATATGTGGTATATTGGGGTGATATAATGGAATGATATGTGGTATATTGGGGTGATATGGAATGATATGTGGTATATTGGGGTGATATAATGGAATGATATGTGGTATATTGGGGTGATATGGAATGATATCTGGTATATTCGGGTGATATAATGGAATGATATGTGGTATATTGGGGTGATATAATGGAATGATATGTGGTATATTGGGGTGATATAATGGAATGATATGTGGTATATTGGGGTGATATAATGGAATGATATGTGGTATATTGGGGTGATATAATGGAATGATATGTGGTATATTGGAGTGATTTGGAATGATATGTGGTATATTGGGGTGATATGGAATGATATGTGGTATATTGGGGTGATATAATGGAATGATATGTGGTATATTGGGGTGATATGGAATGATATGTGGTATATTGGGATGATATGGAATGATGTGTGGTATATTGGGGTGATATGGAATGATATGTGGTATTTTGTGGCAATATAATGGAATGATATGTGGTATATTGGGGTGATTTGGAATGATATGTGGTATATTGGGGTGATATAATGGAATGATATGTGGTATATTGGGGTGATATAATGGAATGATATGTGGTATATTGGGGTGATATGGAATGATATGTGGTATATTGGGGTGATATAATGGAATGATATGTGGTATATTGGGGTGATATGGAATGATATGTGGTATATTGGGGTGATATAATGGAATGATATGTGGTATATTGGGGTGATATGGAATAATATGTGGTATATTGTGGTGATATAATGGAATGATATGTGGTATATTGGGGTGATATGGAATGATATGTGGTATATTGGGGTGATATAATGGAATGATATGTGGTATATTGGGGTGATATAATGGAATGATATGTGTTATATTGGGGTGATATAATGGAATGATATGTGGTATATTGGGGTGATATGGAATGATATGTGGTATATTGGGGTGATATAATGGAATGATATGTGGTATATTGGGGTGATATAATGGAATGATATGTGGTATATTGGGGTGATATAATGGAATGATATGTGGTATATTGGGGTGATATAATGGAATGATATGTGGTATATTGGGGTGATATAATGGAATGATATGTGGTATATTGGGGTGATATGGAATGATATGTGGTATATTGGGGTGATATAATGGAATGATATGTGGTATATTGGGGTGATATAATGGAATGATATGTGGTATATTGGGGTGATATAATGGAATGATATGTGGTATATTGGGGTGATATGGAATGATATGTGGTATATTGGGGTGATATGGAATGATATGTGGTATATTGGGGTGATATGGAATGATATGTGGTATATTGGGGTGATATGGAATGATATGTGGTATATTGGGGTGATATAATGGAATGATATGTGGTATATTGGGGTGATATAATGGAATGATATGTGGTATATTGGGGTGATATAATGGAATGATATGTGGTATATTGGGGTGATATAATGGAATGATATGTGGTATATTGGGGTGATATAATGGAATGATATGTGGTATATTGGGGTGATATGGAATGATATGTGGTATATTGGGGTGATATGGAATGATATGTGGTATATTGGGGTGATGAAATGGAATGATATGTGGTATATTGGGGTGATATGGAATGATATGTGGTATATTGGGGTGATATAATGGAATGATATGTGGTATATTGGGGTGATATAATGGAATGATATGTGGTATATTGGGGTGATATGGAATGATATGTGGTATATTGGGGTGATATAATGGAATGATATGTGGTATATTGGGGTGATATGGAATGATATGTGGTATATTGGGGTGATATAATGGAATGATATGTGGTATATTGGGGTGATATAATGGAATGATATGTGGTATATTGGGGTGATATAATGGAATGATATGTGGTATATTGGGGTGATATAATGGAATGATATGTGGTATATTGGGGTGATATGGAATGATATGTGGTATATTGGGGTGATATGGAATGATATGTGGTATATTGGGGTGATGAAATGGAATGATATGTGGTATATTGGGGTGATATGGAATGATATGTGGTATATTGGGGTGATATAATGGAATGATATGTGGTATATTGGGGTGATATAATGGAATGATATGTGGTATATTGGGGTGATATGGAATGATATGTGGTATATTGGGGTGATATAATGGAATGATATGTGGTATATTGGGGTGATATGGAATGATATGTGGTATATTGGGGTGATATAATGGAATGATATGTGGTATATTGGGGTGATATAATGGAATGATATGTGGTATATTGGGGTGATATGGAATGATATGTGGTATATTGGGGTGATATAATGGAATGATATGTGGTATATTGGGGTGATATGGAATGATATGTGGTATATTGGGGTGATATAATGGAATGATATGTGGTATATTGGGGTGATATAATGGAATGATATGTGGTATATTGGGGTGATATAATGGAATGATATGTGGTATATTGGGGTGATATGGAATGATATGTGGTATTTTGTGGCAATATAATGGAATGATATGTGGTATATTTTATTCACTGTTGGGACGGATTTATGCTGAGTCCAAAGTCTTACATGGCTAGTCTGTGATTTTTAGGCCAGCACATGGCAGTGAGGACAGTCCTTCCTCTCATCCTCCACATGTCATGGCGAGGGCGGCCGCTGAGATACGTCAGGAGAGTGCAGAGAAACCGGAGCCACCGAGAATCTCCAGGACGTCATCCATCCCCACCCTGAGGAACCTGACACTGCGTCGAGCACTGCCCGTCATCATCGGCAAGTCCTGTGTCCTGTCGTGAGTGTGTGATCGGCAACACCAGTCTAGATGGACACTGGTCTGGACTGGGCTGCAATCACACCATGGTCACAAGGTTATTCTGTAGTCCTCCCACAATCCTCTGCTCTGCAGACTCCATAATAAGTATGGAGTGGGGAAATGTGATTAGTTATCTTGTGCACTGCGGCGCACTCTCCCATAAAGATGTTGTTAGTGTGCTGTGTGTGTGGTGGGATTTTGCCCCTCTCCTGCCTAAGGTATGTGGTTTGCAGTGGGATTTTCCCCACTCTCTTACTTGGGGTGTAGTCTGTGTGGTGTGATTTTGCCCCTCTCATACTCGAGGTGTTTGCTGTATGGTTGTATTTTGCCGCTTCCCTACCTAGTGTGTTTGCTGTGTGTTTGGATTTTGCCACACTCATACTCAAGGGTGTGTGGTTGGGTTTTGCCCCTCATACTTGGGGTGTCAGTACAGACTTCTCTTGTGTGCCCCATTCCCTGATGATGTCCTCTTTCCGCAGCCCCGAGCATGCAGTACCCCGGCTCTCTGTCGGGTCTTACCCCAGATCTGGCTGAGATGATAATTGATTACATGATTAAGGAACAAGTTCTACGTCCAAAGATCCTTGAGCTATTTGCCGGTTGCCCCATCCGCAGAGTCACACTGAACTGCTACCCCTACTGCACCAATGACCTCATCAGACAGCTGCGGGGTTTCCCAGGCCTGCGCCGCCTGAGCTTCAGCTCCTCCAGTCTCATCACAGGTATGGCCACTCCCTCCCCCATTCTCAAACCTTATGCCAGATCTCATCAGGCACATCCTGAAACCCCGGTGTTTACGCTCAGATCAGGGCCTCACTGTGGTGCAGCATCTGCAGAAGTTACAGCACCTGAACCTAAGCGCCTGCCGGAACCTAACTGAATCCTGTCTGCTCCACCTCCGAGGTAACTGCTCATTGCCCACCGATTCCTCTCTCTCTGTCATCGTTGTCCTCTGTCTGATTCTTCTCTCTGTCATTGTTGTCCTCTGTCTGGTTCCTTTCTCTGTCATTTTTATCCTCTGTGTGTTTCCTGTCTCTGTCATCGTTGTCCTCTGTCTGTTTCCTCTTTCTGTCATAGATGTGTTCTCTCTGGTTCCTCTATCTGTTATTGTTGTCCTCTGACTGGTTCCTTTCTCAGTGATCATTGTCCTCTGGTTCCTCTCTCTTTCATTGTTGTCCTCCGTGTGGTTCCTCTGTCTGTCATTGTTGTCTTCTCTCTGTCCTCATTGTCCTCTGATTCTTCTCTCTGTCATCGTTTTCCTCTCTGGTTTTTCTCTCTGTCATTGTTGTCCTCTGTCTGGTTCCTCTCTCTGTCATCATTGTCTTCTGTATGGTTCCTCACTCTGTCATCGTTTTCCTCTGTCTGGTTCCTCTCTCTGTCATTGTTGTCGTCTGTCTGATACCACTTTCTGTCATCGTTGTGTTCTTTTTGGTTCTTCTCTCTGCCATCGTTGTCCTCTGTCTGTTTCCTCTTTCTGTCATAGTTGTGTTCTTTCTGGTTTCTCGCTCTGTCATTGTTGTCCTCTGACTGGTTCCTTTCTCTGTGATCATTTTCCTCTGGTTCCTCTCTCTGTCATTGTTGTCCTCTGTCTGGTTCCTCTGTCTGTCATTGTTGTCTTCTCTCTGTCCTCATTGTCCTCTGTCTGATACTTATCTCTGTCATCGTTGTCCTCTGTCTGATTCTTCTCTCTGTCATTGTTGTCCTCTGTCTGGTTCCTCTCTCTGTCATTGTTGTCTTCTGTCTGATACCACTTTCTGTCATCGTTGTGTTCTTTTTGGTTCTTCTCTCTGCCATCGTTGTCCTCTGTCTGTTTCCTCTTTCTGTCATAGTTGTGTTCTTTCTGGTTTCTCGCTCTGTCATTGTTGTCCTCTGACTGGTTCCTTTCTCTGTGATCATTGTCCTCTGGTTCCTCTCTCTGTCATTGTTGTCCTCTGTCTGGTTCCTCTGTCTGTCATTGTTGTCTTCTCTCTGTCCTCATTGTCCTCTGTCTGATACTTATCTCTGTCATCGTTGTCCTCTGTCTGATTCTTCTCTCTGTCATTGTTGTCCTCTGTCTGGTTCCTCTCTCTGTCATTGTTGTCTTCTGTCTGATACCACTTTCTGTCATCGTTGTGTTCTTTTTGGTTCTTCTTTCTGCCATCGTTGTCCTCTGTCTGTTTCCTCTTTCTGTCATAGTTGTGTTCTTTCTGGTTTCTCGCTCTGTCATTGTTGTCCTCTGACTGGTTCCTTTCTCTGTGATCATTGTCCTCTGGTTCCTCTCTCTGTCATTGTTGTCCTCTGTCTGGTTCCTCTGTCTGTCATTGTTGTCTTCTCTCTGTCCTCATTGTCCTCTGTCTGATACTTATCTCTGTCATCGTTGTCCTCTGTCTGGTTCCTCTCTCTGTGATCGTTTTCCTCTGTGTGGTTCTTTTCTCTATCATCGTTGTCCTCTGTCTGGTTCCTCTCTCTGTGATCGTTGTCTTATGTCTGGCTCCTCTCTCTGTGATCGTTGTACTCTGTCTGGTTCCTCTCTTTGCCATTGTTGTCTTCTGTCTGGTTCCTCACTCTGTCATCTCTGTCTGACTCCCCTAACCTTGATCTTCTCGCTTCTGAATTTTCGTGTCTGTTGGGGCAGGTTTGAAGCATTTGTCTCACCTTGTCCTGGATCAGACCAAAGTCAGCGATAGTGGATTGTGTGATTTCCTGCTGAACACAGACTGTTCCCTCACCCACCTGAGTATCAACCAGACGACGGTCACTGAGCGCACCCTTTGCCTGCTGGCACAACGTAACCCAGAGCTGAGGGTGCTGAGTGTGAAACACACCAAGGTGAGGGGTGCTGTGGAGTCTACACCTGTATATCTTCATGTATTGGGGTGTCTCTGAGCCACGTATTCATGTCTCTTGGTTACATTATCTATTAGGTGTCGGACATCTCCTCACTGTGTGGGCTGAAGCAGCTGACAACTCTACATTTAGACAGCACTCATGTGACTGAAGAGTCTCTCCAGACTGTCTCTTCTCTGCCGGCCCTGTCCATACTCACACTGTCCGGGGTGCAGTCTCTGAGCTCTAATCGAGTGTTGGAGCTCCTGTCCGGTGAGTGTGGGGATGTCTCTCATTTGAAGGTGTCTCACTCAGTGATATCTCATGTCCTCTTCTGTCACAGGTCTGTCTCTTACCCGCCTGCTGCTTCCTGGGAGACACAGCCTGTCAGATGCCGGTCTCTCATATCTGTCACACATGTGCGGTCTCTTAGAATTAGACCTGGCTGATCACACCCAGATCACAGACGAGGGCGTGCAGCATGTCTCACAGCTCACCAGGTGAACGTGCTGAGGCCTGGGTGAGGGGACATAGGGGTTGTAATCGAATGTTAGTGGTTGTAGTGGGATGTTAGAGGTTGTAGTGGGCTGTTAGAGGCTGTAGTGGGCTGTTAGAGGTTGTAGTGGGCTGTTAGAGGCTGTAGTGGGATGTTAGGGGTTGTAGTGGGCTGTTAGAGGCTGTAGTGGGCTGTTAGAGGTTGTAGTGGGCTGTTAGAGGTTGTAGTGGGATGTTAGAGGTTGTAGTGGGCTGTTAGAGGTTGTAGTGGGATGTTAGAGGCTGTAGTGGGCTGTTAGAGGCTGTAGTGGGATGTTAGAGGTTGTAGTGGGATGTTAGAGGTTGTAGTGGGATGTTAGAGGTTGTAGTGGGATGTTAGAGGTTGTAGTGGGCTGTTAGAGGTTGTAGTGGGCTGTTAGGGGTTGTAGTGGGCTGTTAGGGGTTGTAGTGGGCTGTTAGAGGTTGTAGTGGGCTGTTAGGGGTTGTAGTGGGATGTTAGGGGTTGTAGTGGGATGTTAGGGGTTGTAGTGGGATGTTAGAGGTTGTAGTGGGCTGTTAGGGGTTGTAGTGGGCTGTTAGAGGTTGTAGTGGGATGTTAGAGGTTGTAGTGGGCTGTTAGAGGTTGTAGTGGGCTGTTAGGAGTTGTAGTGGGCTGTTAGAGGTTGTAGTGGGCTGTTAGAGGTTGTAGTGGGCTGTTAGGGGTTGTAGTGGGCTGTTAGAGGCTGTAGTGGGCTGTTAGGGGTTGTAGTGGGCTGTTAGAGGCTGTAGTGGGCTGTTAGAGGTTGTAGTGGGCTGTTAGGGGTTGTAGTGGGATGTTAGAGGTTGTAGTGGGCTGTTAGAGGTTGTAGTGGGATGTTAGAGGTTGTAGTGGGCTGTTAGAGGTTGTAGTGGGATGTTAGAGGTTGTAGTGGGCTGTTAGAGGTTGTAGTGGGCTGTTAGAGGTTGTAGTGGGCTGTTAGGAGTTGTAGTGGGATGTTAGAGGCTGTAGTGGGCTGTTAGAGGTTGTAGTGGGATGTTAGAGGTTGTAGTGGGCTGTTAGAGGTTGTAGTGGGCTGTTAGAGGTTGTAGTGGGATGTTAGAGGCTGTAGTGGGCTGTTAGAGGTTGTAGTGGGCTGTTAGAGGCTGTAGTGGGCTGTTAGAGGTTGTAGTGGGCTGTTAGAGGTTGTAGTGGGATGTTAGAGGTTGTAGTGGGCTGTTAGAGGTTGTAGTGGGATGTTAGAGGTTGTAGTGGGCTGTTAGAGGTTGTAGTGGGATGTTAGAGGTTGTAGTGGGATGTTAGAGGTTGTAGTGGGCTGTTAGAGGTTGTAGTGGGCTGTTAGAGGTTGTAGTGGGATGTTAGAGGCTGTAGTGGGCTGTTAGAGGTTGTAGTGGGCTGTTAGAGGCTGTAGTGGGCTGTTAGAGGTTGTAGTGGGCTGTTAGAGGTTGTAGTGGGATGTTAGAGGTTGTAGTGGGATGTTAGAGGTTGTAGTGGGCTGTTAGAGGTTGTAGTGGGCTGTTAGAGGTTGTAGTGGGATGTTAGAGGCTGTAGTGGGCTGTTAGAGGTTGTAGTGGGATGTTAGAGGTTGTAGTGGGCTGTTAGGGGTTGTAGTGGGCTGTTAGAGGTTGTAGTGGGCTGTTAGAGGTTGTAGTGGGATGTTAGAGGCTGTAGTGGGCTGTTAGAGGCTGTAGTGGGCTGTTAGAGGCTGTAGTGGGATGTTAGAGGTTGTAGTGGGCTGTTAGAGGTTGTAGTGGGATGTTAGAGGTTGTAGTGGGCTGTTAGAGGTTGTAGTGGGATGTTAGAGGCTGTAGTGGGCTGTTAGAGGTTGTAGTGGGATGTTAGAGGCTGTAGTGGGCTGTTAGAGGCTGTAGTGGGCTGTTAGAGGTTGTAGTGGGATGTTAGAGGTTGTAGTGGGCTGTTAGAGGTTGTAGTGGGCTGTTAGAGGTTGTAGTGGGATGTTAGAGGTTGTAGTGGGATGTTAGAGGTTGTAGTGGGCTGTTAGAGGTTGTAGTGGGCTGTTAGAGGTTGTAGTGGGATGTTAGAGGCTGTAGTGGGCTGTTAGAGGCTGTAGTGGGATGTTAGAGGTTGTAGTGGGCTGTTAGAGGTTGTAGTGGGCTGTTAGAGGCTGTAGTGGGATGTTAGAGGTTGTAGTGGGCTGTTAGAGGTTGTAGTGGGCTGTTAGAGGTTGTAGTGGGATGTTAGAGGTTGTAGTGGGCTGTTAGAGGCTGTAGTGGGATGTTAGAGGTTGTAGTGGGCTGTTAGAGGTTGTAGTGGGATGTTAGAGGTTGTAGTGGGATGTTAGAGGTTGTAGTGGGATGTTAGAGGCTGTAGTGGGCTGTTAGAGGTTGTAGTGGGATGTTAGAGGCTGTAGTGGGCTGTTAGAGGCTGTAGTGGGCTGTTAGAGGTTGTAGTGGGATGTTAGAGGCTGTAGTGGGCTGTTAGAGGCTGTAGTGGGCTGTTAGAGGTTGTAGTGGGATGTTAGAGGTTGTAGTGGGATGTTAGAGGTTGTAGTGGGCTGTTAGAGGTTGTAGTGGGCTGTTAGAGGTTGTAGTGGGATGTTAGAGGTTGTAGTGGGCTGTTAGAGGTTGTAGTGGGATGTTAGAGGTTGTAGTGGGATGTTAGAGGTTGTAGTGGGCTGTTAGAGGTTGTAGTGGGCTGTTAGAGGTTGTAGTGGGATGTTAGAGGCTGTAGTGGGCTGTTAGAGGCTGTAGTGGGCTGTTAGAGGTTGTAGTGGGCTGTTAGAGGTTGTAGTGGGATGTTAGAGGTTGTAGTGGGCTGTTAGAGGTTGTAGTGGGCTGTTAGAGGCTGTAGTGGGCTGTTAGAGGTTGTAGTGGGCTGTTAGAGGTTGTAGTGGGCTGTTAGAGGTTGTAGTGGGCTGTTAGAGGTTGTAGTGGGATGTTAGAGGCTGTAGTGGGCTGTTAGAGGTTGTAGTGGGATGTTAGAGGTTGTAGTGGGCTGTTAGAGGTTGTAGTGGGCTGTTAGAGGTTGTAGTGGGATGTTAGAGGCTGTAGTGGGCTGTTAGAGGTTGTAGTGGGATGTTAGAGGCTGTAGTGGGCTGTTAGGGGTTGTAGTGGGCTGTTAGAGGTTGTAGTGGGCTGTTAGAGGTTGTAGTGAGCTGTTAGAGGTTGTAGTGGGCTGTTAGAGGTTGTAGTGGGCTGTTAGAGGTTGTAGTGGGCTGTTAGAGGTTGTAGTGGGATGTTAGAGGCTGTAGTGGGCTGTTAGAGGTTGTAGTGGGATGTTAGAGGTTGTAGTGGGCTGTTAGGGGTTGTAGTGGGCTGTTAGAGGTTGTAGTGGGCTGTTAGAGGTTGTAGTGGGCTGTTAGAGGTTGTAGTGGGCTGTTAGGGGTTAGTGGGGACTGTATGAGGTTGTAAAGGGCTGTTAGGTTTTTTTGGGGTCTGTAGGAGGGTCTAAGGGGCAGTAGGAGATGGTAGGGGGCTGTCATGGAGAAGATTGTTAGGAGTTAGATGGGGCTGTAGGAGGTTGTAGGGGGCTGGTAGGTGTGATATAGGAAATACTACAGGTTACAGGTGGCGGTTAGGGGTGATGGGTCAGCTGTAAATTCTGTGGGGCTGCTAAGGCTCATGGAGGGGACTGTTAGTGTTGATGGGCCCCCCTCATGTACAGATGTTACTTTCTCAGGTTGCGCGTCTTGACGCTGTGTAACACGTCAGTGTCGGACTCTGGACTACTTCACCTGCGGGGACTGAAGCTTTTGGAGGAGTTAAGTCTGGACCGGACTAAAGTGACAAGCAGAGGGGTGTCCCAGTGCATCCCCCACCTCACACACCTGCAGGTTCCTTCTTCTGATTGGCTGATATTTTGCTTCGCTGACCCTCCCATGAGCAGCAGATTCTACAGAACCATGTAGTCAGCCCATTAGACAGCTAGCAGTGGTCTTAGCTCTCCAGCCACCATGACGTAGAATTACTGCTCATGTGTAAATATTTAGCCCCTGCCCCCTTGTACATTGGGGTAAATATGAGTGTGCCCTCGCCATGGCTCACCGCTGATCACATGACCAGTCCTCTCTTCTTGTGACTAGACCTGTGTGCAGCGTTATGTTGGGGTCACATGTCACTGACCTGTGCTCTTCTTCCGGACAGGTCCTGGGGTTGTCAGACACACGGGTCGGTGACAACGTCCTGAAGCTCGGAGTCCAGAAGTGCAAAAACCTTCTGAAAGTCAATTTAAGTCGCACACGAGTCACCAATAAGGGTGAGTGTCTACTGGAATTACAGATGAAACCCATCAGGTGTACAGCTCATCTCCGCCTACCACATCAGCCATGTGATTTTCCATCATGGAGTCTGTGTCACTGAGACTGATGATGAGAGTGGTGGTGTGGGGGAAGGGATTGGCCAGCAGGTGGCACTCTCAGCGGAGGCAGTTGCCATAGTACTGTATAGTGCTCTGTGTACCATGTAGCACCCTGTTTCTTTGACCTTCTGCTCTTGTTTGTCTCCTCCCTGGCTAGGTCTGCGCTTCCTGAGACACACAGCCATCGTACAGCTGAGCCTGGACGGTTCAGGGGTCACTCTGCAGGGTGTGTCCGACCTCGTGAACAGCTGCCCCACAATCACTAGTGTAAGAGCCAACAACCTGCGCTCCCTTCCCACTGAGCAAGTGTCGGAGGAGGAGGAGGAGAGCTGAGCGATGAGGTCACCTGTAGATTCACTCTCAGAATTGTGATGTCATCACCCAGGCAATGAAGCAATATCGGGGAGGGACTGTTTGAGGACGCCTGTAGAGCAGACATTTTACTTTATTAATCAGAGGATTTATTTTGTTGCGCCATCTGCAGGCTCTTCATTAATAAAACATCTTTCTGAATCTGCGTCATTGTGGATGTATTGGATGACTGAAGTCCACATCCCGGGGCAGGTCCGACTGCTGGAACATTCTCCTGCCCTCCGATCGTAGCAGCTCAGAGGTCAGAGACTCCTGACTGTAAACATATCCTCAGCTCTGACCCCCGGATGGATTCAGGAGAGAGGCTGTGAGGTAGTGCACTCTAGGGCATAGGGGCAGCGCAGGAGACCCTCTACTATACATGCTATATGTGCGCTAGTCACATCTGTCCTAAACCACTCACAGACAGGCAATTTACTCCACGTTTGCATCTCGTCTTCCTTGTGACATATTTATTAACCTTTTCCACCAGATTTCGAGCCTTTCACACATCAGGTCATATTAATGGAATAGCCCACAAAAAATGAGACAAAATCTTGGTCCTCTCTGCTGTGACCCTGCTGTAGAGAAAGTGTTGGGATGATTGGTGGTGTGTCGGGGCCTGGCAGTGGGGTCACCATAAATCTGTCACAACATACAGCGACAGTCAGAGGTTTGGACGCGCCTTGTCATTCCATGGCTTTGTTGTACATTCACTACACTATGATGGACACTTGTATGGAATCACATAGGAAACAGGAGGTGTTACACAAACAGAACATGTTTCATACTTTACCTTTTGCTTTGCACATTCTTGGCATTCTCACAATCAGCTTCATGAGGTAGTCACCTGGAATGGTTCCTGTGCTGTTCTCCTCATATTTGTTAGCTAACTGCCCTGTATTACCTATTCCTTCTCATGTTGTTTCTATGCATTCTTGGTTGCTGCCATCTGCTGGCCAGAATTTGCAGGCCACACGCCTTATGACCTATAATTAAAATTTTTCTCTCTGGGCGTGGTTTTAGACAGCCTTGGTCCATGTCACTTCCTGCAGCCATTTTAGTTCTCCAAATCTGTGTGACTGGACTTACAAACACTTTGGGCTCGTGAAGGCATCAGTTTTTGACCAGCAGTTAGCCTCAGGAAAGACACCGGACAGCATCATACCGCTACTAAGCCATTTCAGTATTGTATCATCGCTTGTTGCTGTTCTTGGGTCAAATAATCCCACCTTGATTCATATCATCGTGTCTACAATTGAATCCATCTAACCTGAGCTCCTGCCGGTCCGGTCTGCTCCACTGCTTGGATACGAAGGTAGGAAAGTCACACAGCCGCTATCAGTTATATCTTCATTTGCCTTCATGTGGGAACAGAACAGTTCTCAGTTAACCGCTATAGCTTATTAGGGGTTAATTTGTGTAACTTCTTGTCTTCATAATGTGAGACCATCAGTTATGTTGTGCAGAAATCGTATTGGTGCACAGCTCCATACAGTGTTTAGCCGTATTCAACTACTGTTGTAATCCACATTATGGCAGAAACCACTCAACTAAGTGAAGACAGACCACAGTCCATCATTACTGTAAGACCTGAGGGTCGGTCAGTCTGGAAAAGTTCAAGAAGTTTGAAGGTACCTTCGAGCAGTAGTGAAAACCATCCAACTCTGTGATGAAACTGACCCTCATGAAGAAAAGAAGACCAAGAGTGACCTCTTCTGCAGAGTCCAATGAGTCTCCAGCCTCACTCACTGTAGAGAACCAGCACCTCCCATTAGAGGCCACCTAAATGCTTCACAGAGATCAAGCTCCAGACACGTCTCAACATCATTTGTTCAGAGGAGATGGAGAGAATCAGGACTTTATGGGCGACGTGCTGCAAAGAAACCACTTCTGAGGAAGAAACACAAGGAATGGACATTAGACCAGTGAAAATCTCAACCTTGGTCTGATCCATCAAAATATGAGATTTTTGTGAGATGCAGGACAGTGAGCAGATGGTTCCCACTATGACGCATGGAGGAGAAGGTGTGATGGTGGGGGCTGCTTTACTGGTGATTTATCCAAGACCAGCATGGCCGCCATAGTATTCTGCAGTCGCATGCCATCCCTTCTGGTTTGCACTTGGTGGGACCATCATTTTTTTTTTTTTTTTTAACAGGAGAGTGACTCCAAACACCTCTGGGCAATGTGAGGGCTCTCTGACCAAGAAGGAGAGTGATGGAAGCTGCATTAGATGGTCTCCACAATCACCGGACCTGAACCCTGTTGAGAGGGTTTGAGATCAGAGTGGAGGGCCAAGTCTCTGTATCACATCCCAGGTAGCCAGAACAGGCAGGCTCTGGGAGGACAGGTGAATGAATCTCCTTGCTGACAGACTCCATCCTTGAGACTTATGGTGATATAACAAGTGACCTCAGATATGGATCCCTGAGAATAAGCCGAGTGAAGTCATCTGTGACAAAGCCACAGCCAACAGATCCCAAGCCCCTACAGGAGAGGCAGAGAATGAAGGAGGTGGGCAATAAGGCCTGAGGACAGGGCAGCTGTGTGCTGCCGAGAAACAGCTGCCAGATCTTGGCCACGTGCTGCTCCTGCCATCATGCGGGTTTCTGTTGTGTCTGGTTTCCCTTTGGGGTCCTTCTTCTAAGGGTTCATTCACATGGCGCAGTGGAAGTGCAGTTAAAACTGCGTTGGAGAAAACTGTAGCCAGCTCTGATGTGGTTTTGATGCAGTTTTTTATTTTACAGATGAATCATCTTAGCTATAGTTTAACACACCCTGAAGAGGTTTCTGGTCCTAATAATACATATACAGTGATAATATTACAAAATACACCCTATAATATATTTTCCCTTACATATTTCTGCCCCTGTGTGCTGGCAGGACAGGCGGAACTTTTTAATTAGTATAATTAATACGTGACTATACTGCCGTATAAGAGGGCAAGAGAGACCTCCACCCCCTGTTTTTTCTGTCCTGTATGGTGGGACAGGTGGAGGGAGGTCTCTCTTGTCCTCCCTGATGTCTTAATCTCCCCCCCTAAGTTGTACTCCCGGGGGGGGGGGGTTCTCCTTTTCTTCCTCTTTCTCCCCCCCTTCTTGGTGGGGGTATATTCACAAGGAAGAAGTCGTTGTGGAGTAATGTCGGAGCCTTCTCTCCGTCTGCCTTCTCTGCAGCATCGGAAGTGATGTTGCGCACTTTCACCTCTGGAACCTTTGTTACAGGGTCCGGTTTCCCAGGGACGGCTTTCCCTGTTGCGCTTTTGCGGCCTACTTCCGGTAGAGGCGAATTCGCTACCGGTGCCCTTTTTTGCTCTGGAAAGGACCCCAGCACCCCTATAAGTATTAGGCTTTTTGTAAAAGTTGGCCTTCTCATTTCTGCTTGGGGGGGGGATTTTGCAGGTGCACTCTGCTTACTTCCTCCTTTCTCCTATATAAGCCTTCCAGGTGCTGTTTAGAGATGGCTTGTCTCTATTTGAGGAAGGCCTCAGTACCTTTCCTCTAGGATCTGTTACTATGTATTTGCTGATATGGTGGCTCAGTGGTTAACACTGCAGACTTACAGCACTGGAGTCCTGGGTTCAATTCCAAGGACAACATGAAGGAGTTTGTATGTTATCCTTGTGTTTGCTCCAGCATTGTTTATTGCTATCTGAGTCTAAGGGTGGGTTCACACTTGTGGTGGCACTCCGTCCGCTGCGGATCTGACGTAAATGTCGGAAAACTGGATGGGGAAAGGTTTACGACATTTTGCTTAAAAAACCCATTCACTTGAATGCGCGGGTGTGCGCTTACACCCTCTGCGTCGCAAAACCAGTTTTTTTTGTCGGTCACAAAGTCCTGCATCTCCAACTTTGTTTCCGACGAAAAAAACTGGTAAGCGCACACCCGCGCATTCAAGTGAATGGTTTTTTAAGCAAAGCGTCGCAAACCTTTCCCTATCCAGTTTTCCGACATTTAGGTCGGATTAACGGCGAATGGAGTGCCGCTGCAAGTGTGAACCCACCCCGCTGTTTAGTGTCTCCAAAGGTACCTCTACATTTATTTTCTGTGATTACGTCAAACAGTCCGTTTTGACTTTTTTTTCTTTGTTTCAGATGTCCTCCTCTGCCTCTGGCGGCAGCGACTCTATGAGAAAGGGAACGTCCAAGCGAAAACACCTAGCTTGCATTGAGTGTAACATCCCTCTGCCCAATGGGCATGACTTCACTCGTTGTTGCCACTGCTGCGGACCCCCAGTTAAAGAACCGGCCATACGTGACGTTATGGTTGGGTCAAAGAATGCAGGGAGGATTCCTTGATAGAAATCCGGGACCCCATCTCCCAAATTTCCAAGAGATCCCGTATTGAGAAGAATACGTGCTCAGTACCATCAGAGGAGGATTTCCAGGTACTTGATGAGACACATAAATCCGAGGAAGAGGCCTCGGACATTTCCAGCAGACTGTTCTTTCCCTTGGAGAAGATGGATAGGCTGCTGAAGTCCATCTGGTCAAGGGACCAAAATGTTGAATTGGGGAAGCCTCTAGTTCCACCAATAGGGGGCCTAGGGCCTTCCATGTGGATGAGCCTCTGGATAAAGCGATGGTGTTGGAATGGAAGCATCCTGAGAAGCTCCTATATTATCCAGAAGATTTAAAACCTTATTCCCCATAGTGGAATATCAGAGGAACTGTTGGGGTCTCCACCCTAGTATGTAAGTGGGTAAGTATGGCGGTAGCCAAATTATCCCGCAATATGGTGATTCCAGCTGAAGACGGCTCAAATCTCCAAGACCCTATGTATAGAGTGCACGCTCAGAGGGATCTATTCTTCGGCTTCTGCTTAAGCCTCCATGGCTATCTCCTCTAATGAGGTTGCAAACAAGCTACGTGCTGATTTGGCCCAACTGGAGACAGATATCGACTCCGGAGTCTCCAGAGATAACTTATTATCTTTTATGAGGTTGGTCTCCCTGGTGGTAGATTTAACAGAAGCCTCCTAATATCAGTTTAGGTTAGCCGCAAAATCTTTGGCCCTCTCCCCAGCAGCGAGAAGGCCTTTATGGTTGAAGCCCTGGAGAGCTGATAACGCCTCCAAATACAATCTGTGCTCCCTGTCAGTCAGGGCAGGAGTTATCAGCTGCTGCCTCTGTCTAGAACTCAAGACCAGAGGCGTACTAGATACCAGTCCCGGGGTCTGGTCATAAGCTCCCCAAAGAGGGGGAAAAGAAGAAGCCCGTTTTTTGACGCCAGCTTCTCTCCACCTGTGGAGGCAAACACTCCTGTTGGCGGACGGCTCTCCCATTTTTTCACAGTTTGGCAGGAGGTCCAAGATCCTTGCTCTTACACATAATACAGCGAGTTTATGCGGTCGATTTTCTATTTCCGCCTCAAGACCGGTTCATTTCAACCCATCTTCTTGCTGCATCTAGGCAGGTTATACTGGGAAAGTCCATTCGGGATTATCTGGACAAGGGAGCCTTGGAGAAGGTTCCTACCTCAGAAGAAGGTTGCGGTGTCTACTCCCCAGTCTTCCTGGTACCAAAACCATCAAGCGACTGGAGGATGATTATAGATCTGAGATACCTGAATCGCTTCGTAAAAAAAAAAGCATTTCCGAATGGAGCCCGTGAAGTCGGTTACATCCTTCCATCAGCAAGGTGATGTCCTTGTTACCCTAGACCTAAAGGATGCCTATCTACATATTCCAGTGTATCCTCCTCACAGAAGGCATCTGAGAATCGCTGTTTCAATTGCCGGCCACAGGAGGCATTTCCAGTTTGCGGCTCTGCCAGTTGGCATCTCCTCAGCTCCCCACACCTTCACTAAGGTGGTGGCTCTAGTAGCAGCCACACTCAGACTCCACGGTCTGTTCATAGTGTCATATCTGGACGACTGGCTAATAAAGGCCCAGTCATAAACTAGCCTGCTCCAGCATCTGCACATAGTTGTGTCCTTTCTCCAGCACCTAGGCTGGTTAATAAATTGGGAGAAGTCAGAGATGATTCCCTCAACTCGAAAGAAGTTCTTGGGATTTGACCTGGACTCAGACCACATGGAAATTTCCTTACTACCAGCAAGGAAAGAAATGATAATCAGTGCGGTCCAGTATCTTCTCAGAACATGCCTGGTGTCCATCAGGACAGCTATAAGAGTCCT
Source organism: Leptodactylus fallax (assembly GCA_947044405.1). Lineage (NCBI taxonomy): Eukaryota > Metazoa > Chordata > Amphibia > Anura > Leptodactylidae > Leptodactylus > Leptodactylus fallax. Next base: position 339,951 of record CAMRHE010000795.1, on the reverse strand, counting down.
GGGCCTCATGTCAGCCTCAGCCAATGCAGTGCCTTGGGCTTTATGGCATATGCGTCCTCTCCAGATGGAACTCCTAAGTCTCTGGAATCGTGGCCCTCAAGGTCTTGACAAGAGGATCAGACTTTCTCCCAGTACCCGTCTTTCCCTCAAGTGGTGGATACACCTGAGAGACGGGATGTCCATGGTCCAACGTCGTTGGACCCTGTTGACCACTGATGCATCCCATTCAGGATGGGGAACCCATCTGTATGAGAAAACCGTACAAGGAGTCTGGAGCAGGCTAGAAAGGATGGCATCATCCAACTGTAGGAAACTCAGAGCAGTTTACCTGGCACTTCTCCATTTCTCTCCTTTTCTCAGAGGAAGAGCGGTCAAAGTTTGGTCCGACAATATGACGACCGTAATGTACCTAAAGAAACAGGGAGGCACCAGATTGTTACCCCTCCTCAGAGAGGCAGATCTAACTTTCAACTGGGAAGAGAAAAATCTGACCCATTTATCCGCAGTTCACATCAAGGGCTCCCTGAACATAGTAGCGGATCAGTTGAATTGGGGTCTTACCGTATCAGGAGAATGGTCTCTCATTCAAGAGATATTCCACCAGATCACCCTGATGTGGGGTCTTCCAGAAGTAGACCTGATGGCGACCGGACTCAACGCCAAGCTAGAGACGTTCTGCTCAACGTATCAGGAGGACTATCCCTTGGCAGTTGATGCCCTGTCCATCCCTTGGAGGTCCAGGCTGGCGTATATCTTCCCTCCACTTTACATGATACCAAGGGTATTGATGAAAGTCAGACAGGACCAAGTCTCTGTGATAGCTACTCTACCATTCTGGCCAAAAAGAGCTTAGTTTTCCCAACTCATGCTGATGAGTTGAGGGATCTATTGGAGGCTTTCCTTATTCCCGAACCTGGTTTCTCAGGGATCTCAGAAATGCCAGGATCTGAGGAGATTCAACCTGACAGCCTGGAGGTTGGCCAATCCATATGAAAATCTAGAGGACTGTCAGAAGCCGTCCTGAAGACCCTATCCTGCGCCAGAGCAGAATTCACCAATAAAAACTATCTAAGAATAGGTAATGTCTTCAAGGTGTGGTGCTCCAGTCGGGAAGCCGATAGTTTGAATCCTTCTATTGGAGTGATTCTAAACTTTCTTCAGGACGGCTTGGATAAGGGACTTTTCCCTGCCACACTTAAGGTACAGGTTACAGCCCTATCCATCTGTATAGGCAGACGACTGTCTCACAAGTGGGATCTAGCCACAGTTCTCTCAGGTGTCTGTGGTCCGCCTTTTGAGCCATTGGAGGATGTGGATCTTAAATTTCTGGCTTATAAAACAAATTTTTTGCTAGCCATTACCTCAGCAAAGAGAGTTGGTAACTTGCAGGACCTTTCCTCTGAAGAGCCATATATTTTATTCTTTTTAGATAAGGTTCAACTCAGATTCCTTCCTGGGTTCAACCCTAAGGTGTCCTCCCAGGCCAATATCAACCAGGTGATTTCGTTACCAGTTTTTACCCCAACTTCATCATCATCTAAGGAGGAAAGGCTTCATATCCTGGACGTAGTAAGATGTCTCCAGATCTATCTTCTGCACCTCACTGCCCTTCAGAAGATTCCAGAACCTTCTGGTTAATGTATATGGTAGAGACAAAGGTCTCAAAGCTTCCAAATCTTCCTTATCAAGGAAGCAATTAAAACTGCTTTTTGCTCTCAGAGGTTAATACCCCCGAATTCATCACAGCTCTTTCAACTAGAGCTGTATCGACCTCCTGGGCTGAGAGTCATTCATTGCCTCTGGATCAGATTTGTGCAGCTGCTGCTTGGTCCTCCCAGCTGACTTTTGTGAAACACTACTGGCTAGATATCTGGAGTACAGAGGCTGCCGCCTTTGGACATTCAGTCCTAAGCGTTGTAGAGCGAGGAAACCCTCCCTAGGGGATCTACTTGCTACATCCCCATATTGTGCTGCTGTAAGATGTAAGGGAGTCATTGATTATAATGTTAATCTGTTTTCCCTTAGTCCTAGCAGCAGCCCAAGCTTTTCCCCCTAATATAGCATTGTTTTTATTTATAATTAAAACGGGGTGGAGGTCTCTCTCGCCCTCTTATAGGGCAGTATAGTTATGCTAATACATTAATTATGCTAATTAAAAAGTTCCACCTGTTCTGCCAGCACACAGGGGCAGAAATACTCCAGCACATAAATATTGTGCTGCTGTTAGGACTAAGGGAAAACAGATTAACATTATAATCAACGAATATACACAATATATACATATACATTAATAATAATATTACAAGATACACCTTACAATATGGAGGTGCTCTCGGTGTACTACTCACTGTGCTCTGTCTCTCATTTCTCTCTACATCTGGGAGTCCCGGTAACAATGATAAGGCTATCGAGGGCCCTCAATCCCTAGAGGTAGATTATGAGCTTCTTTATTGAAATATATATAACAAAGGTAAATCTCGCAGGCAGTATAAAAAGTGTCGTAGACAAGATCCCTTTCCAATGTTGTTCTTTATCAATGGGGATCTATGTATAGATATGTTACATAGTACATGAGGTTGGATGAAGACATCAGTCCATCAAGTCCAACCTATAACCCTACAGTACCCTACAGTGTTGATCCAGAGGAAGGCAAAAATCCCCATGAGGCTTATGCCAATTGCCCCATTTCAGGGGAAAAATTCCTTCCAGACTCCAATCTGGCAATCAGTATAAAACCCTGGATCAACGTGCCCTTAACAAAATCTAGAACCCATAACCTGTAATACTGTCTGTTGGTGAAAGACATCTAAGCCATTTATGAACTTGTTCAATGAATCCACCATCACCATTTCCTGGGGCAGAGAGTTCCATAGCCTTGCTGCTCTTACAGTAAAGAATCCCCATCTATGTTGATGGTGAAACTTTCCTTCAGACATAGAGGATGTCCCCTTGTCAATGTCATTGGTCTAGTAGTAAAAAGATAATTAGAAAGTTCTTTGTGCTGTCCCTTCATGTATTTGTACATTGTTATTAGGTCTCCTCGTAGACGTCTTTTTCCTACACTGAATGACCCCCAGTCTCTGAATGTATCAGTTAAAGTCCATAATGTAATATACATCAAAGTGAGATCAGATACAATGTAATTGGTAAAACCTGATAGAATACATAATGCACAGAATAATACACCATAGATACAGTGGGGAAAAAAAGTATTTAGTCAGCCACCAATTGTGCACGTGCTCCCACTTATAAAGATGAGGCCGGCCTGTAATTGGCATCATAGGTAGACCTCAACTATGAGAGACAAAATGAGAAAACTAATCCAGAAAATCACATTGTCTGATTTTTTAAGAATTTATTTGCAAATTATGGTGGAAAATAAGCATTTGGTCAATAACAAAAGTTCATCTCAATCCTTTGTTCTATCTCCTTTGTTGGCAATGACAGAGGTGAAACGTTTCCTGTAAGTCTTCACAAGGTTGGCACACACTGTTGCTGGTATGTTGGCCCATTCCTCCATGCAGATCTCCTCTAGAGCAGGGATGTTTTGGGGCTGTCGCTGGACAACACGGACTTTCAACTCCCTCCAAAGGTTTTCTATGGGGCTGAGATCTGGAGACTGGCTAGGCCACTCCAGGACCTTGAAATGCTTCTTACGAAGCCGCTCCTTCGTTGTCCTGGCGGTGTGCTTGGGATCATTGTCATGCTGAAAGACCCAGCCACGTTTCATCTTCAATGCCCTTGCTGATGGAAGGAGGTTTGCACTCACAATCTCACCATACATGGCCCCATTCATTCTTTCATGTACACGGATCAGTCGTCCTGGTCCCTTTGCAGAGAAACAGCCCCATACATGATGTTGCCCCCCCATGCTTCACAGTAGGTCTGGTGTTCTCTGGATACAACTCAGCATTCACTCTCCTCCAAACACCACGAGTTGTGTTTCTACCAAACACTTCTACTTTGGTTTCATCTGCCCATATGACATTCTCCCAATACTCTTCTGGAACATCCAAATGCTCTGTCCTGTCTGTCTCTCTGTCTCCTTCCTGTGCTCTCTCTCTCTTGCAGTCTCCTCCCTGCGCTCTCTCTTGCAGTCTCCCCTCTGCGCTCTCTCTTGCAGGATCTGTCCTGCTTGTCTCTCTATCTCCTTCCTGCGCTCTCTCTTGCAGTCTCTGTCTGTCTGTCTGCCTGTCTGTCTCCTCCCTGCGCTCTCTCTCTTGCAGTCTCCTCCCTGCGCTCTCTCTCTTGCAGTCTCTGTCCTGCCTGTCTCCTCCCTGCACTCTCTTGCAGTCTCTGTCCTGCCTGTCTCTGTCTCCTCGCTGCACTCTCTCTCTTGCAGTCTCCCCTCTGCGCTCTCTCTTGCAGTCTCTGTCCTGCGCTCTCTCTCTTGCAGTCTCTGTCCTGCCTGTCTCCTCCCTGCACTCTCTTGCAGTCTCTGTCCTGCCTGTCTCTCTGTCTCCTCGCTGCACTCTCTCTCTTGCAGTCTCCCCTCTGCGCTCTCTCTTGCAGTCTCTGTCCTGCGCTCTCTCTTTTGCAGCCTCCCCTCTATCTCTCTTGCAGTCTCTGTCCTGCCTGTCTCTGTCTCCTCCCCGCTCTCTCTCTCTCTGCAGTCTCTGTCCTAACTGTCTCGCTGCCTCCTCCTTGTGCTCTCTTTTGCAGTCTCTGTCCTGCCTGTCTCTGTCTCCTTCCTGCGCTCTCTCTTGCAGTCTCTGTCCTGCCTGTCTCTCTGTCTCCTCCCTGTGCTCTTGCAGTCTCTGTCCTGCCTGTCTCTGTCTCCTCCCTGCACTCTCTCTCTCGCAGTCTCCCCTCTGCGTTCTCTCTTGCAGTCTCTGTCCTACCTGTCTCTCTGTCTCCTCCCTGCACTCTCTCTCTTGCAGTCTCTGTCCTGCCTGTCTCTGTCTCCTCCCTGCGCTCTCTCTCTTGCAGTCTCTGTCCTGCCTGTCTCTCTGTCTCCTCCCTGCACTCTCTCTCTTGCAGTCTCTGTCCTGCCTGTCTCTGTCTCCCTCTCTGCGCGCTCTCTTGCAGTCTCTGTCCTGCCTGTCTCTCTGTCTCCTCCCTGCGCTCTCTCTCTTGCAGTCTCTGTCCTGCCTGTCTCTCTGTCTCCCCTCTGCGCTCTCTCTTGCAGTCTCTGTCCTGCATGTCTCTGTCTCCTCCCTGTGCTCTCTCTTACATTCTCCCCTCTGCGCTCTCTCTTGCAGTCTCTGTCCTGCCTGTCTCTGTGTCTCCTTCCTGCGCTCTCTCTCTTGCAGTCTCTGTCCTGCCTGTCTCTGTCTCTTCTCTGCGCTCTCTCTTGCAGTATCCCCTCTGCGCTCTCTCTTGCAGTCTCTGTCCTGCCTGTCTCTGTCTCCTCCCTGCGCTCTCTCTCTTGCAATCTCTGTCCTGCCTGTCTCTGTCTCTTTCCTGCGCTCTCTCTTGCAGTCTCTGTCCTGCCTGTCTCTGTCTTTCCTGCGCTCTCTCTTGCAGTCTCTGTCCTGCCTGTCTCTGTCTCCTCCCTGCGCTCTCTCTCTTGCAGTCTCTGTCCTGCATGTCTCTGTCTCCTCCCTGCGCTCTCTCTCTTGCAGTCTCCCTTCTGCGCTCTCTCTTGCAGTCTCTGTCCTGCCTGTCTCCTCCCTGCGCTCTCTCTTGCAGTCTCCCCTCTGCGCTCTCTCTTGCTGTCTCTGTCCTGCCTGTCTCCTCCCTGCGCTCTCTCTCTTGCAGTCTCCCCTCTGCGCTCTCTCTTGCTGTCTCTGTCCTGCCTGTCTCTCTGTCTCCTCCCTGCGCTCTCTTGCAGTCTCTGTCCTGCATGTCTCTGTCTCCTCCTTGCGCTCTCTCTTGCAGTCTCCCCTCTGCGCTCTCTCTTGCAGTCTCTGTCCTGCCTGTCTGTCTCTTTCCTGCGCTCTCTCTTGCAGTCTCTGTCCTGCATGTCTCGGTCTCCTCCCTGTGCTCTCTCTTGCAGTCTCCCCTCTGCGCTCTCTCTTGCAGTCTCTGTCCTGCCTGTCTCTCTGTCTCCTCCCTGTGCTCTCTCTCTTGCAGTCTCTGTCCTGCATGTCTCTGTCTCCTCCCTGCGCTCTCTCTTACAATCTCCCCTCTGCGCTCTCTCTTGCAGTCTCTGTCCTGTCTGTCTCTGTCTCCACCCTGCGCTCTCTCTCTTGCAGTCTCTGTCCTGCCTGTCTCCTCCCTGCGCTCTCTCTCTTGCAGTCTCCCCTCTGCACTCTCTCTTGCAGTCTCTGTCCTGCCTGTCTCTCTGTCTCCTCCCTGCGCTCTCTCTCTTGCAGTCTCTGTCCTGCCTGTCTGTCTCCTCCCTGCGCTCTCTCTTACATTCTCCCCTCTGCGCTCTCTCTTGCAGTCTCTGTCCTGCATGTCTCTCTGTCTCCTCCCTGCGCTCTCTCTCTTGCAGTCTCTGTCCTGCCTGTCTCTGTCTCTTTCCTGCGCTCTCTCTTGCAGTCTCTGTCCTGCCTGTCTCTCTGTCTCCTCCCTGCGCTCTCTTTTGTAGTCTCCCCTCTGCGCTCTCTCTTGCAGTCTCTGTCCTGCCTGTCTCTCTGTCTCCTCCCTGCGCTCTCTCTCTTGCAGTCTCCCCTCTGCGCTCTCTCTTGCAGTCTCTGTCCTGCCTGTCTCCTCCCTGCGCTCTCTCTCTTGCAGTCTCCCCTCTGTGCTCTCTCTTGCAGTCTCTGTCCTGCATGTCTCTGTCTCCTCCCTGCGCTCTCTCTTACATTCTCCCCTCTGCGCTCTCTCTTGCAGTCTCTGTCCTGCATGTCTCTGTCTCCCCTCTGCGCTCTCTCTTGCAGTCTCTGTCCTGCATGTCTGTCTCCTCCCTGCGCTCTCTCTTACATTCTCCCCTCTGCGCTCTCTCTTGCAGTCTCTGTCCTGCATGTCTCTGTCTCCCCTCTGCGCTCTCTCTTTCAGTCTCTGTCCTGCATGTCTCTGTCTCCTCCCTGCGCTCTCTCTTACAATCTCCCCTCTGCGCTCTCTCTTGCAGTCTCTGTCCTGCATGTCTCTGTCTCCTCCCTGCGCTCTCTCTTACATTCTCCCCTCTGCGCTCTCTCTTGCAGTCTCTGTCCTGCATGTCTCTGTCTCCTCCCTTCGCTCTCTCTTACATTCTCCCCTCTGCGCTCTCTCTTGCAGTCTCTGTCCTGCATGTCTCTGTCTCCCCTCTGCGCTCTCTCTTGCAGTCTCTGTCCTGCATGTCTCTGTCTCCTCCCTTCGCTCTCTCTTACATTCTCCCCTCTGCGCTCTCTCTTGCAGTCTCTGTCCTGCATGTCTCTGTCTCCCCTCTGCGCTCTCTCTCTTGCAGTCTCTGTCCTGCATGTCTCTGTCTCCTCCCTGCGCTCTCTCTTACATTCTCCCCTCTGCGCTCTCTCTTGCAGTCTCTGTCCTGCATGTCTCTGTCTCCCCTCTGCGCTCTCTCTTTCAGTCTCTGTCCTGCATGTCTCTGTCTCCTCCCTGCGCTCTCTCTTACAATCTCCCCTCTGCGCTCTCTCTTGCAGTCTCTGTCCTGCATGTCTCTGTCTCCTCCCTGCGCTCTCTCTTACATTCTCCCCTCTGCGCTCTCTCTTGCAGTCTCTGTCCTGCCTGTCTCTCTGTCTCCTCCCTGCGCTCTCTCTCTTGCAGTCTCTGTCCTGCATGTCTCTGTCTCCTCCCTGCGCTCTCTCTTACATTCTCCCCTCTGCGCTCTCTCTTGCAGTCTCTGTCCTGCATGTCTCTGTCTCCTCCCTGCGCTCTCTCTTACATTCTCCCCTCTGCGCTCTCTCTTGCAGTCTCTGTCCTGCATGTCTCTGTCTCCTCCCTTCGCTCTCTCTTACATTCTCCCCTCTGCGCTCTCTCTTGCAGTCTCTGTCCTGCATGTCTCTGTCTCCCCTCTGCGCTCTCTCTTGCAGTCTCTGTCCTGCATGTCTCTGTCTCCTCCCTGCGCTCTCTCTTACATTCTCCCCTCTGCGCTCTCTCTTGCAGTCTCTGTCCTGCATGTCTCTGTCTCCTCCCTTCGCTCTCTCTTACATTCTCCCCTCTGCGCTCTCTCTTGCAGTCTCTGTCCTGCATGTCTCTGTCTCCCCTCTGCGCTCTCTCTTGCAGTCTCTGTCCTGCATGTCTCTGTCTCCTCCCTGCGCTCTCTCTTACATTCTCCCCTCTGCGCTCTCTCTTGCAGTCTCTGTCCTGCATGTCTCTGTCTCCTCCCTTCGCTCTCTCTTACATTCTCCCCTCTGCGCTCTCTCTTGCAGTCTCTGTCCTGCATGTCTCTGTCTCCCCTCTGCGCTCTCTCTCTTGCAGTCTCTGTCCTGCATGTCTCTGTCTCCTCCCTGCGCTCTCTCTTACATTCTCCCCTCTGCGCTCTCTCTTGCAGTCTCTGTCCTGCATGTCTCTGTCTCCCCTCTGCGCTCTCTCTTTCAGTCTCTGTCCTGCATGTCTCTGTCTCCTCCCTGCGCTCTCTCTTACAATCTCCCCTCTGCGCTCTCTCTTGCAGTCTCTGTCCTGCATGTCTCTGTCTCCTCCCTGCGCTCTCTCTTACATTCTCCCCTCTGCGCTCTCTCTTGCAGTCTCTGTCCTGCCTGTCTCTCTGTCTCCTCCCTGCGCTCTCTCTCTTGCAGTCTCTGTCCTGCATGTCTCTGTCTCCTCCCTGCGCTCTCTCTTACATTCTCCCCTCTGCGCTCTCTCTTGCAGTCTCTGTCCTGCATGTCTCTGTCTCCTCCCTGCGCTCTCTCTTACATTCTCCCCTCTGCGCTCTCTCTTGCAGTCTCTGTCCTGCATGTCTCTGTCTCCTCCCTTCGCTCTCTCTTACATTCTCCCCTCTGCGCTCTCTCTTGCAGTCTCTGTCCTGCATGTCTCTGTCTCCCCTCTGCGCTCTCTCTTGCAGTCTCTGTCCTGCATGTCTCTGTCTCCTCCCTGCGCTCTCTCTTACATTCTCCCCTCTGCGCTCTCTCTTGCAGTCTCTGTCCTGCATGTCTCTGTCTCCTCCCTGCGCTCTCTCTTACATTCTCCCCTCTACGCTCTCTCTTGCAGTCTCTGTCCTGCATGTCTCTGTCTCCCCTCTGCGCTCTCTCTTGCAGTCTCTGTCCTGCATGTCTCTGTCTCCTCCCTGCGCTCTCTCTTACATTCTCCCCTCTGCGCTCTCTCTTGCAGTCTCTGTCCTGCATGTCTCTGTCTCCTCCTCCTCTCCCTGCAGATTCTTCCCATGATGCTTTGTGCTGGGCTGCAGCAGGAGACTCCCACAGACTGCAGGGTGAGAAACAGTGCACAGAGACTGCAGACAATACAGGGAGAGACAGACACTGTCCGCAGGCTACAGAGAGCAGTCAAACAGTGAGAGACAGGCAGCAAGTGACCACAGAGGCTGCAGGGAGAGACAGAGAGTGCACAGACCGTGCAGGGAGAGACAACGACTACAGGAAGTGACAGCACGTTTCCAGAGACTGCAGGGAGAGACAGAGAACACAGGAAGTGACAGACAGCAAGGGGCCAGGGACTGCAGGGAGAGACAAGGACTACAGGAAGTGACAGCACGTTTCTAGAGACTGCAGGGAGACATTCAGAATACATGGAATGACAGACAGCAAGTGTTCAAAGACTGCATGGAAAGACAGTAAGTAAGTGATTAGAGACTGCAGGGAGAGCAAGAGAATGAAGTGAGAGACACAGGCAGCAAGTGTCCAGAGACTGCAGGGAGAAACAGGCAGAAAGTGACCACAGAGACTGCAAGGAGACACGGAGAATACAGGGAGTGACAAACAGCAAGTGGCCAGAGACTGCAGGGAGAGAAGCAGACTGAAAGAAAACAAAGAGAGTGCAGCAGAATACAGAGACCGAAGGGAGACACCGCAGCAAGTGACTAGAGACTGCAGTGAGACACAGAAAGTGTAGCAAGTAACCAGAGTGTGCAGTGAGAGAGACAGGCAGGAAGTGACCAGAGACTGCAGGGAGTACAGTAAGAGAGACACGCAGCAAGTGACCACAGAGACTGAAGGAAGACACAGAACAAGTGAACAGAGACTTCAGAAGGTGATAGAGAGCGCACACAATGCTCAGGGAGAGACAAAGAATACAAAGAGTGACAGACAACAAGTGACCAGAGACTGCAGGGAGAGGCTGAGAGTGCTGTGACCAAAGACAGGCAGCAAATGACCAGAAATTGGAAAGATAGACAAGCAGCAAGTGAGCAGAGATTACTGGGAGAGACAAGGAGTGCGAGAGGAAACAGGCAGCAAGTCACCTGAGTGAGGGCTAGGCAACAAGTGATTACAGAGTGTAAGAAGCCAGAGAAACAATCAGTAGGCAGAGAGTGCAGGGAGAGTTATCAGGAAGTGGCCAGAGACGATCAGTAAGCAGAGAGTGCAGGGAGACTTATCAGAAAGTGGCCAGAGAGTGCAGTCATCCACCTTCTACTAAGTGCAAGAAACACTGCAATAAGCAACCAAAGAGTGCACTGAGAGACAGTCACCAGTGAGTGTGTCCAAACCAGGAGAGTGCTCAATGGAAAAAGACAAGTCTCTGCGCTGACAAATATACCGGTGAGTCTAAAACTGTCTCATCACTCACTCTCCTCCTATCAGTCCTGCTGTTGCACCTATCACTCTCTACCTTTCACTTTTCTCCTATTACTGGACTTACAATGACTTCCTATCCTTCTCCTAACTCTCCTCATCACTCTCCACCCATCAGTCTCCTCCTATCACTCTCCACCCATCAGTCTCCTCCTATCTCTCTCTACTTATCAGTCTCCTCCTAGTACTCTCCACCTATCACTCTCCATCTGTCTCTGTCCTTCTGTCACTCTCTAGATTGATTGATGGCAGAAAACGAGCACATGGTCCATGTAGTCTGTACTTGTATTATCAATCCTATGGTTCTTCCCTTATCAATCTCCACCTATCACTTTCATCTTTTCACTACTTCTGTCCCCCTATCTCTATCCACCTCTTGTTCTCTTCCTATCTCTCTCCACCAATCAGTCTCCTCCTATCACTCTCCACCTACCTCTCTCCTCCTATCTCTCTCCACCAATCAGTCTCCTCCTATCACTCTCCACCTATCTCTCTCCTCCTATCACTCTCCACCTACCTCTCTCCACCTACCTCTCTCCTCCTATCACTCTCCACCTACCTCTCTCCTCCTATCACTCTCCACCTATCTCTCTCCTCCTATCACTCTCCACCTATCTCCTCCTATCACTCTCCACCTATCTCTCTCCTCCTATCACTTTCCACCTATCTCTCTCCACCTATCTCTCTCCTCCTATCACTTCCCACCTATCTCTCTCCTCCTATCTCTCTCCACCAATCAGTCTCCTCCTATCACTCTCCACCTATCTCTCTCCTCCTATCACTCTCCACCTATCTCTCTCCTCCTATCACTCTCCACCTATCTCTCTCCTCCTATCACTTTCCACCTATCTCTCTCCTCCTATCACTCTCCACCTACCTCTCTCCTCCTATCACTCTCCACCTATCTCTCTCCTCCTATCACTCTCCACCTATCTCTCTCCTCCTATCACTTTCCACCTATCTCTCTCCACCTATCTCTCTCCTCCTATCACTTCCCACCTATCTCTCTCCTCCTATCTCTCTCCACCAGTCAGTCTCCTCCTATCACTCTCCACCTATCTCTCTCCTCCTATCACTCTCCACCTATCTCTCTCCTCCTATCACTCTCCACCTATCTCTCTCCTCCTATCACTCTCCACCTATCTCTCTCCTCCTATCACTCTCCACCTATCTCTCTCCTCCTATCACTCTCCACCTATCTCTCTCCTCCTATCACTCTCCACCTATCTCCTCCTATCACTCTCCATCTATTTCTCTTCTCCTATGACTTTCCATCTTTCAGTCTCCTATCTCTCTCCACTCATCAGTCTGCTTCTATCTTTCTCTACCCATAAGTCTCCTCTTATCAGTCTCCACCCATCAATCTTCTCCTATTGGTCTCCACCCATCAATCTTCTCCTATTGGTCTCCACCCATCAGTCTCCTCCTATCACTCTCCACCTATCTCTCTCCACCTATCTCTCTCCTCCTATCACTCTCCACCTATCTCTCTCCTCCTATCACTCTCCACCTATCTCTCTCCTCCTATCACTCTCCACCTATCTCTCTCCACCTATCTCTCTCCACCTATCTCTCTCCACCTATCTCTCTCCACCTATCTCTCTCCACCTATCTCTCTCCACCTATCTCTCTCCTCCTATCACTCTCCATCTATCTCTCTCCTCCTATCACTCTCCACCTATCTCTCTCCTCCTATCACTCTCCACCTATCTCTCTCCTCCTATCACTCTCCACCTATCTCTCTCCTCCTATCACTTTCCACCTATCTCTCTCCACCTATCTCTCTCCTCCTATCACTTCCCACCTATCTCTCTCCTCCTATCTCTCTCCACCAATCAGTCTCCTCCTATCACTCTCCACCTATCTCTCTCCTCCTATCACTCTCCACCTATCTCTCTCCTCCTATCACTCTCCACCTATCTCTCTCCTCCTATCACTCTCCACCTACCTCTCTCCTCCTATCTCTCTCCACCTATCTCTCTCCTCCTATCACTTCCCACCTATCTCTCTCCTCCTATCACTCTCCACCTATCACTCTCCACCTATCACTCTCCACCTATCACTCTCCACCTATCACTCTCCACCTATCACTCTCCACCTATCTCTCTCCTCCTATCACTTCCCACCTATCTCTCTCCTCCTATCTCTCTCCACCAATCAGTCTCCTCCTATCACTCTCCACCTATCTCTCTCCTCCTATCTCTCTCCTCCTATCTCTCTCCTCCTATCTCTCTCCTCCTATCACTCTCCACCTATCTCTCTCCTCCTATCACTCTCCACCTATCTCTCTCCTCCTATCACTCTCCACCTATCTCTCTCCTCCTATCACTCTCCATCTATTTCTCTTCTCCTATGACTTTCCATCTTTCAGTCTCCTATCTCTCTCCACTCATCAGTCTGCTTCTATCTTTCTCTACCCATAAGTCTCCTCTTATCAGTCTCCACCCATCAATCTTCTCCTATTGGTCTCCACCCATCAATCTTCTCCTATTGGTCTCCACCCATCAGTCTCCTCCTATCACTCTCCACCTATCTCTCTCCACCTATCTCTCTCCTCCTATCACTCTCCACCTATCTCTCTCCTCCTATCACTTTCCACCTATCTCTCTCCACCTATCTCTCTCCTCCTATCACTTCCCACCTATCTCTCTCCTCCTATCTCTCTCCACCAATCAGTCTCCTCCTATCACTCTCCACCTATCTCTCTCCTCCTATCACTCTCCACCTATCTCTCTCCTCCTATCACTCTCCACCTATCTCTCTCCTCCTATCACTCTCCACCTATCTCTCTCCTCCTATCACTCTCCACCTACCTCTCTCCTCCTATCTCTCTCCACCTATCTCTCTCCTCCTATCACTTCCCACCTATCTCTTTCCTCCTATCACTCTCCACCTATCTCTCTCCTCCTATCACTCTCCATCTATCTCTCTCCTCCTATCACTCTCCATCTATCTCTCTCCTCCTATCACTCTCCACCTATCTCTCTCCTCCTATCACTCTCCACCTATCTCTCTCCTCCTATCACTCTCCACCTATCTCTCTCCTCCTATCACTCTCCACCTATCTCTCTCCTCCTATCACTCTCCACCTATCTCTCTCCTCCTATCACTCTCCACCTATCTCTCTCCTCCTATCACTCTCCACCTATCTCTCTCCTCCTATCACTCTCCACCTATCTCTCTCCTCCTATCACTCTCCACCTATCTCTCTCCTCCTATCACTCTCCACCTATCTCTCTCCTCCTATCACTCTCCACCTATCTCTCTCCTCCTATCACTCTCCATCTATTTCTCTTCTCCTATGACTTTCCATCTTTCAGTCTCCTATCTCTCTCCACTCATCAGTCTGCTTCTATCTTTCTCTACCCATAAGTCTCCTCTTATCAGTCTCCACCCATCAATCTTCTCCTATTGGTCTCCACCCATCAATCTTCTCCTATTGGTCTCCACCCATCAGTATCCTCCTATCAGTCTCCACTAGAGATGAACGAATCGAAGCTGTCAAAGTGGAATTCGATCCGAATTTCAGGAAATATTAGATTCGCATCGAATCCGGATTTCCTCACACTTCATAGTAACGAATTGCAAAGTTCCGATCAGGGGTTTTAACCCCTTGGATGCCGCGGTCAAACATGACTGCGGCATCCAAGGGGTTCCGCCATGCTACATGTCCCCCTCGGCACCCCCCCGCAGTGAGATCACAGGGGTGCCGACAGGGCCGGCGTCAGCACCTGGCATACCCGGGCAAGTGCCGGGGCCCCATGATAGCGGTCGTGGAAAGCCTGGTTCCCCGAACGCTATACATACTCCTAATGGAGAGGGGCCTGGTGATCATCAGGCCCCTTTTCATTAGATGCCAGGCCAGGGGAGGTGATTAAAAATAAAAAAAATACTTATACTCACCTGTCCTGGGCTCAGTATAAACTCCGGAGCTCTTCCAGCTGACTGAGGTCCTACTCCCCAGGTCTCACTGCTAGGGCCTATGATTTGGGCCCCAGCGGTCACATGGAGCGCGCCGGCATAATAACGTCATCGCATCCCATGTGACCGCTGAGGCCCAATCACAGGCCCCAGCAGTGACGTCTGGAGAGCAGGACCTCAGTCGCAAGGAAGAAAAGGAGCGAGGAGGACGCTGCAGACTGACGATACCCAGGAGAGGTGAGGTAAGATGAGTATAAGTGTTTGTTATTTTTAATCACTTTCCCTGGGCCTCTGATTATTATACTCTGGGGTCTGAGGAGACCCCAGAGTATATGCTGCATTACACGTGTATTGCAGTGTATAGGAGGCTGTCAGCCTGTGCAGACGCATAGGCTGACAGTCTCCATTCAAGGCAGGATCAATCAGGTATGTGGAGGGACAGCGATGGGGCAGACCCGAGGTCACTGGTCAGACCCGGGCTGCCAAATAGGAGCAGCGGCACCCCCCAAAAACATCGCGGAAGGGGCGATCGGGACCCCAATATATCATAAAACCCCTGAGATGCCGTGGTCAAACATCTCAGGGGTTAACACCTCAGCTCCGACCAAGGGTGTTAAAGGACAGTGTCAACATTACATACGGTTGACACCTGCAAAGCAGGGTGTGCACCCAGTTTCTGAGTGCACACCATGCTTCCACCATGGTTTGCGGGAAGTCTTTCCTGGCAGCGCTGTACTATTAGGGTGGATGTTAGGAAGGGATTAACGTGATTCCCCACAAATTAATTCGGATCTAATCCAATCGTTAAGTAAAATTCGGCGAATTAGCCGAATCGAATTTTTGAAAAATTTGTTCATCTCTAGTTTTCACCCATCAATTTTCTCCTATTGGTCTGCACCCATCAGTCTCCTCCTATCACTCTCCACCCATCAGTCTCCTCCTATCACTCTCCACCCATCAGTCTCCTCCTATCACTCTCCACCCATCAGTCTCATCCTATCTCTTTCTTTCTATCTTTCTCCTATCACTCTCCACCCATCAGTCTCCTCCTATCACTCTCCACCCATCAGTCTCCTCCTATCACTCTCCACCCATCAGTCTCCTCCTATCACTCTCCACCCATCAGTCTCCTCCTATCACTCTCCACCCATCAGTCTCCTCCTATCTCTTTCTATCTTTCTCCTATCTCTCTCTACTTATCAGTTTCCTCCTAGTACTCTCCATCTATCACTCTCCATCTCTAGTTTCCACCCATCAATTTTCTCCTATTGGTCTCCACCCATCAGTCTCCTCCTATCTCTTTCTATCTTTCTCCTATCACTCTCCACCCATCAGTCTCCTCCTATCTCTTTCTTTCTATCTTTCTCCTATCTCTCTCTACTTATCAGTCTCCTCCTAGTACTCTCCACCTATCACTCTCCATCTGTCTCTGTCCTTCTGTCACTCTCTAGATTGATTGATGGCAGAAAACGAGCACATGGTCCATGTAGTCTGCACTTGTATTATCACTCCTATGGTTCTTCCCTTATCAATCTCCACCTATCACTTTCATCTTTTCACTACTTCTGTCCCCCTATCTCTATCCACCTCTTGTTCTCTTCCTATCTCTCTCCACCAATCAGTCTCCTCCTATCACTTCCCACCTATCTCTCTCCTCCTATCACTCTCCACTTATCAATCTCCTCCTTTTGCTCCTTCTAGCCACTCCTCCTACGCTCTCTCCCTATCACTCCTTTTTCTCTCCTCCTATCGCTGTTCTCCTACCAATCACAACCATGATCATTCTTATCGTTTTGCTCTCCTCCAATCCTTCCTCCTTTTGTTGTCTTCCTACCGATCTTCACCTATTATCCTTCTTATCACTCCTCCTACGCTCTCTCCCTATCACTCCTTTTTCTCTCCTCCTATCACTCCTCCTACCGCTCTCTTCCAATAATTCCTCCTTTTGCTTTTTTCCTACCAATCTCCATCTATTGCTCTTCTTATCACTCTCCACCTATCACTCCTCTTTTTATTCTTCCTATCACTTCTCCTTTCTCTCTCACGCTCTACCTTTGACTCCTCCTATTACTCCTCCTTTCACTGTCATCCTTCTGATCTGCACCTACCATTCTTCCTATCACTCTCTACCAATCACTCCTCCTTTTATTCTTCCTATCACTCCTCCTTTTGCTCTTCCTATCACTCTCTACCTATCACTCCTCCTTTTATTCTTCCTATCACTCCTCCTTTTATTCTTCCTATCACTCCTCCTTTTGCTCTTCCTATCACTCTATACCTTTCACTTTTCATTTCGGTCTCCTCCTATCACTTCTGCTTTCACTGTCATCCTTTTGATCTCCTCTTACCACTCTTCTTATCACTCTCCTCCTATCGCTCCTCCTATCACTTCTCCTATCACGCCTCCTTCTGATCTTGACCTACCACTCTTCCTATCCTGCTTTCCTCCTATCACTCGCCACCTAACACTTTTCCTATCACTCTCCACCTATCACTCCTCCTATCGCTCTCCTTCAATAATTCCTCCTTTCGCTTTCCTCCTACCAATCTCCACCTATTATTCTTCTTATTACTCCCTACCTATCATTCTTCCTTTTATTCTTCCTATTACTCTCTACCTTGCACTCCTCCTATCGGTCTCCTCCTAGCACTTCTCCTTTTGCAGTTGTCCTTCTGATCTTCATTTACCACTCTTCCTATCACTCTCCACCTATCACTCCTCCTTCTTATCTCCACCTATCACTCCTCCTTCTGATCTCCACCTATCACCGCTCCTTCTGATCTCCACCTACCACTCTGCCTCTCACTCTCCTTCTATCACTCCTCCTATCGCTGTCATCCTATCACTCCTTCTGATCTCCTCCTTCTGATCTCCACCTACCACTCTGCCTCTCACTCTCCTTCTATCACTCCTCCTATCGCTGTAATCCTATCACTCCTTCTGATCTCCTCCTTCTGATCTCCACCTACCACTCTGCCTCTCACTCTCCTTCTATCACTCCTCCTATCGCTGTCATCCTATCACTCCTTCTGATCTCCTCCTTCTGATCTCCACCTACCACTCTGCCTCTCACTCTCCTTCTATCACTCCTCCTATCGCTGTCATCCTATCACTCCTTCTGATCTCCTCCTTCTGATCTCCACCTACCACTCTGCCTCTCACTCTCCTTCTATCACCGCTCCTTCTGATCTCCACCTACCACTCTGCCTCTCACTCTCCTTCTATCACTCCTCCTATCGCTGTCATCCTATCACTCCTTCTGATCTCCTCCTTCTGATCTACACCTACCACTCTGCCTCTCACTCTCCTTCTATCACTCCTCCTATCGCTGTAATCCTATCACTCCTTCTGATCTCCTCCTTCTGATCTCCACCTACCACTCTGCCTCTCACTCTCCTTCTATCACTCCTCCTATCGCTGACATCCTATCACTCCTTCTGATCTCCTCCTTCTGATCTCCACCTACCACTCTGCCTCTCACTCTCCTTCTATCACCGCTCCTTCTGATCTCCACCTACCACTCTGCCTCTCACTCTCCTTCTATCACCGCTCCTTCTGATCTCCACCTACCACTCTGCCTCTCACTCTCCTTCTATCACTCCTCCTATCGCTGTAATCCTATCACTCCTTCTGATCTCCTCCTTCTGATCTCCACCTACCACTCTGCCTCTCACTCTCCTTCTATCACCGCTCCTTCTGATCTCCACCTACCACTCTGCCTCTCACTCTCCTTCTATCACCGCTCCTTCTGATCTCCACCTACCACTCTGCCTCTCACTCTCCTTCTATCACTCCTCCTATCGCTGTAATCCTATCACTCCTTCTGATCTCCTCCTTCTGATCTCCACCTACCACTCTGCCTCTCACTCTCCTTCTATCACTCCTCCTATCGCTGACATCCTATCACTCCTTCTGATCTCCTCCTTCTGATCTCCACCTACCACTCTGCCTCTCACTCTCCTTCTATCACCGCTCCTTCTGATCTCCACCTACCACTCTGCCTCTCACTCTCCTTCTATCACCGCTCCTTCTGATCTCCACCTACCACTCTGCCTCTCACTCTCCTTCTATCACTCCTCCTATCGCTGACATCCTATCACTCCTTCTGATCTCCTCCTTCTGATCTCCACCTACCACTCTGCCTCTCACTCTCCTTCTATCACCGCTCCTTCTGATCTCCACCTACCACTCTGCCTCTCACTCTCCTTCTATCACTCCTCCTATCGCTGTCATCCTATCACTCCTTCTGATCTCCACCTACCACTCTGCCTCTCACTCTCCTTCTATCACCGCTCCTTCTGATCTCCACCTACCACTCTGCCTCTCACTCTCCTTCTATCACTCCTCCTATCGCTGTCATCCTATCACTCCTTCTGATCTCCTCCTTCTGATCTCCACCTACCACTCTGCCTCTCACTCTCCTTCTATCACCGCTCCTTCTGATCTCCACCTACCACTCTGCCTCTCACTCTCCTTCTATCACTCCTCCTATCGCTGTCATCCTATCACTCCTTCTGATCTCCTCCTTCTGATCTCCACCTACCACTCTGCCTCTCACTCTCCTTCTATCACCGCTCCTTCTGATCTCCACCTACCACTCTGCCTCTCACTCTCCTTCTATCACCGCTCCTTCTGATCTCCACCTACCACTCTGCCTCTCACTCTCCTTCTATCACTCCTCCTATCGCTGTCATCCTATCACTCCTTCTGATCTCCTCCTTCTGATCTCCACCTACCACTCTGCCTCTCACTCTCCTTCTATCACTCCTATCGCTTTCCTCCTATCACACATCCTATCTCTCTCCAACTTTCACTCCTCCTTTCTCTATTTCTATCAATATCTTCCTATCATTCCTCCTTTCGCTCTTCCTATCACTCCGCCTATCTCTCTCCACCCTTTACTCATCCTTTCACTCTTCCTATTACTCTCTTTCTATCACTCCTCCTCACTCTCCACCTATGATTCCTCCTTATCTCCATCTACCACTCTCGATCTATCACTCCTCCTATCGCTTTCCTCCTATACTCCTCCTTCTGATCTCCACCTATCACTCCTTGTCCTGATCTCCCCCTACCACTCTTCCTATCCCTCCTCCTATCTCTCTCCACCTTTCACTCCTCCTTTCGCTCTTCCTATCACTCTCCACCTATCACTCTTCTTATATAGCAGGTGTATGGTCCTTAAAGAAATCCTGTCCTGTTTCTTCCAGAACAGAGCCCTCCTGTCCATGGTATAATAAGTCAGCTCTGGTCACATGATTGTGTTTTTGTAGTTGTGGACAAATTCTTTAGCTTCTTCTGACCCTGATAATGCGAATGATGAATGAGACGTCAGTAGATGTGACTTTAACCTCTGCTGTCTCATCTCTTCCTCCAGATTTTCACATGATGGATGGAGAAGCCTCAGTCTTGAGTGGATTTATATTTGAGATATCGTCAGCCAGTCCTCAGCACATGGAGGTGAAAGTGGAGTTGGATGTTAACTGTAAAGAAGAAGTTCCCTGGGATGAGGAAGATCTGCAGAGCGCTGCTCCTGTAGACGTGAACGCACCCTTTTACTGTCTTGTGTGTGGGAAAACTTTCGGACAGCGGCACAACCTAATCAAACACCAGCGAATCCACACAGGAGAGCGGCCATACTGTTGTGACCAGTGCGGGAAGAGCTTCATCCAAAAACAGCATCTGACAAAGCACCAGAGGTTGCACACTGGAGAGAGGCCGTACATCTGCCAGGTGTGTGGCCGTGGCTTTAGTCTCAAGCATAACCTGACAACCCATGAGAGAATTCATACTGGTGAGAAACCCTATCCCTGTACTGAATGCGGCAAGAGCTTCAGCCGCAGGGAAAATCTACGTGCTCATCAGAGATGTCACCTGAACAAAACAACCGGCAGCAACAACGTCACACACCCTAAGGAGACAGTGACCTCCTGCACTATGGTCCGCCTGCTGCCCACTGCAGAGAAGCAGCCCAGAGCGCAGGCTCTTACTGAGAAGAATCCCTCCCCTAAGGTCTCCAGCAGTGGACGGGCAGTGAATCCCAGACCATTCATATGTCCTCAGTGTGGAAAACGATTCTTCAACAAGCAAACATTCATCAACCACTACAGGATTCACACCGGTCAGAGGCCTCACACCTGTCCTGAGTGTGGACGCAGCTTCATCCAAAAGCAGCACCTGACCAAGCACATACGCACTCACACAGGAGAGAAGCCCTACACCTGCAGCGAGTGTGGCAGAAGCTTCAGCATGAAGCATAACCTGTGCACACACATGAAGACTCACACTGGAGAGAAACCCTACAGCTGCTCCGCCTGCGGAAAGAGATTTACTCGGAGAAGCACATATCAAGCACATCAAAGAATTCACTGCAAATCTAAACTGGAGGTAGGTCACTCCGGAGATCCTCTCGAAGCATCCCACCTTGTCGAGCATGTGACATTTACACCTAAGGATGTCTACATTGTGGAGGTGCCAGAGCAGCATATGCTGGATCGGATGACGCTGCAGACAGAGATGCCCATCACCTGTGGTCAGTGCGGCAAAGATTTTAGTAATATTGGGGAAATACCCATTTGCTGTAGCGACTGTGGAACTGGCTTAAACCGAAGTGGCATCTTAACCCTGCACCCAGGATCTCATTCAGCAGGGCTACATGGTCCTCCTGTTGACAAACTGACCTCCTTAGACTCAGAGGAGCAGAAATCACTGCTGACCATAGAAAGTGGGGAGAGCCTTGACCATCAGGATCCAGCAGGTCAGACATTACAAGACCTGATGAACTTACAGAGCCATAACCAGTCCCAGGTGGGGGCAGTACACTTCTCCTGCCAGTGGTGTGGGCAGGTATTTGGCCAGAGAGAGGATCTCGAGCAACATGAGCCTCTACACAGTGGGGAGAAAATCCATGCCTGTGATTGCTGCGGGAAAACATTTTTTCAGAAGAATCTGTTGGTCAAGCATGAGAAGACGCACATTGGGGATAGACTGTCCTCACGTAATCCTTTTAGCAAGAACCTCAAACATCTTCCATCAACCCAACATAGGACGACCCCTGCAGACAAGCCTTTCTCATGCAGCAAATGTGGGAAGAGTTTCAGCCACCAGGAGACGTTGACTTTGCATCAGAGAAGCCACCAGAGATACTCAAGCCTGACCACCGCATCACCAGAGTTGAAGGGCAAGCAAGGCTTGAGTGGTTGCCTGAAACCTGTCTTCAATGGGAGCAAAGATCGAGTCTTCCCATGTTCTGTGTGCGACAAATCATTCAACCAAAAACATACCCTGATAAATCATCTGCGCATTCACTCAGGAGAAAGACCGTATCCCTGCCCCACGTGTGGCAAGAGCTTTATTCAAAAGCAGCACCTCACCAAGCACGTGCGGCTCCACACAGGTGAGAGACCATATTCCTGCCAGGAGTGCGGCAGAAGCTTCAGCCTGAAGCATAACCTGACCACCCACCAGCGGATCCACACAGGAGAGCGGCCATACGCCTGCATCCAGTGCGGCAAGAGGTTTAATCGCAGAGGCATTTTACTAAGCCATCAGAGGATCCACCTGCAGGAGGTGTCACGGGCTTCACAAAAAACTGAGGACCTGACTGTGCTGCTGGACAAAGACAAGAGGGACCTGTAATGGAGTGCAGAAGAGTGTGCCCATGAATGGTTGGGAGACTCCTCGCGTCCTCCACTCAAGACATTCTGGTGCACATTTCACCCAAATTGTCTCCAGAAACACATCAATTCTTCCGGCCAAATCACAGCAGGGAGGAAAACAAGCAGAAGATGAAGAAGAGCTCCATAATGCCCAAAACTTGGATCACATCTCGAGCTAAGGCACTTCAGGCGTCTCAGCCACCAGTTGGACTCCATTATTATGTCTACAAGACGCTTTATTCTTGGAGGTCTAATAAGACATGGACACCTTGCTGTAAGATTGAGGTCAGCACTGGAGGTGGTGGAGCAGATGTCAGTGTATTTGGCTCCCACCTTGTACTTGAGCATGTGCTGCACTACTTGTTTCATGTTGAGGTGGAGTTGACCTTTGTGATGCTCCTGACTATAATAACATGAAGATTATTTATAAGCCACTGTCTCCGCCTTTGCGTCTCACTAATAACTTACACAACAACGGCCACCAGACTAATACACTCACCTGTGTGACTCCGCTCTGCAGTTGGCACCTCTCTCATGACTTCATGTCCTTAGTGACATCACTTCAGTAAGTCCATGCAGCATACACTCATTGGCCACAAGAATCACATGACGCATTATCATGCCGCTATAAACACATTCATAGCCGTGGCCTGCAGCGGCACAGACAGGTGACTGTACTAGTAGGTTTATTTTACAGCTCCGTGAGGGCCCTTTCTATAGTCAGAGATCACTTTTAAAGGGCTTGTTCATGAGTAAACCCTCCACCCACAGATATGTAACATGTCTCCACAGCAAGTCTCAGAAATGTCAGCGAGTCAGGGTCCCACCTCTGCAACCTCATCAGAGATAACTAAACCAAAGAAGCCACCATGTGGGCAGAGATATCTCCAAGGGAAGGTCACAGAGGTGGAACCACCAAATCAGAGACAGCCAAGAACCAGAGGAATCAGCGTAACAAGATGACAACCTGACAAACCACAATCTATCTCAAGAAACGAGAGATTTACATCAAAAAGATGAGACAGTCCTGACGTAGTCCTGCTCACACAGCCTGTGCGAATCCTGACCACAGCATTATGGCTCTGAAAGAAGAGTGACAATGACCATGATAGATGATCCCTACACTACACATCACATCTATATACCTGGAGGGATCACCGGTACCTCAGCTGTATATACTACATATAATATACAGCAGTGACTATAGACTGATGTAATTATTATCACTATGATAGATGATCCCTACACTACACCTCACATCTATATACCTGGAGGGATCACCTGTAACCTCAGCTGTATATACTACATATAATATACAGGAGTGACAATAGACTGATGTAATTATTATCACTATGATAGATGATCCCTACACTACACCTCACATCTATATACCTGGAGGGATCACCTGTAACCTCAGCTGTATATACTACATATAATATACAGGACTGACTATAGACTGATGTAATTATTATCACTATGATAGATGATCCCTACACTACACCTGACAGCTATATACCTGGAGGGATCACCTGTAACCACAGCTGTATATACTACATATAATATACAGGACTGACTATAGACTGCTGTAATTATTATCACTATGATAGATGATCCCTACACTACACCTCACATCTATATACCTGGAGGGATCACCTGTAACCTCAGCTGTATATAATACATATAATATACAGGACTGACTATAGACTGATGTAATTATTATCACTATGATAGATGATCCCTACACTACACCTCACATCTATATACCTGGAGGGATCACCTGTAACCTCAGCTGTATATACTACATATAATATACAGGACTGACTATAGACTGATGTAATTATTATCACTATGATAGATGATCCCTACACTACACCTGACAGCTATATACCTGGAGGGATCACCTGTAACCACAGCTGTATATACTACATATAATATACAGGACTGACTATAGACTGCTGTAATTATTATCACTATGATAGATGATCCCTACACTACACCTCACATCTATATACCTGGAGGGATCACCGGTAACCTCAGCTGTATATACTACATATAATATACAGGAGTGACTATAGACTGATGTAATTATTATCACTATGATAGATGATCCCTACACTACACCTGACATCTATATACCTGGAGGGATCACCTGTAACCACAGCTGTATATACTACATATAATATACAGGACTGACTATAGACTGATGTAATTATTATCAATATGATAGATGATCCCTACACTACACCTGACATATATATAACTGGAGGGATCACCTGTAACCTCAGCTGTATATACTACATATAATATACAGGACTGACTATAGACTGATGTAATTATTATCACTATGATAGATGATCCCTACACTACACCTCACATCTATATACCTGGAGGGATCACCTGTAACCTCAGTTGTATATACTACATATAATATACAGCAGTGACTATAGACTGATGTAATTATTATCATAGATGATCCCTACACTACACCTCACATCTATATACCTGGAGGGATCACCTGTAACCTCAGCTGTATATACTACATATAATATACAGCAGTGACTATAGACTGATGTAATTATTATCACTATGATAGATGATCCCTACACTACACCTGACATATATATAACTGGAGGGATCACCTGTAACCTCAGCTGTATATACTACATATAATATACAGGACTGACTATAGACTGATGTAATTATTATCACTATGATAGATGATCCCTACACTACACCTCACATCTATATACCTGGAGGGATCACCTGTAACCTCAGTTGTATATACTACATATAATATACAGGAGTGACTATAGACTGATGTAATAATTATCACTATGATAGATGATCCCTACACTACACCTGACATCTATATACCTGGAGGGATCACCTGTAACCTCAGCTGTATATACTACATATAATATACAGGAGTGACTATAGACTGATGTAATAATTATCACTATGATAGATGATCCCTACACTACACCTGACATCTATATACCTGGAGGGATCACCTGTAACCTCAGCTGTATATACTACATATAATATACAGCAGTGACTATAGACTGATGTAATTATTATCATAGATGATCCCTACACTACACTTGACATATATATACCTGGAGGGATCACCTGTAACCTCAGCTGTATATACTACATATAATATACAGGAGTGACTATAGACTGATGTAATTATTATCACTATGATAGATGATCCCTACACTACACCTGACATCTATATACCTGGAGGGATCACCTGTAACCTCAGCTGTATATACTACATATAATATACAGGAGTGACTATAGACTGCTGTAATTATTATCATAGATGATCCCTACACTACACCTCACATCTATATACCTGGAGGGATCACCTGTAACCTCAGCTGTATATACTACATATAATATACAGCAGTGACTATAGACTGATGTAATTATTATCAATATGATAGATGATCCCTACACTACACCTGACATCTATATACCTGGAGGGATCACCGGTAAGCTCAGCTGTATATACAGTCATATGAAAAAGTTTGGGCACCCCTATTAATCTTAATCATTTTTAGTTCTAAATATTTGGTGTTTGCAACAGCCATTTCAATTTGATATATCTAATAACTGATGGACACAGTAATATTTCAGGATTGAAATGAGGTTTATTGTACTAACAGAAAATGTGCAATATGCATTAAACCAAAATTTGACCGGTGCAAAAATTTGGGTACCCTTATCATTTTATTGATTTGAATACTCCTAACTACTTTTTACTGACTTACTGAAGCACAAAATTGGTTTTGTAACCTCACTGAGCTTTGAACTTCATAGCCAGGTGTATCCAATCATGAGAAAAGGTATTTAAGGTGGCCAATTGCAAGTTGTTCTCCTATTTGAATCTCCTCTGAAGAGTGGCATCATGGGCTCCTCAAAACAACTCTCAAATGATCTGAAAACAAAGATTGTTTATCATAGTTGTTCAGGGGAAGGATACAAAAAGTTGTCTCAGAGATTTAACCTGTCAGTTTCCACTGTGAGGAACATAGTAAGGAAATGGAAGACCACAGGGACAGTTCTTGTTAAGCCCAGAAGTGGCAGGCCAAGAAAAATATCAGAAAGGCAGAGAAGAAGAATGGTGAGAACAGTCAAGGACAATCCACAGACCACCTCCAAAGAGCTGCAGCATCATCTTGCTGCAGATGGTGTCACTGTGCATCGGTCAACAATACAGCACACTTTGCACAAGGAGAAGCTGTATGGGAGAGTGATGCGAAAGAAGCCGTTTCTGAAAGCACGCCACAGAGTCGCCTGAGGTATGCAAAAGCACATTTGGACAAGCCAGCTTCATTTTGGAAGAAGGTCCTGTGGACTGATGAAACAAAGATTGAGTTGTTTGGTCATACAAAAAGGCGTTATGCATGGCGTCCAAAAAACACAGCATTCCAAGAAAAACACTTGCTACCCACTGTAAAATTTGGTGGAGGTTCCATCATGCTTTGGGGCTGTGTGGCCAATGCCGGCACCGGGAATCTTGTTAAAGTTGAGGGTCGCATGGATTCAACTCAGTATCAGCAGATTCTTGAGAATAATGTACAAGAATCAGTGACGAATTTGAAGTTACGCCGGGGATGGATATTTCAGCAAGACAATGATCCAAATCTACTCAGGCATTCATGCAGAGGAACAATTACAATGTTCTGGAATGGCCATCCCAGTCCCCAGACCTGAATATCATTGAACATCTGTGGGATCATTTCAAGCGGGCTGTCCATGCTCGGCGACCATCAAACTTAACTGAACTGGAATTGTTTTGTAAAGAGGAATGGTCAAAAATACCTTCATCCAGGATCCAGGAACTGATTAAAAGCTACAGGAAGCGACTAGAGGCTGTTATTTTTGCAAAAGAGGATCTACTAAATATTAATGTCACTTTTCTGTTGAGGTGCCCATACTTTTGCACCGGTCAAATTTTAGTTTAATGCATATTCCCCTTACGTCCGACAGCAGCACAATATGGGGGGGTATCTCTGCCCCTGTGTGTTGTTTAGGACAGGTGGAACCTTTAATTAGCACCAAGAAGGTGCCTCCTACTAGCCCTATAAGAGGGCACAAGAGACCCCCCTCCACTGTGTTTTTTTCTGTCCTGTGTGGAACAGGTGGACGGAGGTCTCTTGTGACCTCCCGTTGCTAGGGGTTTTAGTTACTCCTGGCTTACCTTCTTGGGGTACCTCGGTCCCAAAGAAAAAACCTCCGGTCCTTCGGGCCTTCGCACCGCAGCGCAGCGTTATCCGGCATCCATCTGCAGGCAGCGCGATCCCGGAAGTAAGCGGGGAACCTCCGCGGCCGGAACTTTTCTCCGGTTCCGTGTTCCCAGGGAAAGGAAGCCTTTGCGCACCACCGCGCCCTACTTCCGGTTTTCTCGGAAAAAGTGCGGTAAGTTTGGAAATTTAAAATTTAAAAAGGCAAAATATAGAATTGATTTTTGCTGCTTGTATTTTGAGCCTCTGGCTTAGGCTTATGCTCCTCTATGTTCCCCCCCATCCAGAACCTGGTTTCCCAAGGATCTCTGAAGTGCCAGGATCTCTGGAGATTCAACCTGACAGCCTGGAGGTTGAGCAGTCCCTACAGCAGGATAGAGGACTTTCAGAGGCCGTCCTGAAGACCCTTTATTCTGCAAGAGCAGAATCTACCAATAAGAACTACCAGAGGACAGCCAAGATTTTCATGGAGTGGTGCTCCAAGAAGGGTATTAATAATCTAGAACCTTCAACGGCTGATATTTTCTTCAGGACGGTTTGGATAAGGGCCTTGCCCCTGCCACTTTGAAAGTGCAGATTGCGGCCCTCTTCGCTCATTTGAACAGACGTCTGTCTCAGGATCCTCTGGTTACAAGGTTCCTTAAAGGGGCAATGAGGCTAAAGCCCTCAGTATCATCCCCAGTGGGACCTTGCGGTAGTCATTACAGGCCTGTGCGGTCCTCCATTTGGACCCTTGGAGACTACGGGGATAAAATATTTAGCCTACAAACCACTTTTTTGTTGGCTATTATATCTGCCAAAGAGTAAGAGTGCTCCAGGCCCTCTCTTCTAGAGAACCGTACATTTTGTTTTTGCAGATAGGGTGCACCTTAGGTTTGCCTGGGTTTATCCCTAAGGTCCCCTCATACTATAATAGCAATCAGCTAATTTCGTTACCTGTGTTTTTCCCCTCTCCAACCTCTGAGGAGGAAGAAAAGCTCCACACCTTAGATGTGGTAAGGTGTCTGCGGATTTACCTATCCCGCACTCAACCGCTTAAGAAGGCCGAAAGCCTACTAATCAATATGCAGGGTAAAAACAGAGGCCTCAAGGCTTCCAAGCCTACTCTATCCACATAGATCAAGGAGACAATTAAGTCTTCCTTTCTTATTCAGGAGTTATTCCCTCCAGTCTTTCTACGGCCACTCGACCTGGGTTGTCGACTTCTTTGGCTGAGTATCGGTCCTTACCATTGGACGAGATTTGTGCGGCTGCATCATAGTCATCTCAGTTGACCTTTTGTTAAACATTATCATTGGACATCCGCAGTTTCCAGACAACTGCCTTTGGTCAGTCAGTCCTTGACGTTGTAAGGCGAGGAAACCCTCCCTAGGGGAATTACTTGCTATCTCCCCATATTGTGCTGCTGTCGGACGTAAGGGGAATCGTTGATTGTAATGTCAATCTGTATTCCCTTAGTCCAGACAGCAGCACAAGGCTTCCCTCCCTAGAAGCTTGTTTCCTGTTACTTTATAATTTACACAGTGGAGGGAGGTCTCTTGTGCCCTCTTATAGGGCTAGTAGGAGGCACCTTTTTGGTGCTAATTAAAGGTTCCACTGTCCTAAACAACACACAGGGGCAGAGATACCCCATATTGTGCTGCTGTCTGGACTAAGGGAATACAGATTGACATTACAATCAACTATTGCACATTTTCTGTTAGTACAATAAACCTCATTTCAATCCTGAAATATTACTGTGTCCATCAGTTATTAGATATATCAAATTGAAATGGCTGTTGCAAACACCCAAACATTTAGAACTAAAAATGATTAAGATCAATAGGGGTGCCCAAACTTTTTCATATGACTGTACTACATATAATATACAGGACTGACTAAAGACTTATGTAATTATTATCATAGATGATCCCTACACTACACCTCACATCTATATACCTGGAGGGATCACCTGTAACCTCAGCTGTATATACTACATATAATATACAGCAGTGACTATAGACTGATGTAATTATTATCACTATGATAGATGATCCCTACACTACACCTGACATCTATATACCTGGTGGGATCACCTGTAACCTCTGCTGTATATACTATATATAATATACAGGACTGACTATAGACTGATGTAATTATTATCACTATGATAGATGATCCCTACACTAGACCTCACATCTACATACCTGGAGGGATCACCGGTAACCTCAGCTGTATATACTACATATAATATACAGGACTGACTATAGACTGATGTAATTATTATCATAGATGATCCCTACACTACACCTGACATCTATATAACTGGAGGGATCACCTGTAACCTCAGCTGTATATACTACATATAATAGACAGGGGTGACTATAGACTGATGTAATTATTATCACTATGATAGATGATCCCTACACTACACCTGACAGCTATATACCTGGAGGGATCACCTGTAACCTCCGCTGAATATACTACATATAATATACAGCAGTGACTATAGACTGATGTAATTATTATCATAGATGATCCCTACACTACACCTGACATCTATATAACTGGAGGGATCACCGGTAACCTCAGCTGTATATACTAAATATAATATACAGCAGTGACTATAGACTGATGTAATTATTATCACTATCATAGATGATCCCTACACTACACCACACATCTATATACCTGGAGGGATCACCTGTAACCTCAGCTGTATATACTACATATAATATACAGGAGTTACTATAGACTGATGTAATTATTATCACTATGATAGATGATCCCTACACTACACCTCACATCTATATACCTGGAGGGATCACCGGTAACCTCAGCTGTATATACTACATATAATAGACAGGAGTGACTATAGACTGATGTAATTATTATCACTATGATAGATGATCCCTACACTACACCTCACATCTATATACCTGGAGGGATCACCGGTAACCTCAGCTGTATATACTACATATAATATACAGGACTGACTATAGACTGATGTAATTATTATCACTATGATAGATGATCCCTACACTACACCTGACATCTATATACCTGGAGGGATCACCTGTAACCTCAGCTGTATATACTACATATAATATACAGGAGTGACTATAGACTGATGTAATTATTATCATAGATGATCCCTACACTACACCTGACATCTATATACCTGGAGGGATCACCTGTAACCTCAGCTGTATATACTACATATAATATACAGCAGTGACTATAGACTGATGTAATTATTATCACTATGATAGATGATCCCTACACTACACCTGACATCTATATACCTGGTGGGATCACCTGTAACCTCTGCTGTATATACTATATATAATATACAGGACTGACTATAGACTGCTGTAATTATTATCACTATGATAGATGATCCCTACACTAGACCTCACATCTACATACCTGGAGGGATCACCGGTAACCTCAGCTGTATATACTACATATAATATACAGCAGTGACTATAGACTGATGTAATAATTATCATAGATGATCCCTACACTACACCTGACATCTATATAACTGGAGGGATCACCTGTAACCTCAGCTGTATATACTACATATAATATACAGGACTGACTATAGACTGATGTAATTATTATCACTATGATAGATGATCCCTACACTACACCTGACATCTATATACCTGGAGGGATCACCTGTAACCTCAGCTGTATATACTACATATAATATACAGGACTGACTATAGACTGATGTAATTATTATCATAGATGATCCCTACACTACACCTGACAGCTATATACCTGGAGGGATCACCTGTAACCTCAGCTGTATATACTACATATAATATACAGCAGTGACTATAGACTGATGTAATTATTATCACTATGATAGATGATCCCTACACTACATCTGACATCTATATACCTGGAGGGATCACCTGTAACCTCAGCTGTATATACTACATATAATATACAGGACTGACTATAGACTGATGTAATTATTATCACTATGATAGATGATCCCTACACTACACCTCACATCTATATACCTGGAGGGATCACCGGTAACCTCAGCTGTATATACTACATATAATATACAGGAGTGACTATAGACTGATGTAATTATTATCACTATGATAGATGATCCCTACACTACACCTCACATCTATATACCTGGAGGGATCACCTGTAACCTCAGCTGTATATACTACATATAATATACAGGAGTGACTATAGACTGATGTAATTATTATCACTATGATACATGATCCCTACACTACACCTGACAGCTATATACCTGGAGGGATCACCTGTAACCTCAGCTGTATATACTACATATAATATACAGGAGTGACTATAGACTGATGTAATTATTATCATAGATGATCCCTACACTACACCTCACATCTATATACCTGGAGGGATCACCTGTAACCTCAGCTGTATATTCTACATATAATATACAGCAGTGACTATAGACTGATGTAATTATTATCATAGATGATCCCTACACTACACCTGACATCTATATACCTGGAGGGATCACCTGTAACCTCAGCTGTATATACTACACAAAATATACAGCAGTGACTATAGACTGATGTAATTATTATCATAGATGATCCCTACACTACACCTGACATCTATATACCTGGAGGGATCACCTGTAACCTCAGCTGTATATACTACATATAATATACAGGACTGACTATAGACTGATGTAATTATTATCACTATGATAGATGATCCCTACACTACATCTGACATCTATATACCTGGAGGGATCACCTGTAACCTCAGCTGTATATACTACATATAATATACAGGAGTGACTATAGACTGATGTAATTATTATCACTATGATAGATGATCCCTACACTACATCTGACATCTATATACCTGGAGGGATCACCTGTAACCACAGCTGTATATACTACATATAATATACAGGAGTGACTATAGACTAATGTAATTATTATCATAGATGATCCCTACACTACACCTGACATCTATATACCTGGAGGGATCACCTGTAACCTCAGCTGTATATACTACATATAATATACAGGAGTGACTATAGACTGATGTAATTATTATCACTATGATAGATGATCCCTACACTACACCTCACATCTATATACCTGGAGGGATCACCGGTAACCTCAGCTGTATATACTACATATAATAGACAGGAGTGACTATAGACTGATGTAATTATTATCACTATGATAGATGATCCCTACACTACACCTCACATCTATATACCTGGAGGGATCACCGGTAACCTCAGCTGTATATACTACATATAATATACAGGACTGACTATAGACTGATGTAATTATTATCACTATGATAGATGATCCCTACACTACACCTGACATCTATATACCTGGAGGGATCACCTGTAACCTCAGCTGTATATACTACATATAATATACAGGAGTGACTATAGACTGATGTAATTATTATCATAGATGATCCCTACACTACACCTGACATCTATATACCTGGAGGGATCACCTGTAACCTCAGCTGTATATACTACATATAATATACAGCAGTGACTATAGACTGATGTAATTATTATCACTATGATAGATGATCCCTACACTACACCTGACATCTATATACCTGGTGGGATCACCTGTAACCTCTGCTGTATATACTATATATAATATACAGGACTGACTATAGACTGCTGTAATTATTATCACTATGATAGATGATCCCTACACTAGACCTCACATCTACATACCTGGAGGGATCACCGGTAACCTCAGCTGTATATACTACATATAATATACAGCAGTGACTATAGACTGATGTAATAATTATCATAGATGATCCCTACACTACACCTGACATCTATATAACTGGAGGGATCACCTGTAACCTCAGCTGTATATACTACATATAATATACAGGACTGACTATAGACTGATGTAATTATTATCACTATGATAGATGATCCCTACACTACACCTGACATCTATATACCTGGAGGGATCACCTGTAACCTCAGCTGTATATACTACATATAATATACAGGACTGACTATAGACTGATGTAATTATTATCATAGATGATCCCTACACTACACCTGACAGCTATATACCTGGAGGGATCACCTGTAACCTCAGCTGTATATACTACATATAATATACAGCAGTGACTATAGACTGATGTAATTATTATCACTATGATAGATGATCCCTACACTACATCTGACATCTATATACCTGGAGGGATCACCTGTAACCTCAGCTGTATATACTACATATAATATACAGGACTGACTATAGACTGATGTAATTATTATCACTATGATAGATGATCCCTACACTACACCTCACATCTATATACCTGGAGGGATCACCGGTAACCTCAGCTGTATATACTACATATAATATACAGGAGTGACTATAGACTGATGTAATTATTATCACTATGATAGATGATCCCTACACTACACCTCACATCTATATACCTGGAGGGATCACCTGTAACCTCAGCTGTATATACTACATATAATATACAGGAGTGACTATAGACTGATGTAATTATTATCACTATGATACATGATCCCTACACTACACCTGACAGCTATATACCTGGAGGGATCACCTGTAACCTCAGCTGTATATACTACATATAATATACAGGAGTGACTATAGACTGATGTAATTATTATCATAGATGATCCCTACACTACACCTCACATCTATATACCTGGAGGGATCACCTGTAACCTCAGCTGTATATTCTACATATAATATACAGCAGTGACTATAGACTGATGTAATTATTATCATAGATGATCCCTACACTACACCTGACATCTATATACCTGGAGGGATCACCTGTAACCTCAGCTGTATATACTACACAAAATATACAGCAGTGACTATAGACTGATGTAATTATTATCATAGATGATCCCTACACTACACCTGACATCTATATACCTGGAGGGATCACCTGTAACCTCAGCTGTATATACTACATATAATATACAGGACTGACTATAGACTGATGTAATTATTATCACTATGATAGATGATCCCTACACTACATCTGACATCTATATACCTGGAGGGATCACCTGTAACCTCAGCTGTATATACTACATATAATATACAGGAGTGACTATAGACTGATGTAATTATTATCACTATGATAGATGATCCCTACACTACATCTGACATCTATATACCTGGAGGGATCACCTGTAACCACAGCTGTATATACTACATATAATATACAGGAGTGACTATAGACTAATGTAATTATTATCATAGATGATCCCTACACTACACCTGACATCTATATACCTGGAGGGATCACCTGTAACCTCAGCTGTATATACTACATATAATATACAGGAGTGACTATAGACTGATGTAATTATTATCACTATGATAGATGATCCCTACACTACATCTGACATCTATATACCTGGAGGGATCACCTGTAACCACAGCTGTATATACTACATATAATATACAGCAGTGACTATAGACTGATGTAATTATTATCATAGATGATCCCTACACTACACCTCACATCTATATACCTGGAGGGATCACCTGTAACCTCAGCTGTATATACTACATATAATATACAGGACTGACTATAGACTGCTGTAATTATTATCATAGATGATCCCTACACTACACCTGACATCTATATACCTGGAGGGATCACCTGTAACCTCCGCTGTATATACTACATATAATATACAGCAGTGACTATACACTGATGTAATTATTATCACTATGATAGATGATCCCTACACTACACCTCACATCTATATACCTGGAGGGATCACCTGTAACCTCAGCTGTATATACTACATATAATATACAGGAGTGACTATAGACTGATGTAATTATTATCACTATGATAGATGATCCCTACACTACACCTCACATCTATATACCTGGAGGGATCACCTGTAACCTCAACTGTATATGCTACATATAATATACAGCAGTGACTATAGACTGATGTAATTATTATCATAGATGATCCCTACACTACACCTGACATCTATATACCTGGAGGGATCACCTGTAACCTCAGCTGTATATACTACATATAATATACAGGAGTGACTATAGACTGATGTAATTATTATCACTATGATAGATGATCCCTACACTACACCTGACATCTATATACCTGGAGGGATCACCTGTAACCTCAGCTGTATATACTACATATAATATACAGGAGTGACTATAGACTGATGTAATTATTATCACTATGATAGATGATCCCTACACTACACCTGAGATCTATATACCTGGAGGGATCACCTGTAACCTCAGCTGTATATACTACATATAATATACAGCAGTGACTATAGACTGATGTAATTATTATCACTATGATAGATGATCCCTACACTACACCTGACATCTATATACCTGGAGGGATCACCTGTAACCTCAGCTGTATATACTACATATAATATACAGGAGTGACTATAGACTGATGTAATTATTATCACTATGATAGATGATCCCTACACTACACCTCACATCTATATACCTGGAGGGATCACCTGTAACCTCAGCTGTATATACTACATATAATATACAGGAGTGACTATAGACTGATGTAATTATTATCACTATGATAGATGATCCCTACACTACACCTGAGATCTATATACCTGGAGGGATCACCTGTAACCTCAGCTGTATATACTACATATAATATACAGGAGTGACTATAGACTGATGTAATTATTATCACTATGATAGATGATCCCTACACTACACCTGACATCTATATACCTGTAGGGATCACCGGTAACCTCAGCTGTATATACTACATATAATATACAGCAGTGACTATAGACTGATGTAATTATTATCATAGATGATCCCTACACTACACCTGACATCTATATACCTGGAGGGATCACCTGTAACCTCAGCTGTATATACTACATATAATATACAGCAGTGACTATAGACTGATGTAATTATTATCACTATGATAGATGATCCCTACACTACACCTGACATCTATATACCTGGTGGGATCACCTGTAACCTCTGCTGTATATACTATATATAATATACAGGACTGACTATAGACTGATGTAATTATTATCACTATGATAGATGATCCCTACACTACACCTGACATCTATATACCTGGTGGGATCACCTGTAACCTCTGCTGTATATACTATATATAATATACAGGACTGACTATAGACTGATGTAATTATTATCACTATGATAGATGATCCCTACACTAGACCTCACATCTACATACCTGGAGGGATCACCGGTAACCTCAGCTGTATATACTACATATAATATACAGGACTGACTATAGACTGATGTAATTATTATCATAGATGATCCCTACACTACACCTGACATCTATATAACTGGAGGGATCACCTGTAACCTCAGCTGTATATACTACATATAATAGACAGGGGTGACTATAGACTGATGTAATTATTATCACTATGATAGATGATCCCTACACTACACCTGACAGCTATATACCTGGAGGGATCACCTGTAACCTCCGCTGAATATACTACATATAATATACAGCAGTGACTATAGACTGATGTAATTATTATCATAGATGATCCCTACACTACACCTGACATCTATATACCTGGAGGGATCACCTGTAACCTCAGCTGTATATACTACATATAATATACAGCAGTGACTATAGACTGATGTAATTATTATCACTATGATAGATGATCCCTACACTACACCTGACATCTATATACCTGGTGGGATCACCTGTAACCTCTGCTGTATATACTATATATAATATACAGGACTGACTATAGACTGCTGTAATTATTATCACTATGATAGATGATCCCTACACTAGACCTCACATCTACATACCTGGAGGGATCACCGGTAACCTCAGCTGTATATACTACATATAATATACAGCAGTGACTATAGACTGATGTAATAATTATCATAGATGATCCCTACACTACACCTGACATCTATATAACTGGAGGGATCACCTGTAACCTCAGCTGTATATACTACATATAATATACAGGACTGACTATAGACTGATGTAATTATTATCACTATGATAGATGATCCCTACACTACACCTGACATCTATATACCTGGAGGGATCACCTGTAACCTCAGCTGTATATACTACATATAATATACAGGACTGACTATAGACTGATGTAATTATTATCACTATGATAGATGATCCCTACACTACACCTCACATCTATATACCTGTAGGGATCACCGGTAACCTCAGCTGTATATACTACATATAATATACAGCAGTGACTATAGACTGATGTAATTATTATCATAGATGATCCCTACACTACACCTGACATCTATATACCTGGAGGGATCACCTGTAACCTCAGCTGTATATACTACATATAATATACAGCAGTGACTATAGACTGATGTAATTATTATCACTATGATAGATGATCCCTACACTACACCTGACATCTATATACCTGGTGGGATCACCTGTAACCTCTGCTGTATATACTATATATAATATACAGGACTGACTATAGACTGATGTAATTATTATCACTATGATAGATGATCCCTACACTACACCTGACATCTATATACCTGGTGGGATCACCTGTAACCTCTGCTGTATATACTATATATAATATACAGGACTGACTATAGACTGATGTAATTATTATCACTATGATAGATGATCCCTACACTAGACCTCACATCTACATACCTGGAGGGATCACCGGTAACCTCAGCTGTATATACTACATATAATATACAGGACTGACTATAGACTGATGTAATTATTATCATAGATGATCCCTACACTACACCTGACATCTATATAACTGGAGGGATCACCTGTAACCTCAGCTGTATATACTACATATAATAGACAGGGGTGACTATAGACTGATGTAATTATTATCACTATGATAGATGATCCCTACACTACACCTGACAGCTATATACCTGGAGGGATCACCTGTAACCTCCGCTGAATATACTACATATAATATACAGCAGTGACTATAGACTGATGTAATTATTATCATAGATGATCCCTACACTACACCTGACATCTATATAACTGGAGGGATCACCGGTAACCTCAGCTGTATATACTAAATATAATATACAGCAGTGACTATAGACTGATGTAATTATTATCACTATCATAGATGATCCCTACACTACACCACACATCTATATACCTGGAGGGATCACCTGTAACCTCAGCTGTATATACTACATATAATATACAGGAGTTACTATAGACTGATGTAATTATTATCACTATGATAGATGATCCCTACACTACACCTCACATCTATATACCTGGAGGGATCACCGGTAACCTCAGCTGTATATACTACATATAATAGACAGGAGTGACTATAGACTGATGTAATTATTATCACTATGATAGATGATCCCTACACTACACCTCACATCTATATACCTGGAGGGATCACCGGTAACCTCAGCTGTATATACTACATATAATAGACAGGAGTGACTATAGACTGATGTAATTATTATCACTATGATAGATGATCCCTACACTACACCTCACATCTATATACCTGGAGGGATCACCTGTAACCTCAGCTGTATATACTACATATAATATACAGGAGTGACTATAGACTGATGTAATTATTATCATAGATGATCCCTACACTACACCTGACATCTATATACCTGGAGGGATCACCTGTAACCTCAGCTGTATATACTACATATAATATACAGCAGTGACTATAGACTGATGTAATTATTATCACTATGATAGATGATCCCTACACTACACCTGACATCTATATACCTGGTGGGATCACCTGTAACCTCTGCTGTATATACTATATATAATATACAGGACTGACTATAGACTGCTGTAATTATTATCACTATGATAGATGATCCCTACACTAGACCTCACATCTACATACCTGGAGGGATCACCGGTAACCTCAGCTGTATATACTACATATAATATACAGCAGTGACTATAGACTGATGTAATAATTATCATAGATGATCCCTACACTACACCTGACATCTATATAACTGGAGGGATCACCTGTAACCTCAGCTGTATATACTACATATAATATACAGGACTGACTATAGACTGATGTAATTATTATCACTATGATAGATGATCCCTACACTACACCTGACATCTATATACCTGGAGGGATCACCTGTAACCTCAGCTGTATATACTACATATAATATACAGGACTGACTATAGACTGATGTAATTATTATCATAGATGATCCCTACACTACACCTGACAGCTATATACCTGGAGGGATCACCTGTAACCTCAGCTGTATATACTACATATAATATACAGCAGTGACTATAGACTGATGTAATTATTATCACTATGATAGATGATCCCTACACTACACCTCACATCTATATACCTGGAGGGATCACCTGTAACCTCAGCTGTATATACTACATATAATATACAGGAGTGACTATAGACTGATGTAATTATTATCACTATGATACATGATCCCTACACTACACCTGACAGCTATATACCTGGAGGGATCACCTGTAACCTCAGCTGTATATACTACATATAATATACAGGAGTGACTATAGACTGATGTAATTATTATCATAGATGATCCCTACACTACACCTCACATCTATATACCTGGAGGGATCACCTGTAACCTCAGCTGTATATACTACATATAATATACAGCAGTGACTATAGACTGATGTAATTATTATCACTATGATAGATGATCCCTACACTACACCTCACATCTATATACCTGGAGGGATCACCTGTAACCTCAGCTGTATATACTACATATAATATACAGGAGTGACTATAGACTGATGTAATTATTATCACTATGATACATGATCCCTACACTACACCTGACAGCTATATACCTGGAGGGATCACCTGTAACCTCAGCTGTATATACTACATATAATATACAGGAGTGACTATAGACTGATGTAATTATTATCATAGATGATCCCTACACTACACCTCACATCTATATACCTGGAGGGATCACCTGTAACCTCAGCTGTATATTCTACATATAATATACAGGAGTGACTATAGACTGATGTAATTATTATCATAGATGATCCCTACACTACACCTGACATCTATATACCTGGAGGGATCACCTGTAACCTCAGCTGTATATACTACATATAATATACAGGACTGACTATAGACTGATGTAATTATTATCACTATGATAGATGATCCCTACACTACATCTGACATCTATATACCTGGAGGGATCACCTGTAACCTCAGCTGTATATACTACATATAATATACAGGAGTGACTATAGACTGATGTAATTATTATCACTATGATAGATGATCCCTACACTACATCTGACATCTATATACCTGGAGGGATCACCTGTAACCACAGCTGTATATACTACATATAATATACAGGAGTGACTATAGACTAATGTAATTATTATCATAGATGATCCCTACACTACACCTGACATCTATATACCTGGAGGGATCACCTGTAACCTCAGCTGTATATACTACATATAATATACAGGACTGACTATAGACTGCTGTAATTATTATCATAGATGATCCCTACACTACACCTGACATCTATATACCTGGAGGGATCACCTGTAACCTCCGCTGTATATACTACATATAATATACAGCAGTGACTATACACTGATGTAATTATTATCACTATGATAGATGATCCCTACACTACACCTCACATCTATATACCTGGAGGGATCACCTGTAACCTCAGCTGTATATACTACATATAATATACAGGAGTGACTATAGACTGATGTAATTATTATCACTATGATAGATGATCCCTACACTACACCTCACATCTATATACCTGGAGGGATCACCTGTAACCTCAGCTGTATATACTACATATAATATACAGGAGTGACTATAGACTGATGTAATTATTATCACTATGATAGATGATCCCTACACTACACCTGAGATCTATATACCTGGAGGGATCACCTGTAACCTCAGCTGTATATACTACATATAATATACAGGAGTGACTATAGACTGATGTAATTATTATCACTATGATAGATGATCCCTACACTACACCTCACATCTATATACCTGGAGGGATCACCTGTAACCTCAACTGTATATGCTACATATAATATACAGCAGTGACTATAGACTGATGTAATTATTATCATAGATGATCCCTACACTACACCTGACATCTATATACCTGGAGGGATCACCTGTAACCTCAGCTGTATATACTACATATAATATACAGGAGTGACTATAGACTGATGTAATTATTATCACTATGATAGATGATCCCTACACTACACCTGACACCTATATACCTGGAGGGATCACCTGTAACCTCAGCTGTATATACTACATATAATATACAGCAGTGACTATAGACTGATGTAATTATTATCATAGATGATCCCTACACTACACCTCACATCTATATACCTGGAGGGATCACCTGTAACCTCAGCTGTATATACTACATATAATATACAGGACTGACTATAGACTGATGTAATTATTATCACTATGATAGATGATCCCTACACTACATCTGACATCTATATACCTGGAGGGATCACCTGTAACCTCAGCTGTATATACTACATATAATATACAGGAGTGACTATAGACTGATGTAATTATTATCACTATGATAGATGATCCCTACACTACACCTCACATCTATATACCTGGAGGGATCACCTGTAACCTCAGCTGTATATACTACATATAATATACAGGAGTGACTATAGACTGATGTAATTATTATCATAGATGATCCCTACACTACACCTCACATCTATATACGTGGAGGGATCACCTGTAACCTCAGCTGTATACACTACATATAATATACAGCAGTGACTATAGACTGATGTAATTATTATCACTATGATAGATGATCCCTACACTACACCTCACATCTATATACCTGGAGGGATCACCTGTAACCTCAGCTGTATATACTACATATAATATACAGGACTGACTATAGACTGATGTAATTATTATCATAGATGATCCCTACACTACATCTGACATCTATATACCTGGAGGGATCACCTGTAACCACAGCTGTATATACTACATATAATATACAGGAGTGACTATAGACTAATGTAATTATTATCATAGATGATCCCTACACTACACCTGACATCTATATACCTGGAGGGATCACCTGTAACCTCAGCTGTATATACTACATATAATATACAGGAGTGACTATAGACTGATGTAATTATTATCACTATGATAGATGATCCCTACACTACATCTGACATCTATATACCTGGAGGGATCACCTGTAACCACAGCTGTATATAATACATATAATATACAGGAGTGACTCTAGACTAATGTAATTATTATCATAGATGATCCCTACACTACACCTGACATCTATATACCTGGAGGGATCACCTGTAACCTCAGCTGTATATACTACATATAATATACAGGAGTGACTATAGACTGATGTAATTATTATCACTATGATAGATGATCCCTACACTACATCTGACATCTATATACCTGGAGGGATCACCTGTAACCACAGCTGTATATACTACATATAATATACAGCAGTGACTATAGACTGATGTAATTATTATCATAGATGATCCCTACACTACACCTCACATCTATATACCTGGAGGGATCACCTGTAACCTCAGCTGTATATACTACATATAATATACAGGAGTGACTATAGACTGATGTAATTATTATCACTATGATAGATGATCCCTACACTACACCTGACATCTATATACCTGGAGGGATCACCTGTAACCTCAGCTGTATATACTACATATAATATACAGGAGTGACTATAGACTGATGTAATTATTATCACTATGATAGATGATCCCTACACTACACCTGAGATCTATATACCTGGAGGGATCACCTGTAACCTCAGCTGTATATACTACATATAATATACAGCAGTGACTATAGACTGATGTAATTATTATCACTATGATAGATGATCCCTACACTACACCTGACATCTATATACCTGGAGGGATCACCTGTAACCTCAGCTGTATATACTACATATAATATACAGGAGTGACTATAGACTGATGTAATTATTATCACTATGATAGATTATCCCTACACTACACCTCACATCTATATACCTGGAGGGATCACCTGTAATCTCAGCTGTATATACTACATATAATATACAGGAGTGACTATAGACTGATGTAATTATTATCACTATGATAGATGATCCCTACACTACACCTGAGATCTATATACCTGGAGGGATCACCTGTAACCTCAGCTGTATATACTACATATAATATACAGGAGTGACTATAGACTGATGTAATTATTATCACTATGATAGATGATCCCTACACTACACCTGACATCTATATACCTGTAGGGATCACCGGTAACCTCAGCTGTATATACTACATATAATATACAGCAGTGACTATAGACTGATGTAATTATTATCATAGATGATCCCTACACTACACCTGACATCTATATACCTGGAGGGATCACCTGTAACCTCAGCTGTATATACTACATATAATATACAGGAGTGACTATAGACTGATGTAATTATTATCATAGATGATCCCTACACTACACCTCACATCTATATACCTGGAGGGATCACCTGTAACCTCAGCTGTATATACTACATATAATATACAGCAGTGACTATAGACTGATGTAATTATTATCACTATGATAGATGATCCCTAAACTACACCTCACATCTATATACCTGGAGGGATCACCTGTAACCACAGCTGTATATACTACATATAATATACAGCAGTGACTATAGACTGATGTAATTATTATCATAGATGATCCCTACACTACACCTCACATCTATATACCTGGAGGGATCACCTGTAACCTCAGCTGTATATACTACATATAATATACAGGAGTGACTATAGACTGATGTAATTATTATCACTATGATAGATGATCCCTACACTACACCTCACATCTATATACCTGGAGGGATCACCTGTAACCTCAGCTGTATATACTACATATAATATACAGGAGTGACTATAGACTGATGTAATTATTATCACTATGATAGATGATCCCTACACTACACCTGAGATCTATATACCTGGAGGGATCACCTGTAACCTCAGCTGTATATACTACATATAATATACAGGAGTGACTATAGACTGATGTAATTATTATCACTATGATAGATGATCCCTACACTACACCTGACATCTATATACCTGGAGGGATCACCTGTAACCTCAGCTGTATATACTACATATAATATACAGCAGTGACTATAGACTGATGT
Source organism: Leptodactylus fallax (assembly GCA_947044405.1). Lineage (NCBI taxonomy): Eukaryota > Metazoa > Chordata > Amphibia > Anura > Leptodactylidae > Leptodactylus > Leptodactylus fallax. The sequence goes on along the minus strand of CAMRHE010000795.1, from coordinate 295,239 downwards.
AATTATTATCACTATGATAGATGATCCCTACACTACACCTCACATCTATATACCTGGAGGGATCACCTGTAACCTCAACTGTATATACTACATATAATATACAGCAGTGACTATAGACTGATGTAATTATTATCATAGATGATCCCTACACTACACCTGACATCTATATACCTGGAGGGATCACCTGTAACCTCAGCTGTATATACTACATATAATATACAGGAGTGACTATAGACTGATGTAATTATTATCACTATGATAGATGATCCCTACACTACACCTCACATCTATATACCTGGAGGGATCACCTGTAACCTCAGCTGTATATACTACATATAATATACAGGACTGACAATAGACTGATGTAATTATTATCACTATGATACATGATCCCTACACTACACCTCACATCTATATACCTGGAGGGATCACCTGTAACCTCAGCTGTATATACTACATATAATAGACAGGAGTGACTATAGACTGATGTAATTATTATCACTATGATAGATGATCCCTACACTACACCTCACATCTATATACCTGGAGGGATCACCTGTAACCTCAGCTGTATATACTACATATAATATACAGGAGTGACTATAGACTGATGTAATTATTATCACTATGATAGATGATCCCTACACTACACCTGACACCTATATACCTGGAGGGATCACCTGTAACCTCAGCTGTATATACTACATATAATATACAGGACTGACTATAGACTGATGTAATTATTATCATAGATGATCCCTACACTACACCTCACATCTATATACCTGGAGGGATCACCTGTAACCTCAGCTGTATATACTACATATAATATACAGGAGTGACTATAGACTGATGTAATTATTATCATAGATGATCCCTACACTACACCTGACATCTATATACCTGGAGGGATCACCTGTAACCTCAGCTGTATATACTACATATAATATACAGCAGTGACTATAGACTGATGTAATTATTATCACTATGATAGATGATCCCTACACTACACCTCACATCTATATACCTGGAGGGATCACCTGTAACCTCAGCTGTATATACTACATATAATATACAGGAGTGACTATAGACTGATGTAATTATTATCATAGATGATCCCTACACTACACCTGACATCTATATACCTGGAGGGATCACCTGTAACCTCAGCTGTATATACTACATATAATATACAGGAGTGACTATAGACTGATGTAATTATTATCACTATGATAGATGATCCCTACACTACATCTGACATCTATATACCTGGAGGGATCACCTGTAACCACAGCTGTATATACTACATATAATATACAGGAGTGACTATAGACTGATGTAATTATTATCACTATGATAGATGATCCCTACACTACACCTGACATCTATATACCTGGAGGGATCACCTGTAACCTCAGCTGTATATACTACATATAATATACAGGAGTGACTATAGACTGCTGTAATTATTATCACTATGATAGATGATCCCTACACTACACCTGACAGCTATATACCTGGAGGGATCACCTGTAACCACAGCTGTATATACTACATATAATATACAGCAGTGACTATAGACTGATGTAATTATTATCATAGATGATCCCTACACTACACCTGACATCTATATACCTGGAGGGATCACCGGTAACCTCAGCTGTATATACTACATATAATATACAGGAGTGACTATAGACTGATGTAATTATTATCACTATGATAGATGATCCCTACACTACACCTGACATCTATATACCTGGAGGGATCACCTGTAACCTCAGCTGTATATACTACATATAATATACAGGAGTGACTATAGACTGATGTAATTATTATCACTATGATAGATGATCCCTACACTACACCTGACATCTATATACCTGGAGGGATCACCTGTAACCTCAGCTGTATATACTACATATAATATACAGCAGTGACTATAGACTGATGTAATTATTATCACTATGATAGATGATCCCTACACTACACCTCACATCTATATACCTGGAGGGATCACCTGTAACCTCAACTGTATATACTACATATAATATACAGCAGTGACTATAGACTGATGTAATTATTATCATAGATGATCCCTACACTACACCTGACATCTATATACCTGGAGGGATCACCTGTAACCTCAGCTGTATATACTACATATAATATACAGGAGTGACTATAGACTGATGTAATTATTATCACTATGATAGATGATCCCTACACTACACCTCACATCTATATACCTGGAGGGATCACCTGTAACCTCAGCTGTATATACTACATATAATATACAGGACTGACTATAGACTGATGTAATTATTATCACTATGATACATGATCCCTACACTACACCTCACATCTATATACCTGGAGGGATCACCTGTAACCTCAGCTGTATATACTACATATAATAGACAGGAGTGACTATAGACTGATGTAATTATTATCACTATGATAGATGATCCCTACACTACACCTCACATCTATATACCTGGAGGGATCACCTGTAACCTCAGCTGTATATACTACATATAATATACAGGAGTGACTATAGACTGATGTAATTATTATCACTATGATAGATGATCCCTACACTACACCTGACACCTATATACCTGGAGGGATCACCTGTAACCTCAGCTGTATATACTACATATAATATACAGGACTGACTATAGACTGATGTAATTATTATCATAGATGATCCCTACACTACACCTCACATCTATATACCTGGAGGGATCACCTGTAACCTCAGCTGTATATACTACATATAATATACAGGAGTGACTATAGACTGATGTAATTATTATCATAGATGATCCCTACCTACACCTGACATCTATATACCTGGAGGGATCACCTGTAACCTCAGCTGTATATACTACATATAATATACAGCAGTGACTATAGACTGATGTAATTATTATCACTATGATAGATGATCCCTACACTACACCTCACATCTATATACCTGGAGGGATCACCTGTAACCTCAGCTGTATATACTACATATAATATACAGGAGTGACTATAGACTGATGTAATTATTATCATAGATGATCCCTACACTACACCTGACATCTATATACCTGGAGGGATCACCTGTAACCTCAGCTGTATATACTACATATAATATACAGCAGTGACTATAGACTGATGTAATTATTATCACTATGATAGATGATCCCTACACTACACCTGAGATCTATATACCTGGAGGGATCACCTGTAACCTCAGCTGTATATACTACATATAATATACAGGAGTGACTATAGACTGATGTAATTATTATCACTATGATAGATGATCCCTACACTACATCTGACATCTATATACCTGGAGGGATCACCGGTAACCTCAGCTGTATATACTACATATAATATACAGGAGTGACTATAGACTGATGTAATTATTATCACTATGATAGATGATCCCTACACTACACCTCACATCTATATACCTGGAGGGATCACCTGTAACCTCAGCTGTATATACTACATATAATATACAGGACTGACTATAGACTGATGTAATTATTATCACTATGATAGATGATCCCTACACTACATCTGACATCTATATACCTGGAGGGATCACCTGTAACCTCATCTGTATATACTACAAATAATATACAGCAGTGACTATAGACTGATGTAATTATTATCATAGATGATCCCTACACTACACCTCACATCTATATACCTGGAGGGATCACCTGTAACCTCAGCTGTATATACTACATATAATATACAGGAGTGACTATAGACTGATGTAATTATTATCATAGATGATCCCTACACTACACCACACATCTATATACCTGGAGGGATCACCTGTAACCTCAGCTGTATATACTACATATAATATACAGCAGTGACTATAGACTGATGTAACTATTATCATAGATGATCCCTACACTACACCTCACATCTATATACCTGGAGGGATCACCTGTAACCTCAGCTGTATATACTACATATAATATACAGCAGTGACTATAGACTGATGTAATTATTATCACTATGATAGATGATCCCTACACTACACCTCACATCTATATACCTGGAGGGATCACCTGTAACCTCAGCTGTATATACTACATATAATATACAGGAGTGACTATAGACTGATGTAATTATTATCATAGATGATCCCTACACTACACCTGACATCTATATACCTGGAGGGATCACCTGTAACCTCAGCTGTATATACTACATATAATATACAGGAGTGACTATAGACTGATGTAAATATTATCACTATGATAGATTATCCCTACACTACACCTAACATCTACAGTGCTGGCCAAAAGTATTGGCACCCCTGCAATTCTGTCAGATAATACTCAATTTCTTCCACAAAATGATTGCAATCACAAATGCTTTGGTAATAATATCTTCATTTAATTTGTCTTCAATGGAAAACCACAAAAAGAATTGTCAAAAATCCAAAATTGGATATAATCCCACACCAAACATAAAAAAGGGGGTGGACAAAAGTATTGGCACCCTTTGAAAAATCATGTGATGCTTCTCTAATTTGTGTAATTAACAGCACCTGTTACTTACCTGTGGCACATAACAGGTGGTGGCAATAACTAAATCACACTTGCAGCCAGTTGAAATGGATTAAAGTTGACTCAACCTCTGTCCTGTGTCCTTGTGTGTACCACATTGAGCATGGAGAAAAGAAAGAAGACCAAAGAACTGTCTGAGGACTTGAGAAGCAAAATTGTGAGGAAGCATGAGCAATCTCAAGGCTACAAGTCCATCTCCAAAGACCTGAATGTTCCTGTGTCTACCGTGCGCAGTGTCATCAAGAAGTGTAAAGCCCATGGCACTGCGGCTAACCTCCCTAGATGTGGACAGAAAAGAAAAATTGTGCGGATGGTGGCTAAAGAACCTCGACTAAGATCCAAACAAGTTCTAGCTGCCCTGCAGTCCGAGGGTACAACAGTGTCAACCCGTACTATCCGTCGGCGTCTGAATGAAAAGGGACTCTATGGTAGGATACCCAGGAAGACCCCACTTCTGACCCAGACACATCAAAAAGCCAAAACTTACCTGAGAAAGCCAAAAACTTTTTGGAAGAATGTTCTCTGGTCAGATGAGGCAAAAGTAGAGCTTTTTGGGGAAAGGCATCAACATAGAGTTTACAGGAAAAAAAAAAGAGGCCTTCAAAGAAAAGAACACGGTCCCTACAGTCAGACATGGCGGAGGTTCCCTGATGTTTTGGGGTTGCTTTGCTGCCTCTGGCTCTGGACTGCTTGACCGTGTGCATGGCATTATGAAGTCTGCAGCATAATGTAGGGCCCAGTGTGAGAAAGCTGGGTCTCCCTCAGAGGTCATGGGTCTTCCAGCAGGACAATGACCCAAAACACACATCAAAAAGCACTAGAAAATGGTTTGCGAGAAAGCACTGGAGACTTGTAAAGTGGCAGCAATGAGTCCAGACCTGAATCCCATAGAACACCCAAGGAGAGATCTCACAATGGCAGTTTGGAGAAGGCGCCCTTCACATCTCAGGGACCTGGAGAAATTCCAGCAGAGCATTGGAAGAAACTCATTGATGGTTACCGGAAGCGGTTGTTCGCAGTTATTTTGTCTAAAGGTTGTGCTACCAAGTATTAGGCTGAGGGTGCCAATACTTTTGTTCGGCCCATTTTTGGAGTTTTGTGTAAAATGATCAATGATTTGACTTTTTTTTCATTCTCTTTTGTGTTTTTTCATTGCAAGCAAAATAAATGAAGATATTATTACCAAAGCATTTGTGATTGCAATCATTTTCTGGAAGAAATTGAGTATTATCTGACAGAATTGCAGGGGTACCAATACTTTTGGCCAGCACTGTATATACCTGGAGGGATCACCGATAACCTCAGCTGTATATACTACATATAATATACAGGAGTGACTATAGACTGATGTAATTATTATCATAGATGATCCCTACACTACACCTGACATCTATATACCTGGAGGGATCACCTGTAACCTCAGCTGTATATACTACAAATAATATACAGAAGTGACTATAAACTGATGTAATTATTATCACTATGATAGATGATCCCTACACTACACCTCACATCTATATACCTGGAGGGATCACCTGTAACCTCAGCTGTATATACTACATATAACAGACAGGGGTGACTATAGACTGATGTAATTATTATCACTATGATAGATGATCCCTACACTAGATCTCACATCTATATACCTGGAGGGATCACCTGTAACCTCAGCTGTATATACTACATATAATATACAGGAGTGACTATAGACTGATGTAATTATTATCACTATGATAGATGATCCCTACACTACACCTGACATCTATATACCTGGAGGGATCACCTGTAACCTCCGCTGTATATACTACATAAAATATACAGCAGTGACTATAGACTGATGTAATTATTATCATAGATGATCCCTACACTACAGCTGACATCTATATACCTGGAGGGATCACCGGTAACCTCAGCTGTATATACTACATATAATATACAGGAGTGACTATAGACTGATGTAATTATTATCACTATGATAGATGATCCCTACACTACATCTGACATCTATATACCTGGAGGGATCACCTGTAACCTCAGCTGTATATACTACATATAATATACAGGAGTGACTATAGACTGATGTAATTATTATCACTATGATAGATGATCCCTACATTACATCTGACATCTATATACCTGGAGGGATCACCTGTAACCACAGCTGTATATACTACATATAATATACAGGAGTGACTATAGACTGATGTAATTATTATCATAGATGATCCCTACACTACACCTGACATCTATATACCTGGAGGGATCACCTGTAACCTCCGCTGTATATACTACATATAATATACAGCAGTGACTATAGACTGATGTAATTATTATCATAGATGATCCCTACACTACAGCTGACATCTATATACCTGGAGGGATCACCTGTAACCTCAGCTGTATATACTACATATAATATACATGAGTGACTATAGACTGTTGTAATTATTATCACTATGATAGATGATCCCTACACTACACCTGACATCTATATACCTGGAGGGATCACCGGTAACCTCAGCTGTATATACTACATATAATATACAGGAGTGACTATAGACTGATGTAATTATTATCACTATGATAGATGATCCCTACACTACATCTGACATCTATATACCTGGAGGGATCACCTGTAACCTCAGCTGTATATACTACATATAATATACAGGAGTGACTATAGACTGATGTAATTATTATCACTATGATAGATGATCCCTACACTACACCTCACATCTATATACCTGGAGGGATCACCGGTAACCTCAGCTGTATATACTACATATAATATACAGCAGTGACTATAGACTGATGTAATTATTATCACTATGATAGATGATCCCTACACTACACCTGAGATCTATATACCTGGAGGGATCACCTGTAACCTCAGCTGTATATACTACATATAATATACAGCAGTGACTATAGACTGATGTAATTATTATCATAGATGATCCCTACACTACAGCTGACATCTATATACCTGGAGGGATCACCTGTAACCTCAGCTGTATATACTACATATAATATACAGGAGTGACTATAGACTGATGTAATTATTATCACTATGATAGATGATCCCTACACTACATCTGACATCTATATACCTGGAGGGATCACCTGTAACCTCAGCTGTATATACTACATATAATATACAGGAGTGACTATAGACTGATGTAATTATTATCACTATGATAGATGATCCCTACACTACACCTGACATCTATATACCTGGAGGGATCACCTGTAACCTCAGCTGTATATACTACATATAATATACAGGAGTGACTATAGACTGATGTAATTATTATCACTATGATAGATGATCCCTACACTACATCTGACATCTATATACCTGGAGGGATCACCTGTAACCTCAGCTGTATATACTACATATAATATACAGCAGTGACTATAGACTGATGTAATTATTATCATAGATGATCCCTACACTACACCTGACATCTATATACCTGGAGGGATCACCGGTAACCTCAGCTGTATATACTACATATAATAGACAGGAGTGACTATAGACTGATGTAATTATTATCACTATGATAGATGATCCCTACACTACACCACACATCTATATACCTGGAGGGATCACCGGTAACCTCAGCTGTATATACTACATATAATGTACAGGAGTGACTATAGACTGATGTAATTATTATCACTATGATAGATGATCCCTACACTACACCTCAAATCTATATAATCCAAGAAAGAAAAGTAAGAAAGCACTCAAAATAATAAAAAATACAAAAGGAATTTTATTGAAGTACAAAAACAGTATAAAAATACAAGACAGAAACAACAGTACAAATACCTATGTGTGTGTGTGTGTGTGTGTGTGTAACACGAGAGAGACAGAGGCTGAATAGTATAAATATATATAAGGGAGATAACATACAACCATGCATAAAATATATAACAGTATATAGATGCAAGGGGTACTAATGGTTAGTAAAGAGCAAGTGCATATATAAAACCCCTATATAAATACCCAATGTATCACACTATACATGTATTTTGCAAAGTAAACTACATGGTATAAGATCCAAACCTACCCATGACATAAATGCCGCTGCCTGCCGACAAAACCCATGAGAGAGGCAGAGGCCAAACAATACAAACAAATATGAGGGAGACAACATACACCCATGGATAAAGTATATAGCAGTGTATAAATACAGAGGGCACTGATGGTTAATACAAAGCAAGTGCATATATAAAACCCCTATATAAATGCCCAATGTATCACACTATACATGCATCCTGCAGAGTAAGCTACATGGTATAAGGTCCAAACATACCCATGACACAAATGCCGCTGCCTGCTGACAAAGCCCAACGCACGTTTCGGCACACAAAGCCTTCGTCTGGGGGATATACCTAGAGGGATCACCTGTAACCTCCGCTGTATATACTACATATAATATACAGGAGTGACTAAAGACTGATGTAATTATTATCACTATGATAGATGATCCCTACACTACACCTCACATCTATATACCTGGAGGGATCACCTGTAACCTCAGCTGTATATACTACATATAATATACAGGACTGACTATAGACTGATGTAATTATTATCACTATGATAGATGATCCCTACACTACACCTCACATCTATATACCTGGAGGGATCACCTGTAACCTCAGCTGTATATACTACATATAATATACAGCAGTGACTATAGACTGATGTAATTATTATCATAGATGATCCCTACACTACACCTCACATCTATATACCTGGAGGGATCACCTGTAACCTCAGCTGTATATACTACATATAATATACAGGAGTGACTATAGACTGATGTAATTATTATCATAGATGATCCCTACACTACACCACACATCTATATACCTGGAGGGATCACCTGTAACCTCAGCTGTATATACTACATATAATATACAGCAGTGACTATAGACTGATGTAACTATTATCATAGATGATCCCTACACTACACCACACATCTATATACCTGGAGGGATCACCTGTAACCTCAGCTGTATATACTACATATAATATACAGCAGTGACTATAGACTGATGTAATTATTATCACTATGATAGATGATCCCTACACTACACCTCACATCTATATACCTGGAGGGATCACCTGTAACCTCAGCTGTATATACTACATATAATATACAGGAGTTACTATAGACTGATGTAATTATTATCATAGATGATCCCTACACTACACCTGACATCTATATACCTGGAGGGATCACCTGTAACCTCAGCTGTATATACTACATATAATATACAGGAGTGACTATAGACTGATGTAAATATTATCACTATGATAGATTATCCCTACACTACACCTAACATCTACAGTGCTGGCCAAAAGTATTGGCACCCCTGCAATTCTGTCAGATAATACTCAATTTCTTCCACAAAATGATTGCAATCACAAATGCTTTGGTAATAATATCTTCATTTAATTTGTCTTCAATGGAAAACCACAAAAAGAATTGTCAAAAATCCAAAATTGGATATAATCCCACACCAAACATAAAAAAGGGGGTGGACAAAAGTATTGGCACCCTTTGAAAAATCATGTGATGCTTCTCTAATTTGTGTAATTAACAGCACCTGTTACTTACCTGTGGCACATAACAGGTGGTGGCAATAACTAAATCACACTTGCAGCCAGTTGAAATGGATTAAAGTTGACTCAACCTCTGTCCTGTGTCCTTGTGTGTACCACATTGAGCATGGAGAAAAGAAAGAAGACCAAAGAACTGTCTGAGGACTTGAGAAGCAAAATTGTGAGGAAGCATGAGCAATCTCAAGGCTACAAGTCCATCTCCAAAGACCTGAATGTTCCTGTGTCTACCGTGCGCAGTGTCATCAAGAAGTGTAAAGCCCATGGCACTGCGGCTAACCTCCCTAGATGTGGACAGAAAAGAAAAATTGTACGGATGGTGGCTAAAGAACCTCGACTAAGATCCAAACAAGTTCTAGCTGCCCTGCAGTCCGAGGGTACAACAGTGTCAACCCGTACTATCCGTCGGCGTCTGAATGAAAAGGGACTCTATGGTAGGATACCCAGGAAGACCCCACTTCTGACCCAGACACATCAAAAAGCCAAAACTTACCTGAGAAAGCCAAAAACTTTTTGGAAGAATGTTCTCTGGTCAGATGAGGCAAAAGTAGAGCTTTTTGGGGAAAGGCATCAACATAGAGTTTACAGGAAAAAAAAAAGAGGCCTTCAAAGAAAAGAACACGGTCCCTACAGTCAGACATGGCGGAGGTTCCTTGATGTTTTGGGGTTGCTTTGCTGCCTCTGGCACTGGACTGCTTGACCGTGTGCATGGCATTATGAAGTCTGCAGCATAATGTAGGGCCCAGTGTGAGAAAGCTGGGTCTCCCTCAGAGGTCATGGGTCTTCCAGCAGGACAATGACCCAAAACACACTTCAAAAAGCACTAGAAAATGGTTTGAGAGAAAGCACTGGAGACTTGTAAAGTGGCAGCAATGAGTCCAGACCTGAATCCCATAGAACACCCAAGGAGAGATCTCACAATGGCAGTTTGGAGAAGGCGCCCTTCACATCTCAGGGACCTGGAGAAATTCCAGCAGAGCATTGGAAGAAACTCATTGATGGTTACCGGAAGCGGTTGTTCGCAGTTATTTTGTCTAAAGGTTGTGCTACCAAGTATTAGGCTGAGGGTGCCAATACTTTTGTTCGGCCCATTTTTGGAGTTTTGTGTAAAATGATCAATGATTTGACTTTTTTTTCATTCTCTTTTGTGTTTTTTCATTGCAAGCAAAATAAATGAAGATATTATTACCAAAGCATTTGTGATTGCAATCATTTTCTGGAAGAAATTGAGTATTATCTGACAGAATTGCAGGGGTACCAATACTTTTGGCCAGCACTGTATATACCTGGAGGGATCACCGGTAACCTCAGCTGTATATACTACATATAATATACAGGAGTGACTATAGACTGATGTAATTATTATCATAGATGATCCCTACACTACACCTGACATCTATATACCTGGAGGGATCACCTGTAACCTCAGCTGTATATACTACAAGTAATATACAGGAGTGACTATAGACTGATGTAATTATTATCATAGATGATCCCTACACTACAACTGACATATATATACCTGGAGGGATCACCTGTAACCTCAGCTGTATATACTACATATAATATACAGCAGTGACTATAGACTGATGTAATTATTATCATAGATGATCCCTACACTACACCTCACATCTATATACCTGGAGGGATCACCTGTAACCACAGCTGTATATACTACATATAATATACAGGAGTGACTATAGACTGATGTAATTATTATCACTATGATAGATGATCCCTACACTACATCTGACATCTATATACCTGGAGGGATCACCTGTAACCTCAGCTGTATATACTACATATAATATACAGGAGTGACTATAGACTGATGTAATTATTATCACTATGATAGATGATCCCTACACTACACCTCTCATCTATATACCTGGAGGGATCACCTGTAACCTCAGCTGTATATACTACATATAATATACAGGAGTGACTATAGACTGATGTAATTATTATCACTATGATAGATGATCCCTACACTGCACCTGACATATATATAACTGGAGGGATCACCGGTAACCTCAGCTGTATATACTACATATAATATACAGCAGTGACTATAGACAGATGTAATTATTATCATAGATGATCCCTACACTACACCTGACATATATATAACTGGAGGGATCACCTGTAACCTCAGCTGTATATACTACATATAATATACAGCAGTGACTATAGACTGATGTAATTATTATCACTATGATAGATGATCCCTACACTACACCTGACATCTATATACCTGGAGGGATCACCTGTAACCTCAGCTGTATATAATACATATAATATACAGGAGTGACTATAGACTGATGTAATTATTATCATAGATGATCTCTACACTACACCTCACATCTATATACCTGGAGGGATCACCTGTAACCACAGCTGTATATACTACATATAATATACAGGACTGACTATAGACTGATATAATTATTATCAATATGATAGATGATCCCTACACTACACCACACATCTATATACCTGGAGGGATCACCTGTAACCTCATCTGTATATACTACATATAATATACAGGAGTGACTATAGACTGATGTAATTATTATCACATTGATAGATGATCCCTACACTACACCTCACTTCTATATACCTGGAGGGATCACCTGTAACCTCAGCTGTATATACTACATATAATATACAGGAGTGACTATAGACTGATGTAATTATTATCATAGATGATCCCTACACTACACCTGACATCTATATACCTGGAAGGATCACCTGTAACCTCAGCTGTATATACTACATATAATATACAGGACTGACTATAGACTGATGTAATTATTATTACTATGATAGATGATCCCTACACTACACCTCACATCTATATACCTGGAGGGATCACCTGTAACCTCAGCTGTATATACTACATATAATATACAGCAGTGACTATAGACTGATGTAATTATTATCACTATGATAGATGATCCCTACACTACACCTCACATCTATATACCTGGAGGGATCACCTGTAACCTCAGCTGTATATACTACATATAATATACAGGAGTGACTATAGACTGATGTAATTATTATCATAGATGATCCCTACACTACACCTGACATCTATATACCTGGAGGGATCACCTGTAACCTCAGCTGTATATACGACATATAATATACAGGACTGACTATAGACTGATGTAATTATTATTACTATGATAGATGATCCCTACACTACACCTCACATCTATATACCTGGAGGGATCACCTGTAACCTCAGCTGTATATACTACATATAATATACAGCAGTGACTATAGACTGATGTAATTATTATCACTATGATAGATGATCCCTACACTACACCTGACATCTATATACCTGGAGGGATCACCTGTAGCCTCAGCTGTATGTACTACATATAATATACAGGAGTGACTATAAACTGTTACATGATGTAATACATAATGTATATATAATATACGCAGAGTGTATAATAGATATAAAAATGTAATTCATGATGCATATATAATATACACAGATTACATAATATAGTACTGTAAAACATGATATATGTAATATAAACAGAGTATATAATATATATATAGTAATGTAAAACATGATAGATATATATAATATATAGAGTATTTAAAAATATAGTATTGTAATACATGATGTGTATGTTTACTATATGCTCAGAAATTTAATAAATATAAAATTGTAATACATGATGCATATATAATATACACAGAGTATATAATTAATATAGTAATGTAATACATGATGTATATGTAATATACACAGAATATAATAAATATAGTAATGTAATATGTGATGTATATTTAATATACAGAGTATATAATAAATATAGTAATGTAATATATGATGTATATGTAATATGCACATAATATATAATAAATATTGTAATGTAATATATTATGTATATAAAATATACATAGAGTTTATAAAAAATATAGCATTGTAAAACATGATATATATATATATATATATATATATATATATATATATATATATATATATATAATATACGCAGGGTATATAATAAATAGAAAAATAAAATACATGATGTATATATAATATAGACAAAGTATAAAATAAATATAGATATATAATACATGATGTATATATAATATAAACAGAGTATATAATAAATATAGCAATGTAATAAATGATGTATACATAATGTACACAGATTATATAAAAATATATTAATGTAAAGCAAGATGTATATATAATATATGCAGATTATATAATAAATATAATGTAATACATGATGAAAATATAATATACACAGAATATATATTAAATATTGTTATGTAATACATGATGTATATATAATATACACAGAGTATATAATAAATGTAGAAATGTAATACATGATGTATATGTAATAAACATAGAATATATTATAAATATAGTAATATAATACATGATGTATATATAATATATGTAGAATATATAAAACACATAATAATGTTATACAATATTTTATATATAATATTCTCAGAGTATATAATAAATATAGTAATGTAATACATCATGTATATATAATATACACAGAGTATATAATAAATATAGTATTGTAATACATGATGTATATGTAATATACACAGATTAAATAAAAAAAAATAGAAATGTAATTCATGATGTATATGTAATATTCACAGAGTATATAAAAAATATAGTAATATAGAACATGATGTATAAATGGTATACATATAGTATATAATAAATATATTAATGTAATAGCTGACGTATATGTAATATACACAGAGTACTTAATACATGATGTATATATAATATACACAGACAATATAAAAATGTAGTATTGTAATATATGATGTATATATAATATACGCAGAATATATAATAAACATAAAAATGTAATGCATGATGCATATATAATATACACATAGTATATAATAAATATAGTAATGTAATAAATGATATATATATAATATACACATAGTATATAATAAAGGAAGTAATGTAATACATGATATATATGTAATATACACAGAGTATATAACAAATGTAGTAATGTAATCCATGATATATATATAATATACACGGACTATATAAAAAATATAGTATTGTAATGCATGATATATAAGTAGAATACACAGAGTATATAATAAATATAGTACTGTAATTCATGATGTATATGTGATAGTCACAGAGTATATAATAAATATAGTAATTTAATACATGTTGTATATGTAATATACACAGAGTATAAAATATAGTAATTTAATAAATAATGTATATATAATATACACTGAGTATAAAAAATCATAGTATTGTAATACATTGTGTATATATATATAGCATATAAAGAATATATAATAAATATAAAAATGTAATACATGAGGTATATATAATATGCACAGAGCATATAACAATTATAGTATTGTTATACATGATGTATATATAATATACGCAGAGTGTATAAAGGATCTAAAAATGTAATTCATGATGCATATATAATGTATACAGAGTAAATAATATAGTAACGTAATACATTATGTATATGTAATATACACAGAGTGTAAAATAAATATAGTAATGTAAATCATGATATATATATATAATATATAGAGTATATAAAAATATAGTATTGTAATACATGATGTATATATACTATATGCAAACAAAATTTAATAAATGTAAAATTGTAATACATGATGCATATATAATATACATAGAGTATACAATAAATATAGAAATATAATACAAGATGTATATATAATATAAACAGAGTATATAATAAATATAGCAATGTAATAAATGATGTATACATAATGTACACAGATTATATAAAAATATATTAATGTAAACCAAGATGTATATATAATTTATGCAGATTATATAATAAATATAATGTAATACATGATGAAAATATAATATACACAGAATATATATTAAATATAGTTATGTAATACATGATGTATATATAATATACACAGAGTATGTAATAAATATGGTAATGTAATACATGATGTATATGTAATATACACAGAGAATATAATAAATATAGTAATGTAATACATTATGTACATATAATATACACAGAGTATATAATAAATATAGTAATGTAATATATGATGTATATAAAATATACACATTGAAAATAATAAATATAGAAATGTAATACATGATGTATATAAAATATAAAGAGTATGTAAAACATATAGTATTGTAAAACATGATGTATATGTTATGTAATACATTTTGTAATACATGATATATGATAATATGATATATGATAATATATATGATATATAATATATATATGATATATAATATATTAATAATATATATATATATATATATATATATATATATAATAACACATGATAATATATGATGTAATACATGATGTATATGTAATATACACAGAGTATATAAAGATATAGTAATGTATTAAATAATGTACCTATATAATATACGCAGAGTATATATTAAATATAATAATATAATACATAATGTATATATAATATACACAGTGTGTATAATAAATATAGCACTGTAATAAATGAGGTATATATAATATACGCAGAGTATACAATAAATATAAAAGTGTAATTCATGAGGTATATATAATATACACAGAGTAGATAAACAGTAATTTAATACATGATGTATATGTAATATACAGAGTATATAATAAATATAGTAATATAAGACATGATGTACATATAAAATACACACAGTATATAAAAATATAGTATTGTAATACATTATATATATAATATACGTAGAGTATATAATAAATATAAAAATGTAATACTTGATGCATATATAATATACACAAAGTAAATAATATATTAACGTAATCCATGATGTATATGTAATATACACAGAGTATATACAAATATAGTAATGTAATACATGACGTATATGTAATATACAAAGAGAATATAATAAATATAGTTATGTGATACATGATGAATATGTAATATACACAGCGTATAAAATAAATATAGTTATTTCATACATAATATATATATATAAGATATATAATATACACAGAGTATATAAAATTCGTACTATTGTAATATACGGTGTATATATATCATATACGCAGAAAATATAATAAAAACAAAAATGTAATACATGATGCATATATAATATACGCAGAGTAAATAATAAATATAAAAATGTAATACATGATGCATATATAATATACTCATAGTATATAATATAGTAACGTAATACATGATGTATGTATAATATACACAAAGAATATAATAAATATATTAATGTAATACATGAAGTATATATAATATACACGGAGAATATAATAAATATAGTAATGTAATACATGATGTATACAAAATATACACAGAGTATATAAAATATAGTAATGTATTTCATGTTGTATATATAATATACGCAGAGTATATAATAAATAATATAATGTAATAATTGATTAATATAATATACACAGTGTATATAATAAATATAGTAATGTAATAAATGATGTATATATAATATACACAGAGTATATAATAAAAATAATGATATAATACATGATGTACATATAATATACGCAGAGTATATAATAAATATTAAAATGTAATACTTGATGTATATATATATAATATGCACAGAGTATATAATAAATATAGTAAGGTAAAAAATGATGGATATATAATATACACAGAGTATATAATAAAACTAGTAATGTAATACATGATGTGTATATATTATACACAGCTTATATAATAAATATAGAAATGTAATACATGATGTAAATATAATATAAATGGAGTATATAATAAACATAAAAATGTAATACATGATAAATATTTAATATACACAGAGAAAATAATATAGTAAAGTAATACCTGATGTATATGTAATATACAAAGAGAATATAATAAATATAGCAATGTAATACATGATGTATACAGATATGCACAGATTATATAAAAAATATAGTATTGTAATACATGATGTATATATAATATACGTAGAGTACATAATAAGTATAAAAATGTAATACATGATGCATATATAATATACACATAGTATTTAACAAATATACTGATGTACTATGTGATGTATATATAATATACACAGAGTATATAATAATATAGCAATGTCATAAAGGATGTATATAAAGTGTACACAAAGTATATAATATATAACAAAGTAATACATGATGTACATGTAATATACACAGAGTATTTAATAAATATACTGATGTAATATATGATGTATATATAATTAACCCAAAGTATATAATAAAAATAGTAATGCAATAAAGGATGTATATGTATTGTACACAGAGTATATAATATATAATAAAGTAAAACATGATGTACATATAATATACACAGAGTATATAATAAATATGTTAATGTAATACATGATGCATATATAGTATACACAGAGTACAGTATATAATAAATATAGTAATGAAAATTATGATGTTTATATAATATACACAGAGTATATAATAAATATGCTAATAGAATGCATGATACATATATACTATACACAGATTATATAATAAATATAGTAATTGAATAAATGATTTATATATAATATACACTGAGTATAAAATAAATAGAGCAATGTCATAAAGAATGTATATATAATGTATACATAATATATAAACAAATTTTAATGTAATACATGATGTATATATAATATATGCAGATAATATAATAAATATGGTAATGTAATACATGATGCATATATAATATACACAGAGTATTTAATAAATATACTGATGTAATATGTGATGTAAATATAATATACACAGAGTATATAATAAATATAGCAATGTCATAAAGGATGTATATATAGTGTACACAGAGTATATAATATATAACAAAGTAACACATCATGTACATGTAATATACACAGAGTATTTAATAAATATACTGATGTAATATTTGATGTATATATAATATAGTAATGTAATAAAGGATGTATATATAATATACACAGAGTATATAATAAATATAGTAATGTAATACATGATATATATATAATAAACAAACAGTATATAATACATATTGTAATGCAATAAAGGATGTATATGTAGTGTTCACTGAGTATATAATATATAATAAAGTAATACATGATGTATATATAATATACACAGAGTATATAATAAATATGCTAATGTAATACATGATGCATAAATAATATACACAGAGTACAGTATATAATAAATATAGTAATGAAAATCATGATGTTTATATAATATACACAGAGTATATAATAAATATTTTAATGTAATACATGATACATATATACTATGCACAGATTATATAATACATAAAGTAATTGAATAAATGATTTATATATAATATACACTAAATATAAAATAAATATAGCAATGTTATAAAGAATGTATATATAATGTATACATAATATATTAAACATTTTTTATGTAATACATGATGTATATATAATATATGCAGATAATATAATAAATATGGTAATGTAATACATAATGCATATATAATATACAAGGAGTATTTAATAAATATACTAATGTAATATGTGATGTATATATAATATACATAGAGTATATAATAAATATAGCAATGTCCCAAAGGATGTATATATAATGCACACAGACTATATAATATATAACAAAGTAATACATGATGTACATATAATATACACAGAGTATTTAATAAATATACTGCTGTAATATATGATGTATATATAATATAGTAATGTAATAAAGGACGTATATATAATACACACAGAGTATATAATAAATATAGCAATGTAATACATGATGTATATATAATAAACAAACAGTATATGATAAATATTGTAATGCAATAAAGGATGTATATGTAGTGTACACAGAGCATATAATATATAATAAAGTAATAGATGATGTATATATAATGTTCACAGAGTATATAATAAATATGCTAATGTAATACATGATGCATACATAATATACACAAAGTACAGTACATAATAAATATAGTAATGAAAACCATGATGTTTATATAATATACACAGAGTATATAATAAATATGTTAATGTATAACATGATACATATATACTATACACAGATAATATAATAACTATAATAATTGAATAAATGATTTATATATAATATACACTGAATATAAAATAAATCTAGCAATGTCATAAAGAATGTATATATGATGTACACATATTATATAAAATTTTTTTATATAATATATGATGTATGTATAATATATGCAGATAATATAATAAATATGGTAATGTAATACATGATGGATATATAATATACACAGAGTATTTAATAAATATACTGGTGTAATATATGATGTATATATAATATAGTAATGTAATAAAGGATGTATATATAATATACACAGAGTATATAATAAATATAGTAATGTAATACATGATATATATATATATATACATATATAAACAAACAGTATATAATAAAAATTGTAATGCAATAAAGGATGTATATGTAGTGTTCACTGAGTATATAATATATAATAAATTAATACATGATGTATATATAATATACACAGAGTATATAATAAATATGCTAATGTAATACATGATGCATACATAATATACACAGAGTACAGTATATAATAAATATAGTAATGAAAATCATGATGTTTATATAATATACACAGAGTATATAATAAATATGTTAATGTAATACATGATACATATATACTATACACAGATTATATAATAAATATAGTAATTGAATAAATGATTTATATATAATATACACTGAATATAAAATAAATCTAGCAATGTTATAAATAATGTATATATGATGTACACATATTATATTAATTTTTTTTATATAATACATGATGTATGTATAATATATGCAGATAATATAATAAATATGGTAATGTAATACATGATGGATATATAATATACACAGAGTATTTAATAAATATACTGATGTAATATGTGATGTATATATAATATACACAGAGTATATAATAAATATAGCAATGTCATAAAGGATGTATATATAGCGTACACAGAGTATATAATATATAACAAAGTAATACATGATGTACATGTAAAATACACAGAGTATTTAATAAATATACTGATGTAATATATGATGTATATATAATATAGTAATGTAATAAAGGATGTATATATAATATACACAGAGTATATAATAAATATAGTAATGTAATACATGATATATATATATAATAAACAAACAGTATATAATAAATATTGTAATGCAATAAAGGATGTATATGTAGTGTTCACTGAGTATATAATATATAATAAAGTAATACATGATGTATATATAATATACACAGAGTATATAATAAATATGCTAATGTAATACATGATGCATAAATAATATACACAGAGTACAGTATATAATAAATATAGTAATGAAAATCATGATGTTTATATAATATACACAGAGTATATAATAAATATTTTAATGTAATACATGATACATATATTCTATACACAGATTATATAATAAATATAGTAATTGAATAAATGATTTATATATAATATACACTGAATATAAAATAAATATAGCAATGTTATAAAGAATGTATATATAATGTATACATAATATATTAAACATTTTTTATGTAATACACGATGTATATATAATATATGCAGATAATATAATAAATATGGTAATGTAATACATAATGCATATATAATATACACAGAGTATTTAATAAATATACTAATGTAATATGTGATGTATATATAATATACACAGAGTATATAATAAATATAGCAATGTCCCAAAGGATGTATATATAATGCACACAGACTATATAATATATAACAAAGTAATACATGATGTACATGTAATATACACAGAGTATTTAATAAATATACTGATGTAATATATGATGTATATATAATATAGTAATGTAATAAAGGACGTATATATAATACACACAGAGTATATAATAAATATAGCAATGTAATACATGATGTATATATAATAAACAAACAGTATATGATAAATATTGTAATGCAATAAAGGATGTATATGTAGTGTACACAGAGCATATAATATATAATAAAGTAATACATGATGTATATATAATGTTCACAGAGTATATAATAAATATGCTAATGTAATACATGATGCATACATAATATACACAAAGTACAGTATATAATAAATATAGTAATGAAAACAATGATGTTTATATAATATACACAGTGTATATAATAAATATGTTAATGTATAACATGATACATATAAACTATACACAGCTAATATAATAAATATAATAATTGAATAAATGATTTATATATAATATACACTGAATATAAAATAAATCTAGCAATGTTATAAATAATGTATATATGATGTACACATATTATATTAAATTTTTTTTATATAATACATGATGTATGTATAATATATGCAGATAATATAATAAATATGGTAATGTAATACATGATGGATATATAATATACACAGAGTATTTAATAAATATACTGATGTAATATGTGATGTATATATAATATACACAGAGTATATAATAAATATAGCAATGTCATAAAGGATGTATATATAGTGTACACAGAGTATATAATATATAACAAAGTAATACATGATGTACATGTAAAATACACAGAGTATTTAATAAATATACTGATGTAATATATGATGTATATATAATATAGTAATGTAATAAAGGATGTATATATAATATACACAGAGTATATAATAAATATAGTAATGTAATACATGATGTATATATAATAAACAAACAGTATATAATAAATATTGTAATGCAATAAAGGATGTATATGTAGTGTACACAGAGTATATATTATATAATAAAGTATTACATGATGTATATATAATATACACAGAGTATATAATAAATATAGTAATGTAATACATGATGCATATATAATATACACAGAGTATTTAATAAATATACTGATGTAATATGTGATGGATATATATTATACACAGAGTATATAATAAATATAGCAATGTCCTAAAGGATGTATATATAATGCACACAGAGTATATAATATATAACAAAGTAATACATGATGTACATGTAATATACACAGAGTATTTAATAAATATACTGATGTAATATATGATGTATATATAATATAGTAATGTAATAAATGATGTATATATAATATACACAGAGTATATAATTAATATAGTAATGTAATACATAATGTATATGTAATAAACCCACAGCATACAATAAATATAGTAATGCAATAAAGAATGTATATGTAGTGTACAAAGAGTATATAATACATAATAAAGTATTACATGACGTTTATATAATATACAAAGAGTATATAATAAGTATGCTAATGTAATACATGATGCATATATAATATACACAGAGTGCAGTACATAATAAATATAGTAATGAAAATCATGAAGTTTATATAATATACACAGAGTATATAATAAATATGTTAATGTAATACATGATACATATATACTATACACAGATTATATAATAAATATAGTAATTGAATAAATGATTTATATATAATATACACTGAGTATAAAATAAATATAGCAATGTTATAAAGAATGTATATATAATGTATCCATAATATATAAACAAATTTTAATGTAATACATGATGTATATATAATATATGCAGATCATATAATAAATATGGAAATGTAATACATGATGCATATATAATATACACAGAGTATTTAATAAATATAGTGATGTAATATGTGATGTATATATAATATACACAGAGTATATAATAAATATAGCAATGTCATAAAGGATGTATATGTAGTGTACACAGCGTGTATAATATATAACAAAGTAATACATGATGTAAATGTAATATACACAGAGTATTTAATAAATATACTGATGTAATATATGATGTATATATAATATAGTAATGTAATAAATGATTTATATATAATATACACAGAGTATATAATTAATATAGTAATGTAATACATAATGTATATATAATAAACCCACAGTATATAATAAATATAGTAATGCAATAAAGGATGTATATGTAGTGTACATAGAGTATATAATACATAATAAAGTAATACATGATGTCTATATAATATACAAAGAGTATATAATAAGTATGCTAATGTAATACATGATGCATATATAATATACACAGAGTATATAATATAAATGTTAATGTAATACATGATACATATATACTATAAACAGATTATATAATAAATATAGTAATTGAATAAATGATTTATATATAATATACACTGAGTATAAAATAAATATAGTAATGTTATAAAGAATGTACATATAATGTATACATAATATATAAACAAATTTTAATGTAATACATGATGTATATATAATATATGCAGATAATATAATAAATATGGTAATGTAATACATGATGCATATATAATATACAAAGAGTATTTAATAAATATACTGATGTAATATGTGATGTATATATAATATACACAGAGTATATAATAACTATAGCAATGTCCTAAAGGATGTATATATAATGCACACAGAGTATATAATATATAAAAAAGTAATACATGATGTACATGTAATATACACAGAGTATTTAATAAATATACTGATGTAACATATGATGTGTATATAATATAGTAATGTAATAAAGGATGTATATATAATATACACAGAGTATATAATAAATATAGTAATGTAATACAAGATGTATATATAATAAACCCACAGTATATAATAAATATAGAAATGCAATAAAGGATGTATATGTAGTGTACATAGAGTATATAATATATAATAAAGTAATACATGATGTATATATAAAATACACAGAGTATATTGTCCGTGGTGAGCTCCATGCAGAAGAAGAAGTCCCATCCCATGCATGAGACTGTGATCGCGCTGAGCAGTACTGTCAGTGACCGACTGCTCCACCCTAGGTGTGAGAAGGAGCGCTATCGGAAGTCTTTCCTCCCCACCGCGGTTAGGCTGTACAACCAACACCGACCTAAGCGGAGATCATTACACACAGAGAACTGAAATATCTCTCTGCCTGTTAAATCCCCCCCCCCTGCTACGCCCTATCTGTCTGTCTGCTATCAATGTAATGCCTCTCACCTTGGAATATTCCTGTACATGTTGTATTTGTATTTGTATCTGCTTATCTTTGCTGCTGTAACACACTGAATTTCCCCATTGTGGGACTATTAAAGGACTATTATTATAAATATGCTAATGTAATACATGATGCATATATAATATACACAGAGTACAGTATATAATAAATATAGTAATGAAAATCATGATGTTTATATAATATACACAGAGTATATAATAAATATGTTAATGTAATGCATGATACATATATACTATACACAGATTATATAATAAATATAGTAATTGAATAAATGATTTATATATAATATACACTGAATATAAAATAATAATAGCAATGTTATAAAGAATGTATATATAATGTATACATAATATATTTAAAAATTTTTATGTAATACATGATGTATATAATAGATATGTTAATGTAATGCATGATACATATATACTATACACAGATTATATAATAAATATAGTAATTGAATAAATGATTTATATATAATATACACTGAATATAAAATAATAATAGCAATGTTATAAAGAATGTATATATAATGTATACATAATATATAAAAAAATTTTTATGTAATACATGATGTATTTATAATATATGCAGATAATATAATAAATATGATAATCTAATACATGATGGATATATGATATACACAGAGTATTTAATAAATATATTGATGTAATATGTGATGTATATATAATATACACAGAGTATATAATAAATATAGCAATGTCATAAAGGATGTATATATAGTGTACACAGAGTATATAATATATAACAAAGTAATACATGATGTACATGTAATATACACAGAGTATTTAATAAATATACTGATGTAATATATGATGTATATATAATATATTAATGTAATAAAGACGTATATATAATATACACAGAGTATATAATAAATATAGTAATGTAATACATGATGTATATATAATAAAAAAACAGTATATAGTAAATATTGTAATGCAATAAAGGATGTATCTGTGGTGTGCACAGAGTGTATAATATATAATAAAGTATTACATGATGTATATATAATATACACAGAGTATATAATAAATATGCTAATGTAATACATGATGCATATATAATATACACAGAGTACAGTACATAATAAATATAGTAATGAAAATCATGATGTTTATATAATATACACAGAGTATATAATAAATATGTTAATGTAATACATGATACATATATGCTATACACAAATTATATAATAAATATAGTAATTGAATTAATGATTTATATATAATATACACTGAGTATATAATAAATATAGCAATGTCCTAAAGGATGTATATATAATGCACACAGAGTATATAATATATAACAAAGTAATACATTATGTAAATGTAATATACACAGAGTATTTAATAAATATACTGATGTAATATATGATGTATATATAATATGTAATGTAATAAAGTATGTATATATAATATACACATAGTATATAATAAATATAGTAATGTAATATATAATGTATATATAATAAACAAACAGTATTTAATAAATATAGTAATGCAATAAAGGATGTATATGTAGTGTTCACTTAGTATATAATATATAATAAAGTAATACATGATGTATATATAATATACACAGAGTATATAATAAATGAGTTAATGTAATACATGATACATATATACTATACACAGATTATATAATAAATATAGTAATTGAATAAATGATTTATATATAATATACACTGAGTATAAAATAAGTATAGCAATGTTATAAAGAATGTATATATAATGTGTATATAATATATAAAAAAAATTTAGTTTAATATGTGATGTATATATAATATATGCATATACTATAATAAATGTGGTTATGTAATACATGATGCATATGTAATATACACAGAGTATTTAATAAATATACTGATGTAATATGTGATGTATATATAATATACATAAAGTATATAATAAATATAGCAATGTCATAAAGGATGTATATATAGTGTACACAGAGTATATAATATATAACAAAGTAATACATGATGTACATGTAATGTACACAGAGTATTTAATAAATATACTGATGTAATATATGATGTATATATAATATAGTAATGTAATAAAGGATGTATATATAATATACACAGAGTATATAATAAATATAGTAATGCAATTAAG
Organism: Leptodactylus fallax; assembly: GCA_947044405.1. NCBI lineage: Eukaryota > Metazoa > Chordata > Amphibia > Anura > Leptodactylidae > Leptodactylus > Leptodactylus fallax. The sequence continues at coordinate 267,802 of CAMRHE010000795.1, read as the reverse complement.
GATATATATGTAGTGTACACAGAGTATATAATACATTATAAAGTAATACATGATGTATATATAATATACACAGAGTATATAATAAATATGCTAATGTAATACATGATGCATACATAATATACACAGAGTACAGTATATAATAAATATAGTAATGAAAATCATGATGTTCATATAGTATGCACAGAGTATATAATAAATATGTTAATGTAATACATGATACATATATACTATACACAGATTATATAATAAATATAGTAATTTAATAAATGATTTATACATAATATACACTGAATATAAAATAAATATAGCAATGTTATAAAGAATGTATATATAATGTATATATAATATATTAAACATTTTTTATGTAATACATGATGTATATATAATATATGCAGATAATATAATAAATATGGTAATGTAATACATGATGCATATATAATATACACAGAGCATTTAATAAATATACTGATGTAATATGTGATATATATATAATATACACAGAGTATATAATAACTATAGCAATGTCCTAAAGGATGTATATATAATGCACACAGAGTATATAATATATAAAAAAGTAATACATGATGTACATGTAATATACACAGAGTATTTAATAAATATACTGATGTAACATATGATGTATATATAATATAGTAATGTAATAAAGGATGTATATATAATATACACAGAGTATATAATAAATATAGTAATGTAATACAAGATGTATATATAATAAACCCACAGTATATAATAAATATAGAAATGCAATAAAGGATGTATATGTAGTGTACATAGAGTATATAATATATAATAAAGTAATACATGATGTATATATAAAATACACAGAGTATATTATAAATATGCTAATGTAATACATGATGCATATATAATATACACAGAGTACAGTATATAATAAATATAGTAATGAAAATCATGATGTTTATATAATATACACAGAGTATAAAATAAATATGTTAATGTAATATATGATACATATATAATATACACAGATGATCTAATAAATATAGTAATTGAATAAATGATTTATATATAATATAAACTGAGTATAAAATAAATATAGCAATGATATAAAGAATGTATATAAAATGTATACATAATATATAAAAAAATTAATTTAATATATGATGTATATATAATATATGTAGATACTATAATAAATGTGGTAATGTAATACATGATGCATATATAATATACACAGAGTATTTAATACATATACTGATGTAATATGTGATGTATATATAATATACACAGAGTATATAATAAATATAGCAATCTCCTAAAGGATGTATATATAATGCACACAGAGTATATAATATATAACAAAGTAATACATGATGTACATGTAATATACACAGAGAATTTAATACATATACTGATGTAATATATGATGTATATATAATATAGTAATGTAATAAAGGATGTATATATAATATACTCAGAGTATATAATAAATATAGTAATGTAATACATGATGTATATATAATAAACCCACAATATATAAGAAATATAGTAATGCAATTAAGGATTTATATGTAGTGTACACAGAGTATATAATACATAATAAGTAATACATGATGTATATATAATATACACAGAGTATATAATAAATATGCTAATTTTTTACAAGATGCATACATAATATACACAGAGTACAGTATATAATAAATATAGTAATGAAAATCATGATGTTTGTATAATATATACAGAGTATATAATAAATATGTTAATGTAATACATTATACATATATACTATACACAGATTATATAATAAATATAGTAATTGAATAAATGATTTATATATAATATAAACTGAGTATAAAATAAATATAGCAATGTTATAAAGAATGTATATATAATGTATACATAATATATAAAAAAAATTAATTTAATATATGATGTATATATAATATATGCAGATACTATAATAAATGTGGTAATGTAATACATGATGCATATATAATATACACAGAGTATTTAATAAATATACTGATGTAATATGCGATGTATATATAATATACACAGAGTATATAATAAAAATAGCAATGTCATAAAGGATGTATATATAGTGTACACAGAGTATATAATATATAACAAAGTAATACATGATGTACATGTAATATACACAGAGTATTTAATAAATATACTGATGTAATATATGATGTATATATAATATAGTAATGTAATAAAGGATGTATATATAATATACACAGAGTATATAATAAATATAGTAATGTAATACATGATGTATATATAATAAACCCACAATATATAAGAAATATAGTAATGCAATTAAGGATGTATATGTACAGTCATGGCCAAAAGTTTTGAGAATGACACAAATATTCTATTTTCACATGATCTGCTGCCCTCTGGTTTTTATGTGTGTTTGTCAGATGTTTTTATCACATACAGAAATAGAATTGCATTCATATTATGAGTAACAGAAGCTTATATTGACAGTTAGAATGAGTTAATGCAGCAAGTCAATATTTGCAGTGTTGACCCTTCTTCTTCAGGACCTCTGCAATTCTCCCTGTCATGCTCTCAATCAACTTCTGGACCAAATCCTGACTGATAGCAGTCCACTCTTGCAGAATCAATGCTTTCATTTTGTCTGAATTTGTTGGTTTTTGTTTGTCCACCCATCTCTTGATAATTGACCACAAGTTCTCAATGGGATTAAGATCTGGGGAGTTTCCAGGCCATGGACCCAAAATCTCTATGTTTTGTTCCCTGAGCCATTTAGTTATCACCTTTGCTTTATGGCAAGGTGCTCCATCATACTGGAAAAGGCATTGTTGAGCGTCAAACTGCTCTTGGACGGTTGGGAGAAGTTGCTCTTGGAGGACATTCTGGTACCATTCTTTATTCATGGCTGTGTTTTTAGGCAAGACTGTTAGAGAGCCGATTCCCTTGGCTGAGAAGCAACCCCACACATGAATGGTTTCAGGATGCTTTACAGTTGGCATGAGACAAGACTGGTGGTAACGCTCACCTCTTCTACTCCGAATAAGCTGTTTTTCAGATGTTCCAAACAATCGAAAAGGGGATTCATCAGAGAAAATGACTTTCCCCCAGTCCTCAGCAGTCCACTCCCTGTACCTTTTGCAGAATATCAGTCTGTCCCTGATGTTTTTTCTGGAGAGAAGTGGCTTCTTTGCTGCCCTCCTTGAGACCAGGCCTTGCCCCAAGAGTCTCCGCCTCACAGTGCGTGCAGATGCACTCACACCTGCCTGCTGCCATTCCTCAGCAAGCTCTGCACTGCTGGTAGCCCGATCCCGCAGCTGAAACACTTTTAAGAGACGGTCCTGCCGCTTGCTGGTCTTTCTTGGGCGCCCTGGAGCCTTTTTTGGCACCAATGGAACCTCTCTCCTTGAAGTTCTTGATGATGCGATAGATTGTTGACTGAGGTGCAATCTTTCTAGCTGCAATACTCTTCCCAGTTAGGCCATTTTTGTGCAGTGCAATGATGACTGCACGTGTTTATTTAGAGATAACCATGGTTAACAGAAGAGAAACAATGATGGCAAGCACCAGCCTCCTTTTAAAGTGTAAAGTGGTGTCATTCTTACTTAATCATGACAGATTGATCTCCAGCCCTGTCCTCATCAACACACACACCTGTGTTACTGGAGCAATCACTGAAACGATGTTAGGTGGTCCTTTTAAGGCAGGGCTGCAATGATGTTGAAATGTGTTTTGGGGGATAAAGTTCATTTTCTAGGCAAATATTGACTTTGCAAGTAATTGCTGTTAAGCTGATCACTCTTTATAACATTCTGGACTATATGCAAATTGCCATTAGAAAAACTGAAGCAGTAGACTTTGTAAAAATTAATATTTGTATCATTCTCAAAACTTTTGGACATGACTGTATATTAATGTAATAAAGGATGTATATATAATATACACAGAGTACATAATAAATATAGTAATGTAATACATGATGTATATATAATAAACAAACAGTATATAATAAATATTGTAATGCAATAAAGGATGTATATGTAGTGTACACAGAGCATATAATACATAATAAAGTAATACATGATGTATAAATAATATACACAGAGTATATAATAAATATGCTAATATAATACATGACGCATACATAATATACACATAGTACAGTATATAATAAATATAGTAATGAAAACCATGATGTTTATATAATATACACACAGTATATAATAAATATGTTAATATAATGCATGATACATATATACTATACACAGATTATATAATAAATATAGTAATTGAATAAATGATTTATATATAATATACACTGAATCTAAAATAAATATAGCAATGTTATAAAGAATGTATATATAATGTATACATAATATATTAAAAAATTTTTTTAAGTAATACATGATGTACTTATAATATATGCAGATAATATAATAAATATGGTAATGTAATACATGATGGATATATAATATACACAGAGTATTTAATAAATATACTGATGTAATATGTGATGTATATATAATATACACAGAGTATATAATAAATATAGCAATGTCATAAAGGATGTATATGTAGTGTACACAGAGTGTATAATATATAACAAAGTAATACATGATGTACATGTAATATACACAGAGTATTTAATAAATTTACTGATGTAATATATGATGTATATATAATATAGTAATGCAATAAAGGATGTATATATAATATACACAGAGTATATAATAAATATAGTAATGTAATACATGATGTATATATAATAAACCCACAATATATAAGAAATATAGTAATGCAATAAAGGATATATATGTAGTGTACACAGAGTATATAATATATAATAAAGTAATACATGATGTATATATAATATACACAGAGCATATAATAAATATGCTAATGTAATACATGATACATATATAATATACACAGAGTACAGTATATAATAAATATAGTAATGAAAATCATGATGTTTATATAATATACACAGAGTATATAATAAATATGTTAATGCAATACATGATACATATATACTATACACAGATTATATAATAAATATAGTAATTGAATAATGATTTATATATAATATACCCTGAGTTTAAAATAAATATAGTAATGTTATAAAGAATGTATATATAACGTATACATAATATATAAAAAATTTTTAATGTAATACATGACGTATATATAATATATGCAGATATAATAAATATTGTAATATAATACATGATGCATATATAATATACACAGAGTATTTAATAAATATACTGATATAATATGTGATGTATATATAATATACACAGAGTATATAATAAATATAGCAATGTCATAAAGGATGTATATATAGTGTACACAGAGTATATAATATATAACAAAGTAATACATGATGTATATATAATATATACAGAGTATATAATCAATATGCTAATGTAATACATGATGCATATATAATATACACATAGTACAGTATATAATAAATATAGTAATGAAAATCATGATGTTTATATAATATACACAGAGTATATAATAAATATGTTAATGTAATACAGTAATACCTCGTACATTCGCGAGGTTCGGTGCCAGAGCGTGTCGCGGATCGCGAGGAATCGCGAATGTTTGGTACAAGCCCTTAGAAGCGCTTACAATGCCGGTTTCTAATGTTTAACCCCTAAATATCAATAAACTTTACCCTACAGTACTGTACAGTATACTAAAGTATACTAAAGTATGCTGTACAGTACTGTATATTAATACATTCATTCATTTTTCTTATACACTCACAGTAAAATGAAACTAATTACCGGGTACGTAAGGAATAGAACGCTACTAACCAATAGCGAAGGTGTTTTTTTAATTAGATTTCACAGATCTGAAAAAAAAGAGCAAAATCTTTATATGTTAGTTGCCCAAAAAATATCGCGAATCTGTGAATTCGCAAATTCGAAACGCGAGTGTACGAGGTATTACTGTACATGATACATATATACTATTCACAGATTATATAATAAATATAGTAATTGAATAAATGATTTATATATAATATACACTGAGTATAAAATAAATATAGCAATGTTATAAACAATGTATATATAATGTATACATAATAAATAAAAGTTTTTTAATGTAATACATGATGTATATATAATATATGCAGATAATATAATAAATATGGTAATGTAATACATGATGCATATATAATATACACAGAGTATATAATAAAATAGCATTGTCATAAAGGATGTATATATAGTGTACACAGAGTATATAATATATAACAAAGTAATACATGATGTACATGTAATATACACAGAGTATTTAATAAATTTACTGATGTAATATATGATGTATATATAATATAGTAATGCAATAAAGGATGTATATATAATATACACAGAGTATATAATAAATATAGTAATGTAATACATGATGTATATATAATAAACCCACAATATATAAGAAATATAGTAATGCAATAAAGGATATATATGTAGTGTACACAGAGTATATAATATATAATAAAGTAATACATGATGTATATATAATATACACAGAGCATATAATAAATATGCTAATGTAATACATGATACATATATAATATACACAGAGTACAGTATATAATAAATATAGTAATGAAAATCATGATGTTTATATAATATACACAGAGTATATAATAAATATGTTAATGCAATACATGATACATATATACTATACACAGATTATATAATAAATATAGTAATTGAATAATGATTTATATATAATATACCCTGAGTTTAAAATAAATATAGTAATGTTATAAAGAATGTATATATAACGTATACATAATATATAAAAAATTTTTAATGTAATACATGACGTATATATAATATATGCAGATATAATAAATATTCTAATATAATACATGATGCGTATATAATATACACAGAGTATTTAATAAATATACTGATATAATATGTGATGTATATATAATATACACAGAGTATATAATAAATATAGCAATGTCATAAAGGATGTATATATAGTGTACACAGAGTATATAATATATAACAAAGTAATACATGATGTATATATAATATATACAGAGTATATAATCAATATGCTAATGTAATACATGATGCATATATAATATACACATAGTACAGTATATAATAAATATAGTAATGAAAATCATGATGTTTATATAATATACACAGAGTATATAATAAATATGTTAATGTAATACAGTAATACCTCGTACATTCGCGAGGTTCGGTGCCAGAGCGTGTCGCGGATCGCGAGGAATCGCGAATGTTTGGTACAAGCCCTTAGAAGCGCTTACAATGCCGGTTTCTAATGTTTAACCCCTAAATATCAATAAACTTTACCCTACAGTACTGTACAGTATACTAAAGTATGCTGTACAGTACTGTATATTAATACATTCATTCATTTTTCTTATACACTCACAGTAAAATGAAACTAATTACCGGGTACGTAAGGAATAGAACGCTACTAACCAATAGCGAAGGTGTTTTTTTAATTAGATTTCACAGATCTGAAAAAAAGAGGCAAAATCTTTATATGTTAGTTGCCCAAAAAATATCGCGAATCTGTGAATTCGCAAATTCGGAAACGCGAGTGTACGAGGTATTACTGTACATGATACATATATACTATTCACAGATTATATAATAAATATAGTAATTGAATAAATGATTTATATATAATATACACTGAGTATAAAATAAATATAGCAATGTTATAAACAATGTATATATAATGTATACATAATAAATAAAAGTTTTTTAATGTAATACATGATGTATATATAATATATGCAGATAATATAATAAATATGGTAATGTAATACATGATGCATATATAATATACACAGAGTATATAATAAAATAGCATTGTCATAAAGGATGTATATATAGTGTACACAGAGTATATAATATATAACAAAGTAATACATGATGTACATGTAATATACACAGAGTATGTAATAAATATAATGATGTAATATATGATGTATATATAATATACACAGAGTATATAATAAATATGCTAATGTAATACATGATGCATATATAATATACACATAGTAGAGTATATAATAAATATAGTAATGAAAATCATGATGTTTATATACTATACACAGAGTATATAATAAATATGTTAATGCAATACATGATACATATATACTATACACAGATTATATAATAAATATAGTAATTGAATAATGATTTATATATAATATACACTGAGTATAAAATAAATATAGTAATGTTATAAAGAATGTATATATATTGTATACATACTATATAATTTTTTTTTAATGTAATACATGACGTATATATAATATATGCAGATAATAAAATAAATATTGTAATATAATACATGATGCATATATAATATACACAGAGTATTTAATAAATATACTGATGTAATATGTGATGTATATATAATATAGTAATGTAATAAAGGATGTATATATAATATACACAGAGTATATACAATTTAGTAATGTAATACATGATGTATATATAATAAACCCACAGTATATAATAAATATAGTAATGCAATAAAGGATGTATATATAGTGTACACAGAGTATATAATACATAATTAAGTAGCACATGATGTATATATAATATACACATAGTATATAATAAATATACTAATTTAATACCTGATGCATATATAATATACAAAGAGTAGAGTATATAATAAATATAGTAATGACAATCATGATGTTTATATAATATACACAGAGTATATAATAAATATGTTAATGCAATACATGATACATATATACTATACACAGATTATATAATAAATATAGTAATTGAATAATGATTTATATATAATATACACTTAGTATAAAATAAATATAGTAATGTTATAAAGAATGTATATATAATGTGTACATAATATATAAAAAAAAAATTTTATGTAATACATGACGTATATATAATATATGCAGATAATATAATAAATATTGAAATATAATACATGATGCATATATAATATACACAGAGTATTTAATAAATATACTGATATAATATGTGATGTATATATAATATACACAGAGTATATAATAAAATAGCATTGTCATAAAGGATGTATATATAGTGTACACAGAGTATATAATATATATCAAAGTAATACATGATGTACATGTAATATACACAGAGTATTTAATAAATATCCTGATGTAATATATGATGTATATATAATATAGTAATGTAATAAAGGATTTATATATAATATACACAGAGTATATAATAAATATAGTAATGTAATACAAGATGTATATATAATAAACCTGCAGTATATAATATATACAGTAATGCAATAAAGAATGTATATGTAGAGTACACAGAGTATATAATATATAATAAAGTAATACATGATGTATATATAATATACACAGAGCATATAATAAATATGCTAATGTAATACATGATACATATATAATATACACAGAGTACAGTATATAATAAATATAGTAATGAAAATCATGATGTTTATATAATATACACAGAGTATATAATAAATATGTTAATGTAATACATGATACATATATACTATACACAGACTATATAATAAATATAGTAATTGAAAAATGAATAATATATAATATACACTGAGTATAAAATAAATATAGTAATGTTATAAAGAATGTATATATAATGTATACATAATATATAAAAAAATTTTTAATGTAATACATGACGTATATATAATATGTGCAGATAATATAATAAATATTGTAATATAATACATGATGCATATATAATATACACAGAGTATTTAATAAATATACTGATATAATATGTGATGTATATATAATATACACAGAGTATATAATAAATATAGCAATGTCATAAACAATGTATATTTAGTGTACACAGAGTATATAATATATAACAAAGTAATACATGATGTACATGTAATATACACAGAGTATTTAATAAATATACTGATGTAATATATGATGTATATATAATATAGTAATGTAATAAAGGTTGTATATATAATATACACAGAGTATATAATAAATATAGTAATGTAATACAAGATGTATATATAATAAACCCACAGTATATAATAAATATATTAATGCAATAAAGGATATATATGTAGTGTACACAGAGTATATAATATATAATAAAGTAATTCATGATGTATATATAATATACACAGAGTATATAATCAATATGCTAATGTAATACATGATGCATATATAATATACACAGAGTACAGTATATAATAAATATAGTAATGAAAATCATGATGTTTATATAATATGCACAGAGTATATAATAAATATGTAAATGTAATACAGTAATACCTCGTACATTCGCGAGGTTAGGTGCCAGAGCGGGTCGCGGATCGCGAGGAATCGCGAATGTTTGGTACAAGCCCTTAGAAGCGCTTACAATGCCGGTTTCTAATGTGTAACCCCTAAATATCAATAAACTTTACCCTACAGTACTGTACAGTATACTAAAGTATACTAAAGTATACTGTACAGTACTGTATATTAATACATTCATTCATTTTTCTTATACACTCACAGTAAAATGAAACAAATTTCCGGGTACGTAATGAACAGAACGCTACTAACCAATAGCGAAGGTGTTTTTTTTAATTAAATTTCACAGATCTGAAAAAAAAGAGCAAAATCTTTATATGTTAGTTGCCAAAAAAATATCGCGAATCTGTGAATTCGCAAATTCGGAAACGCGAGTGTACGAGGCATTACTGTACATGATACATATATACTATTCACAGATTATATAATAAATATAGTAATTGAATAATGATTTATATATAATATACACTGAGTATAAAATAAATATAGTAATGTTATAAAGAATGTATATATAATGTATACATAATATATAAAAAAATTTTTTAATGTAATACATGACGTAAATATAATATATGCAGATAATATAATAAATATTGTAATATAATAAATGATGCATATATAATATACACAGAGTATTTAATAAATATACTGATATAATATGTGATGTATATATAATATACACAGAGTATATAATAAATATAGCAATGTCATAAACAATGTATATATAGTGTACACAGAGTATATAATATATAACAAAGTAATACATGATGTACATGTAATATACACAGAGTATTTAATAAATATACTGATGTAATATATGATGTATATATAATATAGTAATGTAATAAAGGATGTATATATAATATACACAGAGTATATAATAAATATAGTAATGTAATACAAGATGTATATATAATAAACCCACAGTATATAATAAATATATTAATGCAATAAAGGATATATATGTAGTGTACACAGAGTATATAATATATAATAAACTAATACATGATGTATATATAATATACACAGAGTATATAATCAATATGCTAATGTAATTCATGATGCATATATAATATACACAGAGTACAGTATATAATAAATATAGTAATGAAAATCATGATGTTTATATAATATGCACAGAGTATATAATAAATATATTAATGTAATACAGTAATACCTAGTACATTCGCGAGGTTAGGTTCCAGAGCGGGTCGCGAATTGCGAGGAATCGCGAATGTTTGGTACAAGCCCTTAGAAGCGCTTACAATGCCGGTTTCTAATGTTTAATCCCTAAATATCGATAAACTTTACCCTACAGTACTGTACAGTATACTAAAGTATACTAAAGTATACTGTACAGTACTGTATATTAATACATTCATTCATTTTTCTTATACTCTCACAGTAAAATGAAACTAATTATCGGGTACGTAACGAACAGAACGCTACGAACCAATAGCGAAGGTGTTTTTTTTAATTAAATTTCACAGATCTGAAAAAAAAGAGCAAAATCTTTATATGTTAGTTGCCAAAAAAATATCGCGAATCTGTGAATTCGCAAATTCGGAAACGCGAGTGTACGAGGCATTACTGTACATGATACATATATACTATTCACAGATTATATAATAAATATAGTAATTGAATAAATGATTTATATATAATATACAATGAGTATAAAATAAATATAGCAATGTTATAAACAATGTATATATAATGTATACATAATAAATAAAAGTTTTTTAATGTAATACATGATGTATATATAATATATGCAGATAATATAATAAATATGGTAATGTAATACATGATGCATATATAATATACACAAAGTATTTAATAAATATACTGATGTAATATGTGATGTATATATAATATAGTAATGTAATAAAGGATGTATATATAATATACACAGAGTATATAATAAATATAGCAATGTAATACAAGATGTATATATAATAAACCCACAGTATATAATATATACAGTAATGCAATAAAGAATGTATATGTAGTGTACACAGAGTATATAATATATAATAAAGTAATACATGATGTATATATAATATACACAGAGCATATAATAAATATGCTAATGTAATACATGATACATATATAATATACACAGAGTACTGTATATAATAAATATAGTAATGAAAATCATGATGTTTATATAATATACACAGAGTATATAATAAATATGTTAATGTAATACATGATACATATATTCTATACACAGATTATATAATAAATATAGTAATTGAATAAATGATTTATATATAATATACACTGAATATACAATAAATATAGCAATGTTATAAAGAATGTATATATAATGTTTACATAATATATAAACAAATTTTAATGTAATACATGATGTATATATAATATATGCAGATAGTATAAACAATATGGTAATGTAATACATGATCCATATATAATATACACAGAGTATTTAATAAATATACTGATGTAATATGTGATGTATATATAATATAGTAATGTAATAAAGGATGTATATATAATATACACAGAGTATATAAAATTTAGTAATGTAATACATGATGTATATATAATAAACCCACAGTATATAATAAATATAGTAATGCAATAAAGGATGTATATATAGTGTACACAGAGTATATAATACATAATTAAGTAGCACATGATGTATATATAATATACACAGAGTATATAATAAATATATTAATTTAACACATGATGCATATATAATATACAAAGAGTAGAGTATATAATAAATATAGTAATGACAATCATGATGTTTATATAATATACACAGAGTATATAATAAATATGTTAATGCAATACATGATACATATATACTATACACAGATTATATAATAAATATAGTAATTGAATAATGATTTATATATAATATACCCTGAGTTTAAAATAAATATAGTAATGTTATAAAGAATGTATATATAACGTATACATAATATATAAAAATTTTTTAATGTAATACATGACGTATATATAATATATGCAGATATAATAAATATTCTAATATAATACATGATGCGTATATAATATACACAGAGTATTTAATAAATATACTGATATAATATGTGATGTATATATAATATACACAGAGTATATAATAAATATAGCAATGTCATAAAGGATGTATATATAGTGTACACAGAGTATATAATATATAACAAAGTAATACATGATGTATATATAATATATACAGAGTATATAATCAATATGCTAATGTAATACATGATGCATATATAATATACACATAGTACAGTATATAATAAATATAGTAATGAAAATCATGATGTTTATATAATATACACAGAGTATATAATAAATATGTTAATGTAATACAGTAATACCTCGTACATTCGCGAGGTTCGGTGCCAGAGCGTGTCGCGGATCGCGAGGAATCGCGAATGTTTGGTACAAGCCCTTAGAAGCGCTTACAATGCCGGTTTCTAATGTTTAACCCCTAAATATCAATAAACTTTACCCTACAGTACTGTACAGTATACTAAAGTATGCTGTACAGTACTGTATATTAATACATTCATTCATTTTTCTTATACACTCACAGTAAAATGAAACTAATTACCGGGTACGTAAGGAATAGAACGCTACTAACCAATAGCGAAGGTGTTTTTTTAATTAGATTTCACAGATCTGAAAAAAAAGAGCAAAATCTTTATATGTTAGTTGCCCAAAAAATATCGCGAATCTGTGAATTTGCAAATTCGGAAACGCGAGTGTACGAGGTATTACTGTACATGATACATATATACTATTCACAGATTATATAATAAATATAGTAATTGAATAAAAGATTTATATATACACTGAGTATAAAATAAATATAGCAATGTTATAAACAATGTATATATAATGTATACATAATAAATAAAAGTTTTTTAATGTAATACATGATGTATATATAATATATGCAGATAAAATAATAAATATGGTAATGTAATACATGATGCACATATAATATACACAGAGTATATAATAAATATAGCAATGTCATAAAGGATGTATATATAGTGTACACAGAGTATATAATATATAACAAAGTAATACATGATGTACATGTAATATACACAGAGTACTTAATAAATATACTGATGTAATATATGATGTATATATAATATAGTAATGTAATAAAGGATGTGTAAATAATATACACAGAGTATATAATAAATATAGTAATATAATACAAGATGTATATATAATAAACCCACAGTATATAATAAATATAGTAATGCAATAAAGAATGTATATGTAGTGTACACAGAGTATATAATATATAATAATGTAATACATGATGCATATATAATATACACAGAGTATATAATAAATATGCTAATGTAATACATGATGCATATATAATATACACAGAGTATAGTATATAATAAATATAGTAATGAAAATCATGTTAATATAATATACAGAGAGTATATAATAAATATAGTAATATAATACAAGATGTATATATAATAAACCCACAGTATTTAATAAATATAGTAATGCAATAAAGGATGTATATGTAGAGTACACAGAGTGTATATAATACATAATTAAGTAACACATGATGTATATATAATATACACAGATTATATAATTATTATGCTAATTTAATACATGATGTGTATATAATATACAAAGAGTACAGTATATAATAAATATAGTAATGAAAATCATGATGTTTATATAATATACAGAGTATGTAATAAATATGTTAATGTAATACATGATACATATATACTATACACAGATTATATAATAAATATAGCAATTGAATAAATGATTTATATATAATATACACTGAGTAAAAAATAAATATAGCAATGTTAAATGAATGTATATATAATATATACATAACATATAAACAAATTTTAATGTAATACATGATGTATATATAATATATGCAGATAATATAATAAATATGGTAATGTAATACATGATGCATATATAATATACACAAAGTATTTAATAAATATACTGATGTAATATGTGATCTATATATAATATACACAGAGTATATAATAAAAATAGCAATGTCATAAAGGATGTATATATAGTGTACACAGAGTATATAATATATAACAAAGTAATACATGATATGCATGTAATATACACAGAGTATTTAATAAATATACTGATGTAATATATGATGTATATATAATATAGTAATGTAATAAAGGATGTATATATAATATACACAGAGTATATAATAAATATAGTAATGTAATACATGATATATATATATATATATATATATATATATATATTAAACCAACAGTATATAATAAATATAGTAATGCAATAAAGGATGTATATGTAGTGTACACAGAATATATAATATATAAAAAAGTAATACATGATGTATATATAATATGCACAGAGTATATAATAAATATGCTAATGTAATATATGATGCATATATAATATACACAGAGTACAGTATATAATAAATATAGTAATGAAAATTATGATGTTTATATAATATACACAGATTATATAATAAATATGTTAATGTAATACATGATACATTTATACTATACACAGATTATATAATAAATAGAGTAATTGAATAAATTATTTATATATAATATACACTGAGTATAAAATAAATAAAGCAATGTTACAAAGAATGTATATATAATGTATACATAATACAGTCATATGAAAAAGTGTGGGCACCCCTATTAATCTTAATCATTTTTAGTTCTAAATATTTGGGTGTTTGCAACAGCCATTTCAATTTGATATATCTAATAACTGATGGACACAGTAATATTTCAGGATTGAAATGAGGTTTATTGTACTAACAGAAAATGTGCAATATGCATTAAACCAAAATTTGACCGGTGCAAAAATTTGGGTACCCTTATCATTTTATTGATTTGAATACTCCTAACTACTTTTGACTGACTTACTGAAGCACAAAATTGGTTTTGTAACCTCACTGAGCTTTGAACTTCATAGCCAGGTGTATCCAATCATGAGAAAAGGTATTTAAGGTGGCCAATTGCAAGTTGATCTCCTATTTGAATCTCCTCTGAAGAGTGGCATCATGGGCTCCTCAAAACAACTCTCAAATGATCTGAAAACAAAGATTGTTCAAAATAGTTGTTCAGGGGAAGGATACAAAAAGTTGTCTCAGAGATTTAACCTGTCAGTTTCCACTGTGAGGAACATAGTAAGGAAATGGAAGACCACAGGGACAGTTCTTGTTAAGCCCAGAAGTGGCAGGCCAAGAAAAATATCAGAAAGGCAGAGAAGAAGAATGGTGAGAACAGTCAAGGACAATCCACAGACCACCTCCAAAGAGCTGCAGCATCATCTTGCTGCAGATGGTGTCACTGTGCATCGGTCAACAATACAGCACACTTTGCACAAGGAGAAGCTGTATGGGAGAGTGATGCAAAAGAAGCCGTTTCTGAAAGCACGCCACAAACAGAGTCGCCTGAGGTATGGAAAAGCATATTTGGACAAGCCAGCTTCATTTTGGAAGAAGGTCCTGTGGACTGATGAAACAAAGATTGAAGTTGTTTGGTCATACAAAAAGGCGTTATGCATGGCGTCAAAAAAACACAGCATTCCAAGAAAAACACTTGCTACCCACTGTAAAATTTGGTGGAGGTTCCATCATGCTTTGGGGCTGTGTGGCCAATGCCGGCACCTGGAATCTTGTTAAAGTTGAGGGTCGCATGGACTCAACTCAGTATCAGCAGATTCTTGAGAATAATGTACAAGAATCAGTGACGAATTTGAAGTTACGCCGGGGATGGATATTCCAGCAAGACAATGATCCAAAACACAGCTCCAAATCTACTCAGGCATTCATGCAGAGGAACAATTACAATGTTCTGGAATGGACATCCCAGTCCCCAGACCTGAATATCATTGAACATCTGTGGGATAATTTGAAGCGGGCTGTCCATGCTCGGCGACCATCAAACTTAACTGAACTGGAATTGTTTTGTAAAGAGGAATGGTCAAAAATACCTTCATCCAGGATCCACGAACTGATTAAAAGCTACAGGAAGCGACTAGAGGCTGTTATTTTTGCAAAAGGAGGATCTACTAAATATTAATGTCACTTTTCTGTTGAGGTGCCCATACTTTTGCACTGGTCAAATTTTGGTTAATGCATATTGCACATTTTCTGTTAGTACAATAAACCTCATTTCAATCCTGAAATATTACTGTGTCCATCAGTTATTAGATATATCAAATTGAAATGGCTGTTGCAAACACCCAAATATTTAGAACTAAAAATGATTAAGATTAAAAGGGGTGCCCAAACTTTTTCATATGACTGTATATAAACAATTTTTAATGTAATACATGATGTATATATAATATATGCAGATAATATAATAAATATGGTAATGTAATACATGATGCATATATAATATACATAGAGTATTTAATAAATATACTGATGTAACATGTGATGTATATATAAAATAGACAGAGTATATAATAAATTTAGCAATGTCATAAAGGATGTATATGTAGTGCACACAGAGTATATAATATATAACAAAGTAATACATGATATGCATGTAATATACACAGAGTATTTAATAAATATACTGATGTAATATATGATGTATATATAATATAATAATGTAGTAAAGTATGTATATATAACATACACAGAGTATATAATAAATATAGTAATGTAATACATGATGTATATATAATAAACTCACAGTATATAATAAATATAGTAATGCAATAAAGGATGTATATGTAGTGTACACAGAATATATAATATATAATAAAGTAATACATGATGTATATATAATATGCACAGAGTATATAATAAAAATCCTAATGTAATACATGATGCATATACAATATACACAGAGTACAGTATATAATAAATATAGTAATGAAAATCATGATGTTTATATAATATACAGAGTATATAATAAATATTTTAATGTAATACATGATACATATATACTATACACAGATTATATAATAAATATAGCAATTGAATAAATGATTTATATATAATATACACTGAGTATAAAATAAATATAGCAATGTTATAAAGAATGTATATATAATGTATACATAACATATAAACAAATTTTAATGTGATACATGATGTATATATAATATATGCAGATAATATAATAAATATGGTAATGTAATACATGATGCATATATAATATATAGAGTATTTAATAAATATACTGATGTAATATGTGATGTATATATAAAATACACAGAGTATATAATAAATACAGCAATGTCAAAAACGATGTACATGTAGTGTACAGAGAGTATATAATACAGTATATAACAAAGTAATACATGATATGCATGTAATATACACAGAGTATTTAATAAATATACTGATGTAATATATGATGTATATATAATATAATAATGTAGTAAAGTATGTATATATAACATACACAGAGTATATAATAAATATAGTAATGTTATGCATGATGTATATATAATAAACCCACAGTATATAATAAATATAGAAATGCAATAAAGGATGTATATGTAGTGTACACAGAATATATAATATATAACAAAGTAATACATGATGTATATATAATATACACAGAGTATATGATAAATATGCTAATGTAATACATGATGCATATATAATATACACAGAGTACAGTATATAATAAATATAGTAATGAAAATCATGATGTTTATATAATATACACAGAGTATATAATAAATATAGTAATGTAATACATGATGTATATATAATAAACCCACAGTATGTAATAAATATAGTAATGCAATAAAGGATGTATATGTAGTATACACAGAGTATATAATATGTAATAAAGTAATACATGATGAATATATAATATACACAGAGTATATAATAAATATGCTAATGTAATACATGATGCATATATAATATACACAGAGTACAGTATATAATAAATATAGTAATTACAATCATGATGTTTATATAATATACACAGAGTATACAATAAATATGTTAATGTAACACATGATACATATATACTATACACAGATTATATAATAAATATAGTAATTGAATAAATGATTTATATATAATATACACTGAGTATAAAATTAATATAGCAATGTTATAAAGAATGTATATATAAACTATACATAATATATAAACAAATTTTAATGTAATACATGATGTATATATAATATATGCAGATAATATAATAAATATGGTAATGTAATACATGATGCATATATAATATATAGAGTATTTAATAAATATACTGATGTAACATGTGATGTATATATAAAATACACAGAGTATATAATAAATATAGCAATGTCATAAAGGATGTATATGTAGTGCACACAGAGTATATAATATATAACAAAGTAATACATGATATGCATGTAATATACACAGAGTATTTAATAAATATACTGATGTAATATATGATGTATATATAATATAATAATGTAGTAAAGTATGTATATATAACATACACAGAGTATATAACAAATATAGTAATGTAATACATGATGTATATATAATAAACTCACAGTATATAATAAATATAGTAATGCAATAAAGGATGTATATGTAGTGTACACAGAATATATAATATATAATAAAGTAATACATGATGTATATATAATATGCACAGAGTATATAATAAAAATCCTAATGTAATACATGATGCATATACAATATACACAGAGTACAGTATATAATAAATATAGTAATGAAAATCATGATATTTATATAATATACAGAGTATATAATAAATATTTTAATGTAATACATGATACATATATACTATACACAGATTATATAATAAATATAGCAATTGAATAAATGATTTATATATAATATACACTGAGTATAAAATAAATATAGCAATGTTATAAAGAATGTATATATAATGTATACATAACATATAAACAAATTTTAATGTGATACATGATGTATATATAATATATGCAGATAATATAATAAATATGGTATTGTAATACATGATGCATATATAATATATAGAGTATTTAATAAATATACTGATGTAATATGTGATGTATATGTAAAATACACAGAGTATATAATAAATACAGCAATGTCAAAAAGGATGTATATGTAGTGTACACAGAGTATATAATACAGTATATAACAAAGTAATACATGATATGCATGTAATATACACAGAGTATTTAATAAATATACTGATGTAATATATGATGTATATATAATATAATAATGTAGTAAAGTATGTATATATAACATACACAGAGTATATAATAAATATAGTAATTGAATAAATGATTTATATATAATATACACTGAGTAAAAAATAAATATAGCAATGTTAAAAGAATGTATATATAATATATACATAACATATAAACAAATTTTAATGTAGTACATGATGTATATATAATATATGCAGATAATATAATAAATATGGTAATGTAATACATGATGCATATATACTATACACAGATTATATAATAAATATAGCAATTGAATAAATGATTTATATATAATATACACTGAGTAAAAAATAAATATAGCAATGTTAAAAGAATGTATATATAATATATACATAACATATAAACAAATTTTAATGTAATACATGATGTATATATAATATATGCAGATAATATAATAAATATGGTAATGTAATACATGATGCATATATAATATACACAATGTATTTAATAAATATACTGATGTAATATGTGATGTATATATAATATACACAGAGTATATAATAAAAATAGCAATGTCATAAAGGATGTATATATAGTGTACACAGAGTATATAATATATAACAAATGTAATACATGATGTACATGTAATATACACAGAGTATTTAATAAATATACTGATGTAATATATGATGTATAGATAATATAGTAATGTAATAAAAGATGTATATATAATATACACAGAGTATATAATAAATATAGTAATGTAATACATGATATATATATATATATATATATATATATATATATATATATATATATATATATATATATATATATATATATATATATATATATATATATATATATATATATATATATATATATATATATATATATATATATATATATAATAAACCCACAGTACATAACAAATATGGTAATGCAATAAAGGATGTATATGTAGTGTACACAGTATATATAATATATAAAAAAGTAATACATGATGTATATATAATATGCACAGAGTATATAATAAATATGCTAATGTAATACATGATGCATATATAATATACAAAGAGTATAGTATACAATAAGTATAGTAATGAAAATTATGATATTTATATAATATACACAGAGTATATAATAAATATGTTAATGTAATACATGATACATTTATACTATACACAGATTATATAATAAATATAGTAATTGAGTAAATGATTTATATATAATATACACTGAGTATAAAATAAATAAAGCAATGTTAGAAAGAATGTATATATAATGTATACATAATATATAAACAATTTTTAATGTAATACATGATGTATATATAATATATGCAGATAATATAATAAATATGGTAATATAATACTTGATGCATATATAATACACAGAGTATTTCATAAATATACTGATGTAATATGTGATGTATATATAATATACACAGAGTATATAATAAAAATAGCAATGTCATAAAGGATGTATATATAGTGTACACAGAGTATATAATATATAACAAAGTAATACATGATGTACATGTAATATACACAGAGTATTTAATAAATATACTGATGTAATATGTGACGTATATATAATATAGCAATGTAATAAGGGATGTATATATAATATACACAGAGTATATAATAAAAATAGTAATGTAATACATGATGTATATATAATAAACCCACAGTATATAATAAATATAGTAATGCAATAAAGGATGTATATGTAGTATACACAGAGTATATAATATGTAATAAAGTAATACATGATGAATATATAATATACACAGAGTATATAATAAATATGCTAATGTAATACATGATGCATATATAATATACACAGAGTACAGTATATAATAAATATAGTAATTACAATCATGATGTTTATATAATATACACAGAGTATACAATAAATATGTTAATGTAACACATGATACATATATACTATACACAGATTATATAATAAATATAGTAATTGAATAAATGATTTATATATAATATACACTGAGTATAAAATTAATATAGCAATGTTATAAAGAATGTATATATAAACTATACATAATATATAAACAAATTTTAATGTAATACATGATGTATATATAATATATGCAGATAATATAATAAATATGGTAATGTAATACATGATGCATATATAATATATAGAGTATTTAATAAATATACTGATGTAATATGTGATGTATATATAAAATACACAGAGTATATAATAAATACAGCAATGTCAAAAACGATGTACATGTAGTGTACAGAGAGTATATAATACAGTATATAACAAAGTAATACATGATATGCATGTAATATACACAGAGTATTTAATAAATATACTGATGTAATATATGATGTATATATAATATAATAATGTAGTAAAGTATGTATATATAATATACACAGAGTATATAATAAATATAGTAATGTAATACAAGATGTATTTATAATAAACCCACAGTATATAATATATACAGTAATGCAATAAAGGATGTATATATAACATACACAGAGTATATAATAAATATAGTAATGTTATGCATGATGTATATATAATAAACCCACAGTATATAATAAATATAGTAATGCAATAAAGGATGTATATGTAGTGTACACAGAATATATAATATATAATAAAGTAATACATGATGTATATATAATATACACAGAGTATATGATAAATATGCTAATGTAATACATGATGCATATATAATATACACAGAGTACAGTATATAATAAATATAGTAATGAAAATCATGATGTTTATATAATATACACAGAGTATATAATAAATATGTTAATGTTAGACATGATACATATATACTATACATAGATTATATAATAAATATAGCAATTTAATAAATGATTTATATATAATATACACTGAGTATAAAATAAATATAGCAATGTTATAAAGAATGTATATATAATGTATACATAATATATAAACAAATTTTAATGTAATACATGATGTATATAAAATATATGCAGATAATATAATAAATATGGTAATATAATACATGATGGAAATATAATATACACAGAGTATTTAATAAATATACTGATGTAATATGTGATGTATATATAATATACACAGAGTATATAATAAAAATAGCAATGTCATGAAGGATGTATATATAGTGTACACAGAGTATATAATATATAACAAAGTAATACATGATGTACATGTAATATACACAGAGTATTTAATAAATATACTGATGTAATATATGATGTATATATAATATAGCAATGTCATAAAGGATGTATATATAGTGTACACAGAGTATATAATATATAACAAAGTAATACATGATGTACATGTAATATACACAGAGTATTTAATAAATATACTGATGTAATATGTGACGTATATATAATATAGCAATGTAATAAAGGATGTATATATAATATACACAGAGTATATAATAAAAATAGTAATGTAATACATGATGTATATATAATAAACCCACAGTATATAATAAATATAGTAATGCAATAAAGGATGTATATGTAGTATACACAGAGTATATAATATGTAATAAAGTAATACATGATGAATATATAATATACACAGAGTATATAATAAATATGCTAATGTAATACATGATGCATATATAATATACACAGAGTACAGTATATAATAAATATAGTAATTACAATCATGATGTTTATATAATATACACAGAGTATACAATAAATATGTTAATGTAACACATGATACATATATACTATACACAGATTATATAATAAATATAGTAATTGAATAAATGATTTATATATAATATACACTGAGTATAAAATTAATATAGCAATGTTATAAAGAATGTATATATAAACTATACATAATATATAAACACATTTTAATGTAATACATGATGTATATATAATATATGCAGATAATAAATATGGTAATGTAATACATGATGCATATATAATATATAGAGTATTTAATAAATATACTGATGTAATATGTGATGTATATATAAAATACACAGAGTATATAATAAATACAGCAATGTCAAAAACGATGTACATGTAGTGTACAGAGAGTATATAATACAGTATATAACAAAGTAATACATGATATGCATGTAATATACACAGAGTATTTAATAAATATACTGATGTAATATATGATGTATATATAATAT
This sequence comes from Leptodactylus fallax, assembly GCA_947044405.1. Lineage (NCBI taxonomy): Eukaryota > Metazoa > Chordata > Amphibia > Anura > Leptodactylidae > Leptodactylus > Leptodactylus fallax. The sequence goes on along the minus strand of CAMRHE010000795.1, from coordinate 243,116 downwards.
AATAATGTAGTAAAGTATGTATATATAACATACACAGAGTATATAATAAATATAGTAATGTTATGCATGATGTATATATAATAAACCCACAGTATATAATAAATATAGTAATGCAATAAAGGATGTATGTGTAGTGTACACAGAATATATAATATATAATAAAGTAATACATGATGTATATATAATATACACAGAGTATATGATAAATATGCTAATGTAATACATGATGCATATATAATATACACAGAGTACAGTATATAATAAATATAGTAATGAAAATCATGATGTTTATATAATATACACAGAGTATATAATAAATATGTTAATGTTAGACATGATACATATATACTATACATAGATTATATAATAAATATAGCAATTTAATAAATGATTTATATATAATATACACTGAGTATAAAATAAATATAGCAATGTTATAAAGAATGTATATATAATGTATACATAATATATAAACAAATTTTAATGTAATACATGATGTATATAAAATATATGCAGATAATATAATAAATATGGTAATATAATACATGATGGAAATATAATATACACAGAGTATTTAATAAATATACTGATGTAATATGTGATGTATATATAATATACACAGAGTATATAATAAAAATAGCAATGTCATGAAGGATGTATATATAGTGTACACAGAGTATATAATATATAACAAAGTAATACATGATGTACATGTAATATACACAGAGTATTTAATAAATATACTGATGTAATATATGATGTATATATAATATAGCAATGTAATAAAGGATGTATATATAATATACACAGAGTATATAATAAATATAGTAATGTAATACATGATGTATATATAATAAACCCACAGTATATAATAAATATAGTAATGCAATAAAGGATGTATATGTAGTGTACACAGAGTATATAATATATAATAAAGTAATTCATGATGTATATATAATATATGCAGATAATATAATAAATATGGTAATATAATACATGATCTATATATAATATACACAGAGTATTTAATAAATATACTGATGTAATATGTGATGTATATATAATATACACAGAGTATATAATAAAAATAGCAATGTCATAAAGGATGTATATATAGTGTACACAGAGTATATAATATATAACAAAGAAATACAATGATGTACATGTAATATACACAGAGTATTTAATAAGTATACTGATATAATATGTGATGTATATATAATATACACAGAGTATATAATAAATATAGCAATGTCATAAAGGATGTATATGTAGTGTACACAGAGTAAATAATATATAACAAAGTAATACATGATGTACATGTATTATACACAGAGTATTTAATAAATATACTGATGTAATATATGATGTATATATAATATATTAATGTAGTAAAAATGTATATATAATATACACAGAGTATATAATAAATATGATAATGTTATACATGATACATATATACTATACACAGATTATATAATAAATATAGTCATAGAATAAATGATCTATATATAATATACACTGAATATAAAATAAATATAGCAATGTTCTAAAGAATTAAAATATAATGTATACATAACATATAAACAAATTTTAATGTAATACATGATGTATATATAATATATGCAGATAATATAATAAATATGGTAATGTAATACATGATGCATATATAATATACACAGAGTATTTAATAAATATACTGATGTAATATGTGATGTATATATAATATACACAGAGTATATAACAAATATAGCCTTGTCATAAAGGATGTATATATAGTGTACACAGAGTATATAATATATAACAAAGTAATACATGATGTACATGTAATATACACAGAGTATTTAATAAATATACTGATGTAATGTATGATGTATATATAATATAGCAATGTAATAAAGGATGTATATATAATATACACAGAGTATATAATAAATATAGTAATGTAATACATGATATATATATAATAAAGCCACAGTATATAATAAATATAGTAATGCAATAAAGGATGTATATGTAGTGTACACAGAGTATATAATATATAATTAAGTAATACATGATGTATATATAATATGCACAGAGTATATAATAAATATGCTAATGTAATACATGATGCATATATAATATACACAGAGTACAGTATATAATAAATATGGTAATGAAAATCATGATGTTTATATAATATACACAGAGTATATAATAAGAATGTTAATGTAATACATGATACATTTATACTATTCACAGATTATATAATAAATATAGTAATTGAATAAATTATTTATATATAATATACACTGAGTATAAAATAAATATAGCAATGTTATAAAGAATGTATATATAATGTATACATAATATATAAACAAATTTTAATGTAATACATGATGTATATATAATATATGCAGATAATATAAAACATATGGTAATGTAATACATGATGCATATATAATATACACAGAGTATTTAATAAATATACTGATATAATATGTGATGTATATATAATATACACAGAATATATAATAAATATAGCAATGTCATAAAGGATGTATATGTAGTGTACACAGTAAATAATATATAACAAAGTAATATATGATGTACATGTAATATACACAGAGTATTTAATAAATATACTGATGTAATATATGATGTACATATAATATAGTAATGTAATAAAAGTTGTATATATAATATACAGAGTATATAATAAATATGTTAATGTAATACATGATACATATATACTATACACAGATTATATAATAAATATAGTAATAGAATAAATGATTTATATATAATATACACTGAATATAAAATAAATATAGCAATGTTCTAAAGAATGAAAATATAATGTATACATAACATATAAACAAATTTTAATGTAATACATGATGTATATATAATATATGCAGATAATATAATAATTATGGTAATGTAATACATGATGCATATATAATATACACAGAGTATAAAATAAGTATACTGATGTAATATGTGATGTATATATAATATGCACAGGGTATATAAAAAATATAGTAATGTAATACAAGATGTATATATAATAAACCCACAGTATATATTAAATATAGTAATGCAGTAAAGGATGTATATGTAGTGTACACAGAGTATATAATACATAATTAAGTAATACATGATGTATATATAATATGCACAGAGTATATAATAAATATGCTAATGTAATACATGATGCATATATAATATACACAGAGTACAGTATATAATAATATAGTAAAGAAAATCATGATGTTTATATAATATACACAGAGTATATAATAAATATGTTAATGTAACACATGATACATATATACTATAAACAGATTATATAATAAATATAGTAATTGAATAAATGATTTATATATAATATACACTGAGTATAAAATAAATATAGCAATGTTATAAAGAATGTATATATAATGTGTACATAATATATAAACAAATTTTAATGTAATACATGATGTATATATAATATATGCAGATAATATAATAAATATGGTAATGTAATACATGATGCATATATAATATACACAGAGTATTTAATAAATATACTGATGTAATATGTGATGTATATATAATATACACAGAGTATATAATAAAAATAGCAATGTCATAAAGGATGTATATATAGTGTGCACAGAGTATATAATATATAACAAAGTAATACATGATGTACATGTAATATACACAGAGTATTTAATAAATATACTGATGTAATATATGATGTATATATAATATAGTAATGTAATAAAGGATGTATATATAATATACACAGAGTATATAATAAATATAGTAATGTAATACATGATATATATATATATATATATATATATATATATATATATAATAAACCCACAGTATATAATAAATATAGTAATGCAATAAAGGATGTATATGTAGTGTACACAGAGTATATAAAATATAATAAAGCAATACATGATGTATATATAATATGCACAGAGTATATAATAAATATGCTAATGTAATACATGATGCATATATAATATACACAAAGTATTTAATAAATATACTGATGTAATATGTGATGTATATATAAAATACACAGAGTATATAATAAATACAGCAATGTCAAAAAGGATGTATATGTAGTGTACACAGAGTATATAATACAGTATATAACAAAGTAATACATGATATGCATGTAATATACACAGAGTATTTAATAAATATACTGATGTAATATATGATGTATATATAATATAATAATGTAGTAAAGTATGTATATATAACATACACAGAGTTTATAATAAATATAGCAATGTAATACATGATGTATATATAATAAACCCACATTATATAATAAATATACTAATGCAATAAAGGATGTATATGTAGTGTACACAGAATATATATTATATAATAAAGTAATACATGATGTATATATAATATGCACAGAGTATATAATAAATATGCTAATGTAATACATGATGCATATATAATATACACAGAGTACAGTATATAATAAATATAGAAATGAAAATCATGATGTGTATATAATATACAGAGTATATAATAAATATGTTAATGTAATACATGATACATATATACTATACACAGATTATATAATAAATATAGCAATTGAATAAATGATTTATATATAATATACACTGAGTAAAAAATAAATATAGCAATGTTAAAAGAATGTATATATAATATATACATAACATATAAACAAATTCTAATGTAATACATGATGTATATATAATATATGCAGATAATATAATAAATATGTTAATGTAATACTAGATGCATATATAATATACACAAAGTATTTAATAAATATACTGATGTAATATGTGATGTATATATAATATACACAGAGTATATAATAAAAATAGCAATGTCATAAAGGATGTATATATAGTGTACACAGAGTATATAATATATAACAAAGTAATACATGATGTACATGTAATATACACAGAGTATTTAATAAATATACTGATGTAATATATGATGTATATATAATATAGTAATGTAATAAAAGATGTATATATAATATACACAGAGTATATAATAAATATAGTAATGTAATACATGATATATATATATATATATATATATATATATATATATATATATATTAAACCCACAGTACATAACAAATATAGTAATGCAATAAAGGATGAATATGTAGTGTACACAGAATATATAATATATAAAAATAGTAATACATGATGTATATATAATATGCACAGAGTATATAATAAATATGCTAATGTAATACATGATGCATATATAATATACACAGAGTACAGTATACAATAAGTATAGTAATGAAAATTATGATATTTATATAATATACACAGAGTATATAATAAATATGTTAATGTAATACATGATACATTTATACTATACACAGATTATATAATAAATATAGTAATTGAATAAATGATTTATATATAATATACACTGAGTATAAAATAAATAAAGCAATGTTAGAAAGAATGTATATATAATGTATACATAATATATAAACAATTTTTTATGTAATACATGATGTATATATAATATATGCAGATAATATAATAAATATGGTAATATAATACTTGATGCATATATAATACACAGAGTATTTAATAAATATACTGATGTAATATGTGATGTATATATAATATACACAGAGTATATAATAAAAATAGCAATGTCATAAAGGATGTATATATAGTGTACACAGAGTATATAATATATAACAAAGTAATACATGATGTACATGTAATATACACAGAGTATTTAATAAATATACTGATGTAATATGTGACGTATATATAATATAGCAATGTAATAAAGGTTTTATATATAATATACACAGAGTATATAATAAATATAGTAATGTAATACATGATGTATATATAATAAACCCACAGTATATAATAAATATAGTAATGCAATAAAGGATGTATATGTAGTGTACACAGAGTATATAATATATAATTAAGTAATACATGATGTATATATAATATACACAGAGTATATAATAAATATGCTAATGTAATACATGATGCATACATAATATACACAGAGTACAGTATATAATAAATATAGTAATTACAATCATGATGGTTATATAATAAACACTGAGTATATAATAAATATGTTAATGTAATACATGATACATATATACTATACACAGATTATATAATAAATATAGTAATTGAATAAATGATTTATATATAATATACACTGAGTATAAAATAAATATAGCAATCTTATAAAGAATGTATATATAATGTATACATAATATATAAAAAATTTTAATGTAATACATGATGAATATATAATATATGCAGATAATATAAAAAATATGGTAATCTAATACATGATCTATAATATAATATACACAGAGTATTTAATAAATATACTGATGTAATATGTGATGTATATATAATATACACAGAGTATATAGTAAATATAGCAATGTCATAAAGGATGTATATATAGTGCACACAGAGTATATAATATATAACAAAGTAATACATGTTGTACATGTAATATACACAGGGTATTTAATAAATATACTGATGTAATATATGATGTATATATAATATAGTAATGTAATAAAGGATGTATATATAATATACACAGAGTATATAATAAATATAGTAATATAATACATGATATATATATAATAAACCCACAGTATATAATAAATATAGTAATGCAATAAAGGATGTATATGTAGTGTACACAGAGTATATAATATATAATAAAGTAATACATGATGTATATATAATGTACACAGAGTATATAATAAATATGCTAATGTAATACATGATGCATATATAATATACACAGAGTACAGTATATAATAAATATAGTAATGAAAATCATGATGTATATATAATATACACAGAGTATATAATAAGAATGTTAATGTTAGACATGATACATATATACTATACATAGATTATATAATAAATATAGCAATTTAATAAATGATTTATATATAATATACACTGAGTATAAAATAAATATAGCAATGTTATAAAGAATGTATATATAATGTATACATAATATATAAACAAATTTTAATGTAATACATGATGTATATAAAATATATGCAGATAATATAATAAATATGGTAATATAATACATGATGGAAATATAATATACACAGAGTATTTAATAAATATACTGATGTAATATGTGATGTATATATAATATACACAGAGTATATAATAAAAATAGCAATGTCATAAAGGATGTATATATAGTGTACACAGAGTATATAATATATAACAAAGAAATACAATGATGTACATGTAATATACACAGAGTATTTAACAAGTATACTGATATAATATGTGATGTATATATAATATACACAGAGTATATAATAAATATAGCAATGTCATAAAGGATGTATATGTAGTGTACACAGAGTAAATAATATATAACAAAGTAATACATGATGTACATGTATTATACACAGAGTATTTAATAAATATACTGATGTAATATATGATGTATATATAATATATTAATGTAGTAAAAATGTATATATAATATACACAGAGTATATAATAAATATGATAATGTTATACATGATACATATATACTATACACAGATTATATAATAAATATAGTCATAGAATAAATGATCTATATATAATATACACTGAATATAAAATAAATATAGCAATGTTCTAAAGAATTAAAATATAATGTATACATAACATATAAACAAATTTTAATGTAATACATGATGTATATATAATATATGCAGATAATATAATAAATATGGTAATGTAATACATGATGCATATATAATATACACAGAGTATTTAATAAATATACTGATGTAATATGTGATGTATATATAATATACACAGAGTATATAACAAATATAGCCTTGTCATAAAGGATGTATATATAGTGTACACAGAGTATATAATATATAACAAAGTAATACATGATGTACATGTAATATACACAGAGTATTTAATAAATATACTGATGTAATGTATGATGTATATATAATATAGCAATGTAATAAAGGATGTATATATAATATACACAGAGTATATAATAAATATAGTAATGTAATACATGATATATATATAATAAAGCCACAGTATATAATAAATATAGTAATGCAATAAAGGATGTATATGTAGTGTACACAGAGTATATAATATATAATTAAGTAATACATGATGTATATATAATATGCACAGAGTATATAATAAATATGCTAATGTAATACATGATGCATATATAATATACACAGAGTACAGTATATAATAAATATGGTAATGAAAATCATGATGTTTATATAATATACACAGAGTATATAATAAGAATGTTAATGTAATACATGATACATTTATACTATTCACAGATTATATAATAAATATAGTAATTGAATAAATTATTTATATATAATATACACTGAGTATAAAATAAATATAGCAATGTTATAAAGAATGTATATATAATGTATACATAATATATAAACAAATTTTAATGTAATACATGATGTATATATAATATATGCAGATAATATAAAACATATGGTAATGTAATACATGATGCATATATAATATACACAGAGTATTTAATAAATATACTGATATAATATGTGATGTATATATAATATACACAGAATATATAATAAATATAGCAATGTCATAAAGGATGTATATGTAGTGTACACAGTAAATAATATATAACAAAGTAATATATGATGTACATGTAATATACACAGAGTATTTAATAAATATACTGATGTAATATATGATGTACATATAATATAGTAATGTAATAAAAGTTGTATATATAATATACAGAGTATATAATAAATATGTTAATGTAATACATGATACATATATACTATACACAGATTATATAATAAATATAGTAATAGAATAAATGATTTATATATAATATACACTGAATATAAAATAAATATAGCAATGTTCTAAAGAATGAAAATATAATGTATACATAACATATAAACAAATTTTAATGTAATACATGATGTATATATAATATATGCAGATAATATAATAATTATGGTAATGTAATACATGATGCATATATAATATACACAGAGTATAAAATAAGTATACTGATGTAATATGTGATGTATATATAATATGCACAGGGTATATAAAAAATATAGTAATGTAATACAAGATGTATATATAATAAACCCACAGTATATATTAAATATAGTAATGCAGTAAAGGATGTATATGTAGTGTACACAGAGTATATAATACATAATTAAGTAATACATGATGTATATATAATATGCACAGAGTATATAATAAATATGCTAATGTAATACATGATGCATATATAATATACACAGAGTACAGTATATAATAATATAGTAAAGAAAATCATGATGTTTATATAATATACACAGAGTATATAATAAATATGTTAATGTAACACATGATACATATATACTATAAACAGATTATATAATAAATATAGTAATTGAATAAATGATTTATATATAATATACACTGAGTATAAAATAAATATAGCAATGTTATAAAGAATGTATATATAATGTGTACATAATATATAAACAAATTTTAATGTAATACATGATGTATATATAATATATGCAGATAATATAATAAATATGGTAATGTAATACATGATGCATATATAATATACACAGAGTATTTAATAAATATACTGATGTAATATGTGATGTATATATAATATACACAGAGTATATAATAAAAATAGCAATGTCATAAAGGATGTATATATAGTGTGCACAGAGTATATAATATATAACAAAGTAATACATGATGTACATGTAATATACACAGAGTATTTAATAAATATACTGATGTAATATATGATGTATATATAATATAGTAATGTAATAAAGGATGTATATATAATATACACAGAGTATATAATAAATATAGTAATGTAATACATGATATATATATATATATATATATATATATATATATATATATATATAATAAACCCACAGTATATAATAAATATAGTAATGCAATAAAGGATGTATATGTAGTGTACACAGAGTATATAAAATATAATAAAGCAATACATGATGTATATATAATATGCACAGAGTATATAATAAATATGCTAATGTAATACATGATGCATATATAATATACACAAAGTATTTAATAAATATACTGATGTAATATGTGATGTATATATAAAATACACAGAGTATATAATAAATACAGCAATGTCAAAAAGGATGTATATGTAGTGTACACAGAGTATATAATACAGTATATAACAAAGTAATACATGATATGCATGTAATATACACAGAGTATTTAATAAATATACTGATGTAATATATGATGTATATATAATATAATAATGTAGTAAAGTATGTATATATAACATACACAGAGTTTATAATAAATATAGCAATGTAATACATGATGTATATATAATAAACCCACATTATATAATAAATATACTAATGCAATAAAGGATGTATATGTAGTGTACACAGAATATATATTATATAATAAAGTAATACATGATGTATATATAATATGCACAGAGTATATAATAAATATGCTAATGTAATACATGATGCATATATAATATACACAGAGTACAGTATATAATAAATATAGAAATGAAAATCATGATGTGTATATAATATACAGAGTATATAATAAATATGTTAATGTAATACATGATACATATATACTATACACAGATTATATAATAAATATAGCAATTGAATAAATGATTTATATATAATATACACTGAGTAAAAAATAAATATAGCAATGTTAAAAGAATGTATATATAATATATACATAACATATAAACAAATTCTAATGTAATACATGATGTATATATAATATATGCAGATAATATAATAAATATGTTAATGTAATACTAGATGCATATATAATATACACAAAGTATTTAATAAATATACTGATGTAATATGTGATGTATATATAATATACACAGAGTATATAATAAAAATAGCAATGTCATAAAGGATGTATATATAGTGTACACAGAGTATATAATATATAACAAAGTAATACATGATGTACATGTAATATACACAGAGTATTTAATAAATATACTGATGTAATATATGATGTATATATAATATAGTAATGTAATAAAAGATGTATATATAATATACACAGAGTATATAATAAATATAGTAATGTAATACATGATATATATATATATATATATATATATATATATATTAAACCCACAGTACATAACAAATATAGTAATGCAATAAAGGATGAATATGTAGTGTACACAGAATATATAATATATAAAAATAGTAATACATGATGTATATATAATATGCACAGAGTATATAATAAATATGCTAATGTAATACATGATGCATATATAATATACACAGAGTACAGTATACAATAAGTATAGTAATGAAAATTATGATATTTATATAATATACACAGAGTATATAATAAATATGTTAATGTAATACATGATACATTTATACTATACACAGATTATATAATAAATATAGTAATTGAATAAATGATTTATATATAATATACACTGAGTATAAAATAAATAAAGCAATGTTAGAAAGAATGTATATATAATGTATACATAATATATAAACAATTTTTTATGTAATACATGATGTATATATAATATATGCAGATAATATAATAAATATGGTAATATAATACTTGATGCATATATAATACACAGAGTATTTAATAAATATACTGATGTAATATGTGATGTATATATAATATACACAGAGTATATAATAAAAATAGCAATGTCATAAAGGATGTATATATAGTGTACACAGAGTATATAATATATAACAAAGTAATACATGATGTACATGTAATATACACAGAGTATTTAATAAATATACTGATGTAATATGTGACGTATATATAATATAGCAATGTAATAAAGGTTTTATATATAATATACACAGAGTATATAATAAATATAGTAATGTAATACATGATGTATATATAATAAACCCACAGTATATAATAAATATAGTAATGCAATAAAGGATGTATATGTAGTGTACACAGAGTATATAATATATAATTAAGTAATACATGATGTATATATAATATACACAGAGTATATAATAAATATGCTAATGTAATACATGATGCATACATAATATACACAGAGTACAGTATATAATAAATATAGTAATTACAATCATGATGGTTATATAATAAACACTGAGTATATAATAAATATGTTAATGTAATACATGATACATATATACTATACACAGATTATATAATAAATATAGTAATTGAATAAATGATTTATATATAATATACACTGAGTATAAAATAAATATAGCAATGTTATAAAGAATGTATATATAATGTATACATAATATATAAAAAATTTTAATGTAATACATGATGAATATATAATATATGCAGATAATATAAAAAATATGGTAATCTAATACATGATCTATAATATAATATACACAGAGTATTTAATAAATATACTGATGTAATATGTGATGTATATATAATATACACAGAGTATATAGTAAATATAGCAATGTCATAAAGGATGTATATATAGTGCACACAGAGTATATAATATATAACAAAGTAATACATGTTGTACATGTAATATACACAGGGTATTTAATAAATATACTGATGTAATATATGATGTATATATAATATAGTAATGTAATAAAGGATGTATATATAATATACACAGAGTATATAATAAATATAGTAATATAATACATGATATATATATAATAAACCCACAGTATATAATAAATATAGTAATGCAATAAAGGATGTATATGTAGTGTACACAGAGTATATAATATATAATAAAGTAATACATGATGTATATATAATGTACACAGAGTATATAATAAATATGCTAATGTAATACATGATGCATATATAATATACACAGAGTACAGTATATAATAAATATAGTAATGAAAATCATGATGTATATATAATATACACAGAGTATATAATAAGAATGTTAATGTTAGACATGATACATATATACTATACATAGATTATATAATAAATATAGCAATTTAATAAATGATTTATATATAATATACACTGAGTATAAAATAAATATAGCAATGTTATAAAGAATGTATATATAATGTATACATAATATATAAACAAATTTTAATGTAATACATGATGTATATAAAATATATGCAGATAATATAATAAATATGGTAATATAATACATGATGGAAATATAATATACACAGAGTATTTAATAAATATACTGATGTAATATGTGATGTATATATAATATACACAGAGTATATAATAAAAATAGCAATGTCATGAAGGATGTATATATAGTGTACACAGAGTATATAATATATAACAAAGTAATACATGATGTACATGTAATATACACAGAGTATTTAATAAATATACTGATGTAATATATGATGTATATATAATATAGCAATGTAATAAAGGATGTATATATAATATACACAGAGTATATAATAAATATAGTAATGTAATACATGATGTATATATAATAAACCCACAGTATATAATAAATATAGTAATGCAATAAAGGATGTATATGTAGTGTACACAGAGTATATAATATATAATAAAGTAATTCATGATGTATATATAATGTACACAGAGTATATAATAAATATGATAATGTAATACATGATGCATATATAATATACACAGAGTACAGTATATAATAAATATAGTAATGAAAATCATGATGTTTATATAATATACACAGAGTATATAATAAATATGTTAATGTAATACATGATACATATATACTATACACAGATTATATAATAAATATAGTATTTGAATAAATGATTTATATATAATATACACTGAGTAAAAAATAAATATAGCAATGTTATAAAGAATGCGTATATAATGTATACATAATATATAAAAAAATTTAATGTAATACATGATGTATATATAATATATGCAGATAATATAATAAATATGGTAATATAATACATGATCTATATATAATATACACAGAGTATTTAATAAATATACTGATGTAATATGTGATATATATATAATATACACAGAGTATATAATAAAAATAGCAATGTCATAAAGGATGTATATATAGTGTACACAGAGTATATAATATATAACAAAGAAATACAATGATGTACATGTAATATACACAGAGTATTTAACAAGTATACTGATATAATATGTGATGTATATATAATATACACAGAGTATATAATAAATATAGCAATGTCCTAAAGGATGTATATGTAGTGTACACAGAGTAAATAATATATAACAAAGTAATACATGATGTACATGTATTATACACAGAGTATTTAATAAATATACTGATGTAATATATGATGTATATATAATATATTAATGTAGTAAAAATGTATATATAATATACACAGAGTATATAATAAATATGATAATGTTATACATGATACATATATACTATACACAGATTATATAATAAATATAGTCATAGAATAAATGATCTATATATAATATACACTGAATATAAAATAAATATAGCAATGTTCTAAAGAATTAAAATATAATGTATACATAACATATAAACAAATTTTAATGTAATACATGATGTATATATAATATATGCAGATAATATAATAAATATGGTAATGTAATACATGATGCATATATAATATACACAGAGTATTTAATAAATATACTGATGTAATATGTGATGTATATATAATATACACAGAGTATATAACAAATATAGCCTTGTCATAAAGGATGTATATATAGTGTACACAGAGTATATAATATATAACAAAGTAATACATGATGTACATGTAATATACACAGAGTATTTAATAAATATACTGATGTAATGTATGATGTATATATAATATAGCAATGTAATAAAGGATGTATATATAATATACACAGAGTATATAATAAATATAGTAATGTAATACATGATATATATATAATAAAGCCACAGTATATAATAAATATAGTAATGCAATAAAGGATGTATATGTAGTGTACACAGAGTATATAATATATAATTAAGTAATACATGATGTATATATAATATGCACAGAGTATATAATAAATATGCTAATGTAATACATGATGCATATATAATATACACAGAGTACAGTATATAATAAATATGGTAATGAAAATCATGATGTTTATATAATATACACAGAGTATATAATAAGAATGTTAATGTAATACATGATACATTTATACTATTCACAGATTATATAATAAATATAGTAATTGAATAAATTATTTATATATAATATACACTGAGTATAAAATAAATATAGCAATGTTATAAAGAATGTATATATAATGTATACATAATATATAAACAAATTTTAATGTAATACATGATGTATATATAATATATGCAGATAATATAAAACATATGGTAATGTAATACATGATGCATATATAATATACACAGAGTATTTAATAAATATACTGATATAATATGTGATGTATATATAATATACACAGAATATATAATAAATATAGCAATGTCATAAAGGATGTATATGTAGTGTACACAGTAAATAATATATAACAAAGTAATATATGATGTACATGTAATATACACAGAGTATTTAATAAATATACTGATGTAATATATGATGTACATATAATATAGTAATGTAATAAAAGTTGTATATATAATATACAGAGTATATAATAAATATGTTAATGTAATACATGATACATATATACTATACACAGATTATATAATAAATATAGTAATAGAATAAATGATTTATATATAATATACACTGAATATAAAATAAATATAGCAATGTTCTAAAGAATGAAAATATAATGTATACATAACATATAAACAAATTTTAATGTAATACATGATGTATATATAATATATGCAGATAATATAATAATTATGGTAATGTAATACATGATGCATATATAATATACACAGAGTATAAAATAAGTATACTGATGTAATATGTGATGTATATATAATATGCACAGGGTATATAAAAAATATAGTAATGTAATACAAGATGTATATATAATAAACCCACAGTATATATTAAATATAGTAATGCAGTAAAGGATGTATATGTAGTGTACACAGAGTATATAATACATAATTAAGTAATACATGATGTATATATAATATGCACAGAGTATATAATAAATATGCTAATGTAATACATGATGCATATATAATATACACAGAGTACAGTATATAATAATATAGTAAAGAAAATCATGATGTTTATATAATATACACAGAGTATATAATAAATATGTTAATGTAACACATGATACATATATACTATAAACAGATTATATAATAAATATAGCAATGTTATAAAGAATGTATATATAATGTGTACATAATATATAAACAAATTTTAATGTAATACATGATGTATATATAATACATGCAGATAATATAATAAATATGGTAATGTAATACATGATGCATATATAATATACACAGAGTATTTAATAAATATACTGATGTAATATGTGATGTATATATAATATACACAGAGTATATAATAAAAATAGCAATGTCATAAAGGATGTATATATAGTGTGCACAGAGTATATAATATATAACAAAGTAATACATGATGTACATGTAATATACACAGAGTATTTAATAAATATACTGATGTAATATATGATGTATATATAATATAGTAATGTAATAAAGGATGTATATATAATATACACAGAGTATATAATAAATATAGTAATGTAATACATGATATATATATATATATATATATATATATATATATATATAATAAACCCACAGTATATAATAAATATAGTAATGCAATAAAGGATGTATATGTAGTGTACACAGAGTATATAAAATATAATAAAGCAATACATGATGTATATATAATATGCACAGAGTATATAATAAATATGCTAATGTAATACATGATGCATATATAATATACACAAAGTATTTAATAAATATACTGATGTAATATGTGATGTATATATAAAATACACAGAGTATATAATAAATACAGCAATGTCAAAAAGGATGTATATGTAGTGTACACAGAGTATATAATACAGTATATAACAAAGTAATACATGATATGCATGTAATATACACAGAGTATTTAATAAATATACTGATGTAATATATGATGTATATATAATATAATAATGTAGTAAAGTATGTATATATAACATACACAGAGTTTATAATAAATATAGCAATGTAATACATGATGTATATATAATAAACCCACATTATATAATAAATATACTAATGCAATAAAGGATGTATATGTAGTGTACACAGAATATATATTATATAATAAAGTAATACATGATGTATATATAATATGCACAGAGTATATAATAAATATGCTAATGTAATACATGATGCATATATAATATACACAGAGTACAGTATATAATAAATATAGAAATGAAAATCATGATGTGTATATAATATACAGAGTATATAATAAATATGTTAATGTAATACATGATACATATATACTATACACAGATTATATAATAAATATAGCAATTGAATAAATGATTTATATATAATATACACTGAGTAAAAAATAAATATAGCAATGTTAAAAGAATGTATATATAATATATACATAACATATAAACAAATTCTAATGTAATACATGATGTATATATAATATATGCAGATAATATAATAAATATGTTAATGTAATACTAGATGCATATATAATATACACAAAGTATTTAATAAATATACTGATGTAATATGTGATGTATATATAATATACACAGAGTATATAATAAAAATAGCAATGTCATAAAGGATGTATATATAGTGTACACAGAGTATATAATATATAACAAAGTAATACATGATGTACATGTAATATACACAGAGTATTTAATAAATATACTGATGTAATATATGATGTATATATAATATAGTAATGTAATAAAAGATGTATATATAATATACACAGAGTATATAATAAATATAGTAATGTAATACATGATATATATATATATATATATATATATATATATATATATATATAAACCCACAGTACATAACAAATATAGTAATGCAATAAAGGATGAATATGTAGTGTACACAGAATATATAATATATAAAAATAGTAATACATGATGTATATATAATATGCACAGAGTATATAATAAATATGCTAATGTAATACATGATGCATATATAATATACACAGAGTACAGTATACAATAAGTATAGTAATGAAAATTATGATATTTATATAATATACACAGAGTATATAATAAATATGTTAATGTAATACATGATACATTTATACTATACACAGATTATATAATAAATATAGTAATTGAATAAATGATTTATATATAATATACACTGAGTATAAAATAAATAAAGCAATGTTAGAAAGAATGTATATATAATGTATACATAATATATAAACAATTTTTTATGTAATACATGATGTATATATAATATATGCAGATAATATAATAAATATGGTAATATAATACTTGATGCATATATAATACACAGAGTATTTAATAAATATACTGATGTAATATGTGATGTATATATAATATACACAGAGTATATAATAAAAATAGCAATGTCATAAAGGATGTATATATAGTGTACACAGAGTATATAATATATAACAAAGTAATACATGATGTACATGTAATATACACAGAGTATTTAATAAATATACTGATGTAATATGTGACGTATATATAATATAGCAATGTAATAAAGGTTTTATATATAATATACACAGAGTATATAATAAATATAGTAATGTAATACATGATGTATATATAATAAACCCACAGTATATAATAAATATAGTAATGCAATAAAGGATGTATATGTAGTGTACACAGAGTATATAATATATAATTAAGTAATACATGATGTATATATAATATACACAGAGTATATAATAAATATGCTAATGTAATACATGATGCATACATAATATACACAGAGTACAGTATATAATAAATATAGTAATTACAATCATGATGGTTATATAATAAACACTGAGTATATAATAAATATGTTAATGTAATACATGATACATATATACTATACACAGATTATATAATAAATATAGTAATTGAATAAATGATTTATATATAATATACACTGAGTATAAAATAAATATAGCAATGTTATAAAGAATGTATATATAATGTATACATAATATATAAAAAATTTTAATGTAATACATGATGAATATATAATATATGCAGATAATATAAAAAATATGGTAATCTAATACATGATCTATAATATAATATACACAGAGTATTTAATAAATATACTGATGTAATATGTGATGTATATATAATATACACAGAGTATATAGTAAATATAGCAATGTCATAAAGGATGTATATATAGTGCACACAGAGTATATAATATATAACAAAGTAATACATGTTGTACATGTAATATACACAGGGTATTTAATAAATATACTGATGTAATATATGATGTATATATAATATAGTAATGTAATAAAGGATGTATATATAATATACACAGAGTATATAATAAATATAGTAATATAATACATGATATATATATAATAAACCCACAGTATATAATAAATATAGTAATGCAATAAAGGATGTATATGTAGTGTACACAGAGTATATAATATATAATAAAGTAATACATGATGTATATATAATGTACACAGAGTATATAATAAATATGCTAATGTAATACATGATGCATATATAATATACACAGAGTACAGTATATAATAAATATAGTAATGAAAATCATGATGTATATATAATATACACAGAGTATATAATAAGAATGTTAATGTAATACATGATACATTAATACTATTCACAGATTATATAATAAATATAGTAATTGAATAAATGATTTATATAAAATATACACTGAGTATAAAATAAATAAAGCAATGTTATAAAGAATGTCTATATAATGTATACATAATATATAAACAAATTTTAATGTAATACATGATGTATATATAATATATGCGGATACTATAATAAATATGGTAATGTAATACATGATGCATATATAATATATAGAGTATTTAATAAATATACTGATGTAATATGTGATGTATATATAAAATACACAGAGTATATAATAAATACAGCAATGTCAAAAAGGATGTATATGTAGTGTACACAGAGTATATAATACAGTATATAACAAAGTAATACATGATATGCATGTAATATACACAGAGTATTTAATAAATATACTGATGTAATATATGATGTATATATAATATAGTAATGTAATAAAGGATGTATATATAATATACACAGAGTATATAATAAATATAGTAATATAATACATGATATATATAATAAACCCACAGTATATAATAAATATAGTAATGCAATAAAGGATGTATATGTAGTGTACACAGAGTATATAATATATAATAAAGTAATACATGATGTATATATAATGTACACAGAGTATATAATAAATATGCTAATGTAATACATGATGCATATATAATATACACAGAGTACAGTATATAATAAATATAGTAATGAAAATCATGATGTATATATAATATACACAGAGTATATAATAAGAATGTTAATGTAATACATGATACATTAATACTATTCACAGATTATATAATAAATATAGTAATTGAATAAATGATTTATATAAAATATACACTGAGTATAAAATAAATAAAGCAATGTTATAAAGAATGTATATATAATGTATACATAATATATAAACAAATTTTAATGTAATACATGATGTATATATAATATATGCGGATACTATAATAAATATGGTAATGTAATACATGATGCATATATAATATATAGAGTATTTAATAAATATACTGATGTAATATGTGATGTATATATAAAATACACAGAGTATATAATAAATACAGCAATGTCAAAAAGGATGTATATGTAGTGTACACAGAGTATATAATACAGTATATAACAAAGTAATACATGATATGCATGTAATATACACAGAGTATTTAATAAATATACTGATGTAATATATGATGTATATATAATATAATAATGTAGTAAAGTATGTATATATAACATACAGAGTATATAATAAATATAGTATTGTAATACATGATGTATATATAATAAACCCACAGTATATAATAAATATACTAATGCAATAAAGGATGTATATGTAGTGTACACAGAATATATAATATATAATAAAGTAATACATGATGTATATATAATATGCACAGAGTATATAATAAATATGCTAATGTAATACATGATGCATATATAATATACACAGAGTACAGTATATAATAAATATAGTAATGAAAATCATGATGTTTATATAATATACAGAGTATATAATAAATATGTTAATGTAATACATGATACATTTATACTATACACAGATTATATAATAAATATAGTAATTGAATAAATGATTTATATATAATATACACTGAGTATAAAATAAATAAAGCAATGTTAGAAAGAATGTATATATAATGTATACATAATATATAAACAATTTTTAATGTAATACATGATGTATATATAATATATACAGATAATATAATAAATATGGTAATGTAATACATGATGCATATATAATATACACAGAGTATTTAATAAATATACTGATGTAGTATGTGATGTATATCTAATATTCACAGAGTATATAATAAAAATAGCAATGTCATAAAGGATGTATATATAGTGTACACATAGTATATAATATATAACAAAGTAATACATGATGTACCTGTAATATACACAGATTATTTAATAAATATACTGATGTAATATATGATGTATATATAATATAGTAATGTAATAAAGGATGTATATATAATATACAAAGAGTATATAATAAATATAGTAATGTAATACAAGATGTATATATAATAAACCCACAGTATATAATAAATATAGTAATGCAATAAAGGATGTATATGTAGTGTACACAGAGTATGTAATATATAATAAAGTAATACATGATGTATATATAATATATACTCTGTGTATATTATATATACATGATTTATATATAATATACACATAGTATATAATAAATATGCTAATGTAATACATGATGTATATATAATATACACAGAGTACAGTATATAATAAATATAGTAATGAAAATCATGATGTTTATATAATATACACAGAGTATATAATAAATATGTTAATGCAATACATGATACATATATACTATACACAGATTATATAATATAGTAATTGAATAAATGATTTATATATAATATACACTGAGTATAAAATAAATATAGCAATGTTATAAAGAATGTATATATAATGTATACATAATATATAAAAAAATTTAATGTAATACATGATGTATATATAATATATGCAGATAATATAATAAATATGGTAATGTAATACATGATGCATATATAATATACACAGAGTATTTAATAAATATGCTGATGTAATATGTGATGTATATATAATATGCACAAAGTATGTAATAAAAATAGCAATGTCATAAAGGATGTATATATAGTGTACACAGAGTATATAATATATAACAAAGTAATACATGATGTACATGTAATATACACAGAGTATTTAATAAATATACTGATGTAATATATGATGTATATATAATATAGTAATGTAATAAAGGATGTATATATAATATACACAGAGTATATAATAAATATAGTAATGGAATACATGATGTATATATAATATACACAGAGTATATAATAAATATGCTAATGTAATAGATGATGCATATATAATATACACAGAGTACAGTATATAATAAATATAGTAATGAAAATCATGATGTTTATATAATATACACAGAGTCTATAATAAATATGTTAATGTAATACATTATACATATATACTATACACAGATTATATAATAAATATAGTAATTGAATAAATGATTTATATATAATATTCACTGAGTATAAAATAAATATAGAAATGTTATAAACAATGTGTATATAATGTATA
This sequence comes from Leptodactylus fallax, assembly GCA_947044405.1. NCBI lineage: Eukaryota > Metazoa > Chordata > Amphibia > Anura > Leptodactylidae > Leptodactylus > Leptodactylus fallax. The sequence continues at coordinate 220,095 of CAMRHE010000795.1, read as the reverse complement.
CATAATATATAAAAGTTTTTTAATGTAATACATGATGTATCTATAATATACATATAAGCCTTTTACAGTTAAAACATCCCCAGGCCCTCTTTCTTCTGTCGGGTGATTTCAACCATGCCTCTCCATCATCCACACTGCCCAATTTCACACAGTATGTAACCTGACACACAAGAGACAACAAAACACTGGACTTGTTCTTTGCCAACGCGAGGGAGGCATATAACTCATCAGCCCTACCGCCCCTGGGGAGATCGGATCACAACCTAGTACATCTCCGACCTGTGTACAAGCCACTTGTACGTAGAGAACCAGCTGTCACCCGCACAGTGAGGATATGGTCCGAGGAGAGTGATGAGGCTCTGAGGGATTGTTTTGATACAACCGCATGGGAAGTTCTGCAGGATTCTTATGGGGAAGATATAGAAGGACTCACACATTGCATAACGGACTACATTAATTTTTGTGTGGACAACACAGTACCCACAAAAGTGGTGAGGTGCTTCTCCAATAACAAACCATGGATTAACTCTGATATAAAAACACTACTTAAGGAGAAAAAGATGGCATTCAGGACAAGAGATAAGGAGGGGTTGAGGGAAGTACAAAAGGAGCTGAGGCATCAAATCAGGCAGGGAAAAGCCAGTTATAAAGAAAAAATGGAAAAGCAAATGGAAAGAAAAGACATAAGGGGGGTCTGGGAGGGGCTTAAGTCAATTTCGGGTCATAAACAGTCTGTCTGCCAGATTGAGGCAGATGTTAATTGGCTTAATGAACTAAACCTATTCTTCAACAGATTTGATCACACACCAGCTCCTCCCACCCCAGTATGTCCTTCAGCTCCCCCCACCAAAATGACTTCTCCCCATGCGGCCACTTCCCAACAGATCAGTAAATCCAGAAATCCGTCTTCATCTGGCCATAGTCTGACCTTCACACGGGCCCAGGTGAGGAAGGAGATGAAAAAGATCAAGGCGAGGAAAGCCGCAGGGCCAGATGACATCAGTGCAAGGCTAATTAAGACTTGTGGGGACCAGCTGTGTGGTATAATTACATATATGTATAATATGAGCCTGAGGCAGGAAATAGTCCCTGAATTATGGAAATCTTCTTGTGTGGTACCAGTTCCAAAGAAACCCCACCCTATGGACCTCAATGACTACAGACCTGTAGCACTGACATCCCACCTGATGAAGATCTTGGAGAGATTGGTTCTCACACATCTCTGCCCTCTAGTGAGCCCTGCTATGGACCCCCTCCAGTTTGCTTATCGGCCGGGCATTGGGGTAGATGATGCCATCATCCATCTTCTGCACAGGGCTCTGTCTCACCTGGAGAAACCAGGGAACACTGTGAGAATAATGTTCTTTGACTTCTCCAGTGCTTTTAACACCATACAGCCCAGGTTATTGAGGGACAAGCTGGGCCTTGCTGGAGTGGACCACCACCTCTCCAACTGGATCCTAGACTACCTCACAAATCGACCTCAATACGTGAGAGCCCAAGACTGTGTGTCAAGTACCGTGATCTGTAATACGGGGGGCACCTCAGGGTACGGTTCTCGCCCCTTTCCTCTTCACACTGCACACTGCTGATTTTAGGTGCAACTCATCCAGCTGCTACCTACAGAAGTATTCTGACGACTCTGCAATAGTGGGTCTCATCACAGATGATGATGATAGGGAGTACAGAGAACTGAACCAGGATTTTGTGGACTGGTGCCACCGGAACCACCTGAAGATTAACGTGGGGAAGACCAAGGAGATGGTGGTGGACTTCCGCAAAGGCAGAAGCCCTCCTAAACCAGTGGACATCCTGGGGACGGGCATCGAGATTGTGTTCACCTATAAGTACCTGGGATTGTTCCTTAATAATAAGCTGGACTGGGCAGATCATATGGAGGCCCTGTACAGGAAGGGCCACAGCAGGCTCTACCTGCTTAGGAAGCTGAGAGCCTTTGGAATCCGGGGGCACTTCTTAGAACTTTCTTCAACTCGCTAGTGGCATCAGCCATCTTCTTTGGAGTGGCCTGCTGGCGGAGCAGTATATCAACCAGGGACAGAAATAAACTTGACAAGCTGATTAGGAAGGCCAGCTCTGTCCTGGGGAGCCCACTGGACCCAGTGCAGGTGGTGGGTGACAAAAGGATACTGTCCGTGGTGAGCTCCATGCAGAAGAAGAAGTCCCATCCCATGCATGAGACTGTGATCGCGCTGAGCAGTACTGTCAGTGACCGACTGCTCCACCCTAGGTGTGAGAAGGAGCGCTATCGGAAGTCTTTCCTCCCCACTGCGGTTAGGCTGTACAACCAACACCGACCTAAGCGGAGATCACTACACACAGAGAACTGAAATATCTCTCTGCCTGTTAAATCCCCCCCCCCGCTACTTCCTATCTGTCTGTCAGCTATCAAAGTAATGCCTCTTACCTTGGAACATTCCTGTACATGTTGTATTTGTATTTGTATCTGCTTATCTTTGCTGCTGTAACACACTGAATTACCCCATTGTGGGACTATTATTATTATTATTATTATTATTATTATTATTATTATTATTATTAATACATGCAGATAATATAATAAATATGGTAATGTAATACATGATGCATATATAATATACACAGAGTATTTAATAAATATACTGATGTAATATGTGATGTATATATAATGTACACAGAGTATATAATAAATATAGCAATGTCATAAAGGATGTATATGTAGTGTACACAGAGTATATAATATATAGCAAAGTAATGCATGATGTACATGTAATATACACAGAGTATTTAATAAATATATTGATGTAATATATGATGTATATATAATATAGTAATGTAATAAAGGACGTATATATAATATACACAAAGTATATAATATATATATAGTAATGTAATACGTGATGAATATATAATAAACCCAAAGTATCTAATAAATATAGTAATGCAATAAAGGATGTATATGTAGTGTACACAGAGTATATATTATATAATAAAGTAATACATGATGTATATATAATATACACAGAGTATATAATAAATATGCTAATGTAATACATGATGGATATATAATATACACAGAGTACAGTATATAATAAATATAGTAATGAAAATCATGATGTATATATAATACACACAGAGTATATAATAAATATGTAAATGTAATACATGATACATATATACTATACACAGATTATATAATAAATATAGTAATTGAATAAATGATTTATATATAATATACACTGAGTATAAAATAAATATAGCAATGTTATAAAGAATGTATATATAATGTATACATAATATATAAACAAATTTTAATGTATTGCATGATGTATATATAATATATGCAGATAATATAATAAATATGGTAATGGAATTTAATGATGCATATAAAATATACACAGAGTATTTAATAAATATACTGATGTAATATGTGATGTATATATATATTATACACAGAATATATAATAAATATAGCAATGTCATAAAGGATGTATATATAGTGTACACAGAGTATGTAATATATAACATAGTAATACATGATGTACATGTAATATACACAGAGTATTTAATAAATATACTGATGTAATATATGATGTATATATAATATAGTAATGTAATAAAGGATATATATAATATGCACAGAGTATATAATAAATATAGTAATGTAATACATGATGTATATATAATAAACCCACAGTATATAATAAATATAGTAATGCAATAAAGGATGTATATGTAGTGTACACAGAGTATATAATATATAATAAAGTAATACATGATGTATATATAATATGCACAGAGTATAGAATAAATATGCTAATGTAATACATGATGCATATATAATATACACAGAGTACAGTATATAATAAATATAGTAATGAAAATCATGATGTTTATACAATATACTCAGAGTATATAATAAATATGTTAATGTAATACATGATACATTTATACTATACACAGATTATATAAAAAATATAGTAATTCAATAAATGATTTATGTATAATATACACTGAGTATAAAAAAATATAGCAATGTTGTAAAGAATGTATATATAATGTATACATAATATAAAAAAGTTTTTTATGCAATACATGATGTATATATAATATATGCAGATGATATAATAAATATGGTAATGTAATACATGATGCATATATAATATACACAGAGTATTTAATAAATATACTGATGTAATATGTGATGTATATATAATATACACAGAGTATATAATAAATATAGCAATGTCAAAAAGGATGTATATAAAATGTACAAAGAGTATATAATGATTATAGTAATGTAATGCACGATATATATATATATATACACAGAGTATACAATAAATATATTAATGCAATAAAGGATGTATATGTAGTGTACACAGATTATATAATATATAACAAAGTAATAATGATGTACATGTAATATACACAGAGTATTTAATAAACATACTGATGTAAAATATGATGTATATATAATATAGTAATGTAATAAAGGATGTATATATAATATACACAGAGTGTATAATAAATATAGTAATGTAACACATGATGTATATATAATAAACCCACAATATATAATAAATATAGTAATGCAATAAAGGATGTATATGTAGTGTACTGAGTATATAATATATAATAAAGTAATACATGATGTATATATAATATACACAGAGTATATAATAAATATGCTAATGTAATACATGATGCATATATAATATACACAGAGTACAGTATATAATAAATATAGTAATGAAAATCATGATGTTTATACAATATACTCAGAGTATATAATAAATATGTTAATGTAATACATGATACATTTATACTATACACAGATTATATAAAAAATATAGTAATTCAATAAATGATTTATGTATAATATACACTGAGTATAAAAAAATATAGCAATGTTGTAAAGAATGTATATATAATGTATACATAATATAAAAAAGTTTTTTATGCAATACATGATGTATATATAATATATGCAGATGATATAATAAATATGGTAATGTAATACATGATGCATATATAATATACACAGAGTATACAATAAATATATTAATGCAATAAAGGATGTATATGTAGTGTACACAGATTATATAATATATAACAAAGTAATAATGATGTACATGTAATATACACAGAGTATTTAATAAACATACTGATGTAAAATATGATGTATATATAATATAGTAATGTAATAAAGGATGTATATATAATATACACAGAGTGTATAATAAATATAGTAATGTAACACATGATGTATATATAATAAACCCACAATATATAATAAATATAGTAATGCAATAAAGGATGTATATGTAGTGTACTGAGTATATAATATATAATAAAGTAATACATGATGTATATATAATATACACAGAGTATATAATAAATATGCTAATGTAATACATGATGCATATATAATATACACAGAGTACAGTATCTAATAAATATAGTAATAAAAATCATGATGTTTATATAATTTACACAGAGTATATAATAAATATGTTAATGTAATACATGATACATTTATACTATACACAGATTATATAATAAATATAGTAATTGAATAAATGATTTATATATAATATAAACTGAGTATAAAATAAATATAGCAATGTTATAAAGAATGTATATATAATGTATACATAATATATATTTTTTAATGTAATACGTGATGTATTTATAATATATGCAGATAATATAATAAATATGGTAATGTAATACATGATGCATATATAATATACACAGAGTATTTAATAAATGTACTGATGTAATATGTGATGTATATTTAATATACACAAAGTATATAATAAATATAGCAATGTCATAAAGGATGTATATGTAGTGTACACAGAGTATATAATATCTAACAAAGTAATACATGATGTACATGTAATATACAAAGAGTATTTAATAAATATACTGATGTAATATATGATGTATATATAATATAGTAATGTAATAAAAGATGTATATATAATATACACAGAGTATATAATAAATATAGTAATGTAATAGATGATGTATATATAATAAACCCACAGTATATAATAAATATAGTAATGCAATAAAGGATGTAAATGTAGTGTACTCAGAATATATAATATATAGTAAAGTAATACATGATGTGTATATAATATACACAGAGTATATAATAAATATGCTAATGTAATACATGATGTATATATAATATACACAGAGTACAGTATATAGCAAATATAGTAATGTAAATCATTACTAAATATAGTAAGAATGTATATATAATGTATACATAACATATAAACAAATTTTAATGTATTACATGATGTATATATATATATATATATATATATATATATATATATATATATATATATATATCTAGATAATATAATAAATATGGTAATGTAATACATGATGCATATATAATATACACAGAGTATTTATTATATATGCATCATAATAAATATACTGATGTAATATGTGATGTATATATAATATACACAGAGTACATAATAAATATAGTAATGTAATACATTATGTATATATAATATTCACAAAGTATATAATACATATGGTAATTAATACATGATGGATATATAATGTACACAGAGTATATAAAATATAGTAATGCAAAACATGATGTATATATAATATACAGAGTATATAATAAATACAGTAAAGTAAAACATGATGTATATATAATATACAGAGTATATAATAAATATAGTAATGTAATACATGATGTATATTTAATATACACAGAGTATATAATAAATATAGCAATGTAATAAAGGATGTATATATATAATATAAACAGAGTATATAATAAATATATGAATGCAATAAAGGATTTATATGTAGTGTACACAAAGTATATAATATATAATAAAGTAATACATGATGGATATATAATATACATAGGGTATATAATAAATATGCTAATGTAATACATGATTTATATATAATATACAAAGATTACAGTATATAATAAATATAGTAATGTAAATCATGATGTATATATAATATACACAGAGTATATAATAAATATGCAAATGTATTACATGCTGCATATATAATATACACAGAGTACAGTATATAACAAATATAGTAATGTAAATCATTATGTATATATAATATACACAGAGTATATAATAAATATGTTAATGTAATACATGATACATATATACTATACACAGATTATATAATTAAAATGTTAATGAAAGAAATGATTTATATATAATATACACTGAGTATAAAATAAATATAGCATTGTTATAAAGAATGTATATATAATATATACATAATATATAAAAATATATTAATGTAATACAACATGGATATATAATGTACACAGAGTATATAAAATATAGTCATGTAAAACATGATGTATATATAATATACACAGAGTATATAATAAATATAGTAATGTAATACATGATGTATATTTAATATACACAGAGTAAATAATAAATATAGCAATGTCATAAAGGATGTATATATAATGTTCACAGAGTATATAATAAATATAGCAATGCCATAAAGTATGTATATATTATGTACACAGAGTTTATAATAATTATAGTAATGTAACACATGATGTATATATAATATACACAGAGTATATAATAAATATAGTAATGTAATACATGATGTATATTTAATATATACAGAGTATATAATAAATATAACAATGTCATAAAGGATGTATACATAATGTACACAGAGTATATAATATATAGTAAAGTAATACATCATGTATATATAATATACACAGAGTATTTAATAAATATACTGATGTAATATGTGATGTATATATAATATATTAATGTAATAAAGGATGTATATATAATCTACACAGAGTTTGTAATAAATATAGTAATGTAATACATGATGTATATATTATAAACCCATAGTATATAATAAATATAGTAATGTAATAAAGGATGTATATATAATATACAAAGAATATATAATAAATATTGCAATGTAATAAAGGATGTATATATAATGTAAAAGAGTATATTAAAGTATAATAATGTAATATATGATGTATATATAATATACACAGATTATATAAAATATAGTAATGTAATACATGATGTATATATAATATACACAGAGTATATAATAAATATATTAATGCAGTAAAGGATGCATATGTAGTGTACACAGAGTATATAATATATAATAAAGTAATACATGATGTATATATAATATACACAGAGTATATAATAAATATGCTAATGTATTACATGATGCATATATAATATACACAGAGTACAGTATATAACAAATATAGTAATGTAAATCATTATGTATATATAATATACACAGAGTATATAATAAATATGTTAATGTAATACATGACACATATATACTATACACAGATTATATAATAAATATATTAATGAAAGAAATGATTTATATATAATATACACTGAGTATAAAATAAATATAGCAATGTTATAAAGAATGTATATATAATATATACATAATATATAAAAATATATTAATGTAATACATGATGGATATATAATGTACACAGAGTATATAAAATATAGTCATGTAAAACATGATGTATATATAATATACACAGAGTATATAATAAATATAGTAATGTAATACATGATGTATATTTAATATACACAGAGTATATAATAAATATAGCAATGTCATAAAGGATGTATATATAATGTACACAGAGTATATAGTAATTATAGTAATGCAATACATGATGTATATAATATACACAGAGTATATAATAAATATAGCAATGCCATAAAGTATGTATATATTATGAACACAGAGTTTATAATAATTATAGTAATGTAAGACATGATGTATATATAATAAACACAGAGTATATAATAAATATATTAATGCAATAAAGGATGTATATGTAGTGTACACAGAGTATATAATATATAATAAAGTAAAACATGATGTATATATAATATACACAGAGTATTTAATAAATATACTGATGTAATATGTGATGTATATATAATATAGTAATGTAATACAGGATGTATATATTATATACACAGAGTATATAAAAAATACAGTAATGTAGTACATGATTTATATATAATAAACTAACAGTATATAATAAATATAATAATGTAATAAAGGATGTATATATAATATACACAGAATATATAATAAATATTGCAATGTAATAAATGATGTATATATAGTGTAAACAGTATATTAAAGTATAATAATGTAATATATGATGTATATTTAATATACACAAAGTATGTAACAAAATATAGTAATGTAATACATGATGTATATATAATATTCACAAAGTATATAATAAATATGGTAATGTAATACATGATGGATATATAATGTACACAGACTATATAAAATATAGTGATGTAAAACATGATGTATATATAATAATTCAGAGTGTATAATAAATATAGTAATGTAATACATGATGTTTATTTAATATACACAGAGTATATAATAAATATAGCAATGTAATAAAGGATGTATATATATAATGTACACAAAGTATATAAAAATATAGTAATGTAATACATTATGTATATATAATATTTACAGAATATATAATAAATATATTAATGCAATAAAATATGTATATGTAGTGTTCATAAAGTCTATAATATATAATAAAGTAATACATGATGTATATATCATATACACAGTGTAAATAATAAATATGCTAATGGCATACATGATGCATATATAATATACACAGAGTACAGTATAAAATAATTTTGTAAAAAATATAGTAATATAAATCATGATGTATATATAATATACACAGAGTATATAATAAATATGTTAATGTAATACATGATACATATATACTATACACAGATTATATAATAAATATAGTAATTGAATAAATTAGTTATATATAATATACACTGAGTATAAAATAAATATAGCATTGTTATAAAGAATGTATATATAATGTATACATAATATATAAAAATATTAATGTAATACATGATGTATATATAATATATGCAGATAATATAATAAATATGGTAATGTATTACATGATGGATATATAATATACACAGAGTATTTATTAAATATACTGATGTAATATGTGATGTAAACATAATATACACAGAGTATATAATAAATATAGCAATGTGATAAAGGATGTATATATACAGTCATATGAAAAAGTTTGGGCACCCCTATTAATCTTAATCATTTTTAGTTCTAAATATTTGGTTGTTTGCAACAGCCATTTCAATTTAATATATCTAATAACTGATGGACACAGTAATATTTCAGGATTGAAATTGAGGTTTATTGTACTAACAGAAAATGTGCAATATGCATTAAACCAAAATTTGACCAGTGCAAAAGTATGGGCACCTCAACAGAAAAGTGATATTAATATTTAGTAGATCCTCCTTTTGCAAAAATAACAGCCTCTAGTCGCTTCCTGTAGCTTTTAATCAGTTCCTGGATCCTGGATGAAGGTATTTTTGACCATTCCTCTTTACAATCAATTCCAGTTCAGTTAAGTTTGATGGTCGCCGAGCATGGACAGCCCGCTTCAAATTATCCCACAGATGTTCAATGATATTCAGGTCTGGGGACTGGGATGGCCATTCCAGAACATTGTAATTGTTCCTCTGCATGAATGCCTGAGTAGATTTGAAGCTGTGTTTTGGATCATTGTCTTGCTGAAATATCCATCCCCGGCGTAACTTCAAATTCGTCACTGATTCTTGTACATTATTCTCAAGAATGTGCTGATACTGAGTTGAATCCATGCGACCCTCAACTTTAACAAGATTCCCGGTGCCGGCATTGGCCACACAGCCCCAAAGCATGATGGAACCTCCACCAAATTTTACAGTGGGTAGCAAGTGTTTTTCTTGGAATGCTGTTTTTTTTGACGCCATGCATAACGCCTTTTTGTATGACCAAACAACTCAATCTTTGTTTCATCAGTCCACAGGACCTTCTTCCAAAATGAAGCTGGCTTGTCCAAATGTGCTTTTGCATACCTCAGGCGACTCTGTTTGTGGCGTGCTTTCAGAAACGGCTTCTTTCGCATCACTCTCCCATACAGCTTCACCTTGTGCAAAGTGTGCTGTATTGTTGACTGATGCACAGTGACACCATCTGCAGCAAGATGATGCTGCAGCTCTTTGGAGGTGGTCTGTGGATTGTCCTTGACTGTTCTCACCATTCTTCTTCTCTTCCTTTCTGATATTTTTCTTGGCCTGCCACTTCTGGGCTTAACAAGAACTGTCCCTGTGGTCTTCCATTTCCTTACTATGTTCCTCACAGTGGAAACTGACAGGTTAAATCTCTGAGACAACTTTTTGTATCCTTCCCCTGAACAACTATGTTGAACAATCTTTGTTTTCAGATCATTTGAGAGTTGTTTTGAGGAGCCCATGATGCCACTCTTCAGAGGAGATTCAAATAGGAGAACAACTTGCAATTGGCCACCTTAAATACCTTTTCTCATGATTGGATACACCTGGCTATGAAGTTCAAAGCTCAGTGAGGTTACAAAACCAATTTTGTGCTTCAGTAAGTCAGTAAAAAGTAGTTAGGAGTATTCAAATCAATAAAATGATAAGGGTACCCAAATTTTTGCACCGGTCAAATTTTGGTTTAATGCATATTGCACATTTTCTGTTAGTACAATAAACCTCATTTCAATCCTGAAATATTACTGTGTCCTTCAGTTATTAGATATATCAAATTGAAATGGCTGTTGCAAACACCCAAATATTTAGAGCTAAAAATGATTAAGATTAATAGGGGTGCCCAAACTTTTTCATATGACTGTACACTGTGTTCCAAATTATTATGCAAAAAGTGTTTAGGAGTGATAAGGTAAGAATTTTTTTGTTTGTCAGTTAAACTCATTGATGGTGACGTGTGTCAGGGCTCTTTATATCACTGAAAGCAATTGCAGACACCTGTGCTAATTAGTTTGGCAGGTGTGTCCAATTAAAGGCAAGACTACTTAAGAAGGCTGTCCCACATTATTAAGCAGCCTACATTTTCAGACAAAATGGGAAAGAAAAAGGATGTGTCGGCTGCTGAGAAGCAACAAATTGTGGAGTGTTTAGGTCAAGGCATGACTACAATCAACATTGCGAAGACACTTCATCGTGATCATCGCACTATCAAGAAGTATGTAGCTGATTCACAGCACACACGTGTGCGTGCTGATAAGGGAAAATTGAGGACTCTTTCCAACAGGCAATTACGTCAGGTTAAAAGAGCAGCTTCAAAAATGCCTTGTCATAGTAGCAGACAAGTTTTTTAAGCTGCTGGTGCCTCCAACATCCCCCGAACAACAAGATGCAGGGTCCTTCAGAGGTTTGCAGCTGTGCGTAAGCCATCCTGTCGACCTCCTCTATCCACTGCACACAAGCAGAAACGGCTCCAGTGGGCCAAACAATACATGAAGACCGATGAGTGCCGTGCAACGCTCGATGGTCCAGATGGATGGAGTGGAGGATGGCTTGTTGATGGACACCCCATGCAAACACGGCTGCGGCGCCAACAAGGAGGAGGTGGAGTAATGTTTTGGGCTGAAATCATGGGGAGAGAGATTGTCGGCCCCTTTAGGATCCCTGAAGGGGTAAAGATACACTCCATAATGTACGTGGAGTTTCTCAAACAGCACTTCCTGCCATGGTTCAAGAAGAAGAACCATGCATTCCGCAGAAAGATAATTTTCATGCCTGATAATGCACCGTCTCATGCTGCAAATAACACATCTGCATCTCTGGCTGCTATGGGCATAAAAGGGGACAAACTTATGGTGTGGCCCCCATGCTCCCCTGACCTCAACCCCATTGAGAACCTCTGGAGCATCATCAAAAGGAGTGTCTATGATGGCGGGGAGGCAGTTCACATCTAAGCATCAGCTCTGGGAGGGTATTCTGTCCTCATGCAAAACAATTGAAGCAGAAACCATCCACAACCTGACAAATTCAATGGACGAGAGAGTTCAGAAGATTCTTTCGAACAAGGGGTCCTATGTGCAAATGTAACATCACCTCGAATAAAGTTTTGGCTTGAAAACTGTTTGATTTCAGTTTGTAATAACCTGCTAATGCTTATAATTTCACAATGACCATTTTTTTGTTCTTAATAAAAATGAAAAGGTTGCAAATTCTGCTGTGCATAATAATTTAAAACATGCATTTTGAGTGTTTATTTTTTTTTTAAATATACTGTTATCATAGGCAGTTTGTTCAAAAACCTTTCAATTATACTTGAATAGTTGATGACTGCAAAATTACAATGACTGCAATTCATATAGGTAATTTTGGAAAATATGAGAAAATATTATTTGCATAATAATTTGGAACACAGTGTAATGTACACAAAGTATATAATAATTATAGTAATGTAATACATGATGTATATATATAATATACACAGAGTATACAATAAATATATTAATGCAATAAACGATGTATATGTAGTGTACACAGAGTATATAATATATAATAAAGTAAAACATGATGTATATATAATATACACAGAGTATTTAATAAATATACTGATGTAATATGTGATGTATATATAATATAGTAATGTAATAAAGGATGTATATATAATATACACAGAATATATAATAAATATAGTAATGTAATACATGATGTATATATAATAAATCCAGAGAATATAATGAATATAGTAATGTAAAAAAGGATGTATATATAATATACATAGAATATATAATAAATATTGCAATGTAATAAAGGATGTATATATAATGTAAACAGAGTATATTAAAGTATAATAATGTAATATATGATGTATATATAATATACACAGAGTATATAATAAATATAGTAATGTAATACATCATGTATATATAATATTCACAAAGTATATATTAAATATGGTAATGTAATATATGATGGATATATAATGTACACAGAGTATATAAAATATAGTAATGTAAAACATGATGTATATATAATATACACAGAGTATATAATAAATATAGCAATGTAATAAAGGATATATATATATATATATATATATATATATATATATATAGTGTACAGAAAGTATATAAAAATATAGTAATGTAATACACGATGTATATTTAATATACACAGAGTATATAATAGATATTGCAATGCAATAAAGGATGTATATATAATATTCACAGAGTATATAATAAATATAGCAATGTAATAAAGAATGTATATATATAATGTACACAAAGTTTATAAAATATAGTAATGTAATACATGATGTATATATAATTCACAGAGTATATAATAAATATGCTAATGTAATACATGATGCATATATAATATACACAGAGTACAGTGTATAATAAATATAGTGATGTAAATCATGATGTATACATAATATACACAGAGTATATAATAAATATGCTAATGTAATACATGATACATATATAGTATACACAGATTATATTATAAATATAGTAAATTAATAAATTATTTATCTATAATATACACTGAGTATTAAATAAATATAGCAATGTAATAAAGAATGTATGTATAATGTATACATAATTTATAAAAAATATATTAATGTAATACATGATGTATATATAATATATGCAGATAATATAATAAATATTGTAATGTAATACATGATGCATATATAATATACACAGAGTATATAATAATTATAGTAATGTAATACATGATGTGTATATAATATACACAGAGTATATAATAAATATATTAATGCAATAAAGGATGTATATGTAGTGTATACAGAGTATATAATATATAATAAAATAAAACATGATGTACATATAATATACACAGAGTATTTAATAAATATTCTGATGTAATATGTGATGTATATATAATATAGTAATGTAATGAAAGATGTATAAATAATATACACAGAGTATATATTAAATATAGTAATGTAATACATGATGTACAGTACAGACCAAAAGTTTGGACACACCTTCTCATTCCAAGAGTTTTCTGTATTTTCATGACTATAAAAATTGTAGATTCACAGTGAAGGTATCAAAACTAGGAATTAACACATGTGGAATTATGTACTTAACAAAAAAGTGTGAAACAACTGAAAATATGTCTTATATTCTAGGTTCTTCAAAGTAGCCACCTTTTGCTTGGATTACTGCTTTGCACACTCTTGGCATTCTCTTGATGAGCTTCAAGAGGTAGCCACCTGAAATGGTTTTCACTTCACAGGTGTGCCCTGTCTGGTTTAATAAGTGTGATTTCTTGCCTTATAAATGGGGTTGGGACCATCAGTTGTGTTGGTCAGAAGTCAGGTGGATACACAGCTGATAGTCCTACTGAATGGAGTGTTAGAATTTGTATTATGGCAAGAAAAAAACAGCTAAGTAAAGAAAAACGAGTGGCCATCATTACTTTAAGAAATGAAGGTCAGTCAGTCCGAAAAATTGGGAAAATTTTGAAAGTGTCCACAAGTGCAGTGGCCAAAACCATCAAGCGCTACAAAGAAACTGGCTCACATGAGGACCGCCCCAGGAAAGGAAGACCAAGAGTCACCTCTGCTGCGGAGGATAAGTTCATCCGAGTCACCAGCCTCAGAAATCGCAGGTTAACAGCAGCTCAGATTAGAGACCAGGTCAATGCCACACAGAGTTCTAGCAGCAGACACATCTCTACAACAACTGTTAAGAGGAGACTGTGTGCAGCAGGCCTTCATGGTAAAATAGCTGCTAGGAAACCACTGCTAAGGGCAGGCAACAAGCAGAAGAGACCTGTTTGGGCTAAAGAACACAAGGAATGGACATTAGATCTATGGAAATCTGTGCTTTGGTCTGATGAGTCCAAATTTGACATCTTTGGTTCCAACCACCGTGTCTTTGTGCGATGCAGAAAAGGTGAACGAATGGACTCTACATGCCTGGTTCCCACCGTGAAGCATGGAGGAGGAGGTGTGATGGTGTGGGGGGGCTTTGCTGGTGACACTGTTGGGGATTTATTCTGAACCAGCATGGTTACCACAGCATCTTGCAGCGGCATGCTATTCCATCCAGTTTGCGTTTAGTTGGACCATCATTTATTTTTCAACAGGACAATGATCCCAAACACACCTCCAGACTGTGTAAGGGCTATTTGACCAAGAAGGAGAGTGATGGGGTGCTACGCCAGATGACCTGGCCTCCACAGTCACCAGACCTGAACCCAATCCAGATGGTTTGGGGTGAGCTGGACTGCAGAGTGAAGGCAAAAGGGCCAACAAGTGCAAAGCATCTCTGGGAACTCCTTCAAGACTGTTGGAAGACCATTTCAGGTGACTACCTCTTGAAGCTCATCAAGAGAATGCCAAGAGTGTGCAAAGCAGTAATCAAAACAAAAGGTGGCTACTTTGAAGAACCTAGAATATAAGACATATTTTCAGTTGTTTCACACTTTTTTGTTAAGTATATAATTCCACATGTGTTAATTCATAGTTTTGATTCCTTCAGTGTGAATCTACAATTTTTATAGTCATGAAAATACAGAAAACTCTTGGAATGAGAAGGTGTGTCCAAACTTTTGGTCTGTACTGTATATAGTAAAATAATGTATGATGAATATATAATATTTACTGAGTATATAATAAATATAGTCATGTAATAGATGTTGCATATATAATATACACAGAGTATATAATAAATATAGTAATGTAATACATGATGAATATATAATTTACACATAATATATAATAAATATATTAATTCAATAAAGAATGTATATATAATATACACAGAGTATTTAATAAATATAGTAATGTAATACATGATGAATATGTAATATACACAGAGTATATAATAAATATAGTAATGTAATACATGATGAATATGAGCTATTCCTGCCCCTGTGTGTTGGTAGGACAGTCAGAACTTTTAATTAACATAAATTATGCATGACTACCCTATAAGAGGGCAAAGGGACCTCCCCCTTTATGTAAGTTATAAAGTAAAAATTTCTAAGTTTAGGGAGGGAAGCTTGTGCTGCTGTTAGGACTAAGGTAAAACAGATTAACATCATAATCAACGATTCCCTTACATCCTACAGTAGCACAATATGGGGATATAGCAAGTAATTCCCTTAGGGAGGGTTTCTCTGCTCTACAACACTTAGGACTGACTGTCCAAAGGCAGTCGTCACAGAACTACGAACATCTAGTCGATAATGTTTTACAAATGTTAGGTGAGACGACCAATAAGCAGACGAACAGATCCGATCCAAAGGTAAGGCCCAGTTCTCAGCCCAAGAGGTTGATACAGCCCTGGTTGAATGGGCTGTACAAAATTTGGGTGGAGCTAACCCCTGAGCTAAAAAAAGAGACTTTGATTGCCTCCTTGATCCACCTAGACAAGGTAAGCTTGGAAGCCCTGAGACCTTTGTCTCTACCATACATGTTGACAAGGAGATTCTCGGCTCTCCTAAAGGAACGTGTACGTAAGAGGTAAATCTGGAGACATCTCACAACATCTAGTGTGTGCAGTTTTTTCTCCTCTTCAGAGGAAGGGGCTGGAAAAAACACAGGTAAAGAGACTAATAGGTTAATATTGGCACAGGAAGGAACCTTAGGGTTAAATTCAAGAAGAAACCTAAGTTGGACCCTATCCGGAAAAAAAAAAGATATATAAGGTTCCTTGGAAGAAAAAGCCTGGAGCATACTGACCATTTTGGCTGAAGTGATGGCTAATAGAAAGGTGGTTTTAAAGGCAAGAAATTTAATATCTACATCCTCCAAAGGTTCAAAAAGCAGGACCTGAAAGAACAGTTGAGAGATCCCACTGGGGAACCGGAGCTGAGACCATCGGTCTAAGTCTGGTAGCACCCTTAAGGAACCCAGCAATAAGGGAATCCTGGGACAATCGTCTGCCTAAACAGGCGGATAAGGCTGAAACCTGTACCCTCAGAGTAGCAGAAAGGCCTGAATCCTCGCAACTTTGAAGAAAATCCCAATTTCTGCTGTAGTACGGTTTGAACTATCAGCTCCTCTTCTGGAGCACCACTGCTTGAAGATGTTACCTATCTTATGGTAGCTTTTCTTGGTAGACTCTGCTCTGGCACAGGAAAGTCTTCAAGACAGCTTCTGACAGTCCACTAAATATCCGTAGGGACTGGTCAACCTCCAGGCTGTCAGGTTGAATCTCCTCAGATCCTGGTGCTTCTGAGTTCCTTGGGAAACCAGGGTGGGGGGAAGCCTCCAATATGTCCTTCAACTCATGTACATGAGCTGGGCAAACCAAGTCCTTTTTGGCCAGAATGGTATGATGGCTATCACAGTGACTTGGTCCTGTCTGACTTTCATCAATACTTTTGGTATCATGGAAAGTGGAGGGAAATGTATGCCAGCCTGGACCTCCAAGGGTTGGACAGAGCATCAACTGCCAAGGGATAGTCCTCCTGATACAGTGAGCAGAACATCTCTACCTTGGCGTTGAGTCTGGTCGCCATGAGGTCTACTTCTGGGAGACCCCACTTCAGGGTAATCTGATGGAATACATCTGGATTGAGAGACCATTCTCCTGATACGACAAGACCCCGACTCAACTGATCCGCTACAATGTTCAGGGAACCTTTCATGTGAACTGCGGATAAGTGGGTCAGATTTTCCTCTGCCCAGGTAAAAATCAGTTCGGTCTCTCTGAGGAGAGACAATGATCTGGTGCCTCCCTGTCTGTTCAGGTACATTACTGTCATCATGCTGTCTGACCAAACCTTGACCGCTCTCCCTCCAAGGAGAGGAGAAAAATGAAGTAGTGATAGGTACACGGCTCTGTGAAATTGGTAGAGGTCTTTTCTTCTAGACTGCTCCAAACTCCTTGACCGGTCTTCTCATACAGGTGGGCTCCCCATCCCGAGAGGGAAGCATCGGTAGTCAACAGGGTCCAACGAGGTTGGACCATGGACATTCCATCTTTCAGGTGTATCCATCATCTGAAGGAAAGACGGTTACTGGGAGATAGCTTGATCTTCTTGTCGAGACCAAGAGGAGTACGGTTCCAGGCTTTTAGTACATCCACCTGGAGAGGAGGCCATAAAGCCCAAGGGACTGCAATGGCTAAGGATGACATCAGTCCTAGGCCTCTCATGGATGTTCTGATGGATACCAGGCGTGTTCTGAAGAGAAACCAGACCGCTTTGATCAATCTTTCCTTGCAGGTGTTAAGGAAATCTCTATGCGGTCTGAGTCCAACAGATACCCCAGGAACTTCCTGCCGGTAGAGGGAACTTCTGACTTCTCCCAATTTATTAGCCAATCCAAGCTCTGGAGAAGGGAATGGCTATCAGTAACTGCTGGAGCAAAACAGATTCTGCCTGGGCTTTTATTAGCCAGTTGTCCAGGTATGGCACTACAAAAAGCCCCTGAAGCCTGAGAGAGGCGGCTATAGGAGCCACAACTTTGGTGAAGGTATGAGGAGCTGAAGTGATGCCAAGGGCATGGCTGCAAACTGAAGATGCTTCCTGTGCGGAAGATATATTGGGACATGCAGTTAGGCATTCTTTTAGATCTAAGGTGACGAAAAACTTCGACCTGTTGAAAAAGGATGTAATGGATTTTACGGTCTCCATACGAAAATGTTTATTCTTTATGAAGTGATTCAGATATCTTAAGTCTATAATTATTCTTCCGCTGCCTGATGGTTCTGGCACCAGAAAACTGGGGAATAGACACCGAATCCTTCCTCCAAGGGGGGAACTCTTCCAAAGCCCCCTTGCGGATGTAATCGTGAATGGAGCATTCCAATATATCCTACTGAGCCGCAGGAAAGTAGCGGGTTATGACAAATCGATCCTGAGGAGGCTGAAGAAACTCGATCGCATAACCTCGCTGAACAATCTGCAAGACCCAAGGGTCCTGAATTTTTTTTCCTGCCAGACAGTGTAAAAGTTTTGTTTTGTTTTGTTTTGTTTGTTTGAGTTGGAAGGGACCTCAAGGGCCATCGAGTCCAACCCCCTGCAAAAGCAGGAATTCCTAGATCATCCCAGCTATATACCTATCCAGATTCCGCTTGAAGATTTCAATTGATGAAGAACCCACCACCTCCCGTGGCAGCCTATTCCACTCCCTCACTACCCTTACTGTTAGAAAGTTTTTCCTAATGTCTAATCTGAATCTCCTTCCCCTTAGTTTCATCCCATTACTTCTCGTGCTTCCGTCTGCTAATGAGAATAGGGTAGATCCCTCTGCACTGTGACAACCTTTCAGATATTTAAATACCGCTATTAAGTCTCCCCTTAGCCTTCTCTTCTGCAAACTAAGCAGTCCCAATTCTTTTAGCCTTTCTTCGTAGGACATGGTTTGTAGACCTTCCACCATTTTGGTTGCTCTTCTCTGGACCTGCTCCAATAAATCGATGTCTTTCTTAAACTGGGGAGCCCAGAACTGTACACAGTATTCCAGGTGGGGTCTGACCAGGGCAGAGTACAGCGGAATAATTACCTCTCTTGATCTAGCTTCAATGCTCGTCTTGATACATCCTAGAATTTGGTTAGCCTTTTTAGCCACCGCACCGCACTGTTGACTCATGTTGAATTTGTGATCTATTATTATGCCCAGATCCTTTTCCCCTGTACTCTCACTTAGTTCTATTCCTCCCATACTATATATTCTTCTTGCATTTCTGTTACCCAGATGTAGAACTTTGCATTTGTCCCTGTTGAATACGATTTTGTTCACCTCAGCCCATTGTTCCAGTGTGTCTAAGTCCTTTTGGATGCACTCTCTCTCCTCTCTAGTGTTGGCCATTCCTCCTATCTTTGTATCATCTGCAAATTTTATTAGTTCCCCATTAATCCCATCATCCAGATCATTTATAAAAATATTAAAAAGTACTGGGCCCAGGACAGAGCCCTGCGGCACCCCGCTTTTTACTTTCTTCCAGTTTGATGTATAGCCATTTAGAATTACTCGTGCCCGATCATTTAGCCAATTGTGAACCCACCTCACTGATATTTTATCAAAGCCATACTTGATCATTTTTTCAATAAGAATGGTATGTGATACTTTATCAAAGGCCTTACTAAAGTCAAGATATACTATGTCCACTGCATTCCCCTGGTCCAACCATTCAGTGACTTTATTATAGAAGGAAATAAGATTAGTCTGACAAGATTTATTAGGAATAAAGCCGTGCTGGCTCTGATTAATTAAAGTGAGAAAACCGAACTCCGACAGGAGTCTCGGCCACAGGAAGAAGGCAGCCGATGTCAAGCTAGGCTTCTTTTTGTCCTCATCCTTGGGGAACCTTCATCCAGAACCCCTAGGCTGATCTATAGGACTTCTCTGGAACTGAGGTCTGGGTTGAGGCTGGAAACCTCTACCCCAGCCGGAAGGTCTTGACCTGCCTCTAAAGGCCTGAGGCAGAGTCTTACCCTTTTAAGGTCTTCCATAATCTCATCCAGGCTTCTGCCAAAGCTTACCCGGCTCAAAGGGTAGAGAACAAAGGTTGAACTTGGAGGCATTATCCGCTCTCCAGGGTTTTAACCATAGCGGCCTTCTAGCTGCCGTAGAAAGGGCCAAAGATTTGGCTGCCAGCCTTAAATGATGTTGGGAGGCTTCGGCTAAATAATTTGCCGACAAGGAAACCGAACTAAAAAAAGCTAGGAGATCGTCTCTGGAGACTCCAGAGTCAATGTCAGCATGTAATTTGCTTGAGACTTCATTAGAGGCAATAGCTATGGAAGTGTGACCGGAGGCTAGAGAATAAACCTTCCTAAAGGTACTCTCTATGTGTCTATCCATGGGGTCCTGGAGGTTAGAACCATCATCCACTGGGACCTCTTGGCCACTGCCGTGTCCACTTTAGGTGGGAGGCCACCGATCCCGCTGAGCCTCTGGAATAGAGAACAAGGTTCTAAATCTTCTGGAATATATGGGAGCTCTTTTCGGATGATTCCATTCTGCAAGCATGAGTCTTTCCAGTGACTCGTCCACTTGGAAGGCCCTAGGCCCCCTAGAGGTGGAACAGGAGGCTTTCCCATCAACATCAAGGTCCCTAGACTGGACGCACTTCAGCAGCCTATTTATCTTCTCAGGAGGAAAGGGAGGTCTGCTGGAATCTTCCAAGGTATTATCAGATGAAAGGGTTTCAATCAATCAATCACCTGGAAATCTTCAATAGCTTCACAGTGTCACTCTGCACACAAACTAGATCCTCTTTTTTTTTTTTTTTTCCCAAACTCCTTGCAAGGTTTAGAACCCAGGACTCTACTACTGCCAGGCTGCAGTGCTAACCACTGAGCCACCATGCTTGCAGCAGCAAGAACAGTAATCCAAGTGGAGTACTGAGGCCTTCCTCACTAAGAGACAAGCCATCTCCTATACTGAGATGAAGGCTTCTATGGGAGGGGAGGAGGAATGAGCAAGTAGTGCTCACAAAAATCCCTCCCCTCGCAAATTTTGCAAAGCTTAATTCCTTGTACAGAGAATTAAGCTAAAAATATACAGACCAATACCAGAAAAGAGCCTCAGCAAATATAAACTTGCCATAGGAGGAAAACTAAGCCGCAAAAAGTCCGAACAAGAATTCAGACCCCGGAAAACCGGAACACAAACAAAGGTTCTGGAGGAACAAAGTGACCGACGTCACTTCTGGCGGCCACGGAGCTTGTAAGGTAAGTGAAATGGTAATGCCCCACATCGAGGCCGCACAAGTGGCCCGCACTACAGGACTTTAAACATGCAGCATGCAACCACCGCTGTATGTACTACTGAGATCAACCTTCAAAGCAAAGGTTGCAAGCTTGGCTAAGCACAAAAAAGGTAAGTGAAACGGCAATGCTCCACCACAAGGCTGCACAAGTGGCCTGCATTACAGGTCTTAGAACATGCAGCATGGAACTACAGCTGTATGTACTACTGAAATCAACCGAAGGTTGAAAGCTTGGCCAGCACAAAAAAACTGCCTAAATAAACCCCCCCACCCTTCTTTTCCACAGAAGAGAAGAGAGGTGTAAAGATGAGCCCCAAAGGAAATTAATAAACTTTAGGGGAAAAACAAAAAATGGGAGGAAAAAAAGACCTCCCTCCACCTGTCCCACCACACAGGACAGAAAAAAACACAAGGGTGAGAGGTCCCTTTGCCCTATTATAGGGTAACGTAGTCATGATTAATTTATGTTAATTAAAAGTTCCGCCTGTCCTACCAACACACAGGGGCAGGAATACCCATATTGTGCTGCTGTAGGACGTAAGGGAAAAAACAATATGATATGTAAAGGTAGTTCGCTGGTTCACCCAGAATAATAATAATATTCTACAATCCCTGACCTTAAATACCTGAGATCAGTGGATTTACTTACCTATCGGTGCATTCGATTCATCCTACTGGGGCCATGTTTATAATCCCCGCCCATTAGTACGCCAATTGGATGATCAGAACGAGGCCAGTAGTCAAGGTAACAGGATGCTACTAAGCACATCCCGTAGGTTAGAAGAAGCAATAGTTACTAATGCACATTTACGTAAGTTACGTAACATTCTTACGCCAATTACGTAGTGATCAAATAAATTGTATCTTTTTGTTGGAAAAACATTCATAGGGGCAACACAGCTCAAAAAAAGGATATATAACGATAGACATATCATATTAGACTCCTTAAAACCACCCTAGCAGTGCCTATATATAATGAAGAGATATTACAAACCAGAGACTGATGGTAACGTCTTATCCCACATTAAGGCAAAATCAGCCTATATAGTTTTAAATGCTTAACAATATTAAGATAATCACTACATTGTGAATGGGTAGAAGCATAAAAAAAAAAAAAAAAAAACTGAGTGGAGGCCCCTAAGAAGAGTTAGGGATATCTGTAAATGGATAGCTAGTGGTATAAAATACAATAAAAATGTAGAAAACATTAGATATAAAAAATGTGATAGATATATGGGGGAGGTCGGTATACAATCAGATGGCATCGTCCATCCCACCAACTACACATAACTCATTACATGGCGGTATGAATGATAGTACTACATAAGAAGTAACCACATAAAATAATATTAAATAGCTAAACCAAATCCCCACATGTATACAGGGTCAATGTGTATGCATGAACCACCCGTCCAGAGACTCTAAACCGGTGGGGGAAGATTAAACTGTCCCAAACCCCATTTCATATATTGCAGCCTGAAAGGAGCTCTTGAAAGATACAATGTTATAAACCTACTACTGAGGAATAGAGTTGGAAGGGGATAATATACCTGTATGCAAGCAAAAAGCAATCTAAAGAGCTCAGGAGAAAAGGGAGATGGACCGGACTAACAGAACTCACATAAATGATGCAAACGAGATAACCTCATTGAGGCCCCAAGGCTGGACACTTTGAAGCCTATATATCCATTTAGATTCCTTTTGGAGAATCCTATTATCTAGGTCACCTCTACGTGGGAGTGGTCTGATGACTTCTATTCCTTGAAAGAATAGGGCTTTTGGGTTTCCACCATGGGCCTCCCAGATATGATGGCTAATTGGCTGATCTTCTTTTCGATTAATGTTGTCAATGTGCTCCAAAATCCTTCGCCTAAGTTTTCTCGTTGTTTTGCCCACATAATTTTTGGGGCATTCACATGTGGCTAAGCATACCAACCCCTGAGTTCTGCAATTGATAAAATCCCGGATCGTGAAAATGGATCCTAGTGGGTATCCCCCTTTGAATCTTTGTTCAAGCTTCTTTGCTTGCCTGCCAAATTCCTCAAGGTCAGAACAATTTTTTCTGATCCTGAGAAACTGGCCTTTGGGGATTCCCTTCTTAAGGTGTTCGGGATGAAAACTATCCCGCATGAGAAAACTATTAGTGGCGGTGGCCTTTCAAAACACCGTGGTGCTGATGGACCCATTGGTATTGATTTTGATCTTTAAATCAAGAAAGGAGATTTCTGAAGTGTGCATTTCACCCGTGAATCTTAGGTTGGATTATACACTGATAATGTACATATATATTAATATTTTATTGTGGTAGTGTATATATATATATATAAACATTCTGTAGGATTATATACTTCTAGTGTACATATATATTAATATATGCAAACTATATAATTATATAGTGGTAGTGTACATATATATTAATATTTACAGACTGTATAATTTTATTGTGGTATTGTACATATATATTAATATATGCATACTGTAGGATTATATACTACAGTGCCTTGTGAAAGTATTCGGCCCCCTTGAACTTTTCAACCTTTTGCCACATTTCAGGCTTCAAACATAAAGATATAAAATTTTAATTTTTTGGGTGAAGAATCAACAACAAGTGGAATGAAATTTATTGGTTATTTTAAACTTTTGTAAAAAATAAAAAACTGAAAAGTGGGGCGTTCCACAATGACAATGATCCCAAACATAAAGCAAAATCTACAATGGAATGGTTCACAAATAAACGTATCCAGGTGTTAGAATGGCCAAGTCAAAGTCCAGACCTGAATCCAATCGAGAATCTGTGGAAAGAGCTGAAAACTGCTGTTCACAAACGCTCTCCATCCAACCTCACTGAGCTCCAGCTGTTTTCCAAGGAAGAATGGGCAAGAACTGATAGAGACCTACCCCAAGCGACTTGTAGCTGTAATCGCAGCAAAAGGGGGCGCTACAAAGTATTAACTTAAGGGGGCCGAATAATATTGCACGCCCCACTTTTCAGTTTTTTATTTTTTACAAAAGTTTAAAATATCCAATAAATTTCGTTCCACTTCACAATTGTGTCCCACTTGTTGTTGATTCTTCACCAAAAAATTAAAATTTTATATCTTTATGTTTGAAGCCTGAAATGTGGCAAAAGGTTTAAAAGTCCAAGGGGGCCGAATACTTTCGCAAGGCACTGTAGTATTGTCAATATATATATTAATATATATATATAGACTGTATAATTATATAGGGGTAGTGAACATACAGTATATAATAATACATAAAGACTGTAGGATTAAATACTAGTAGTGTACATAAAGCATAATAAATTTATATATATATATATATATATATATATATATATATATATATAGACTGTATAATTTCATTGTGGTAGTGTACATATATATTAATTTATTCAGACTGCAGGATTATATACTGGTATTGTTCATATATTAATATTTACAGACTGTTTAATTGTACAGTGGTAGTGAACATATATATTACTATATACAGACTGTATAAATATATTCTAGTAGAGTACATATATATTAATATATGCAGTCTGTAGGATTATATACTAGTAGTGTCAAATATTAATATATACAGACTGTATAATTATAAAGTGGTAATATACATATATACTAATTTATACAGACTGTATAATTTTATTGTGGTAGTGTACATATATATTATATATACAGTCTATAGGATTATATATTGGTAGTGTACATATATTAATATATATAGACTGTATATTATCACTCACTGTGGTGTACATATATATTACATATACAGTCTATAGGATTATATATTGGTAGTGTACATATATTAATATATATAGACTGTATATTATTATTGTGGTAGTGTACATATACAGTATATATTTATTTACAGACTGTATAATTTTATTGTGGTAGTGTACATATATATTAATAAATACGAACTGTAGGATTATATACTGGTACAGTACATATATTTTAATAAATACAGACTGTAGGAATTAATACTAGCATTGTACATATACATTAATATATACAGACTGTATACTTATATTATTATTTATATTATTATATTATATATATTATTATTTACAGACTGTATAAGTTTATTGTGATAGTTTACATATATGCTATTATATCTAAACTGTAGGATTATATATTAGTAGTGTACATGTATGTTAATATTTACAAACTGCATATTAATTTTTGTGGTAGTGTACTTATACATTAATATTTACAGACTATATAATTTTATTGTGGTTGTGTGTGTATATATATATATATATATATATATATATATATATATATATATATATATTAAAATATACAGCCTGTAGGATTATATACTGGTAGTGTACATATATATTAAAATTTAGAGATTGTAAAATTTTATTGTGCTAGTGTAAATATATATTAAATACAGACTGTAACAATATATACTAGTAGAGCCCATATATATTAATATATACAGACTATATAATTATATAGTGGTAGTGTACACATATATTAATATTTACAGACTGTATAATTTTATTGTGGTATTGTACATATATATTAATATATGCATACTGTAGGATTATATACTACAGTGCCTTGTGAAAGTATTCGGCCCCCTTGAACTTTTCAACCTTTTGCCACATTTCAGGCTTCAAACTGTATTGTGCTGATGATGAGGACCTCTCCCTGCACTGTATTGTGCCGATGATGAAGACCTCTCCCTGTACTGTATTGTGCTGATGATGAGGACCTCTCCCTGCGCTGTATTGTGGTGATGATGAGGACCTCTCCCTGTACTGTATTGTGCTGATGATGAGGACCTCTCCCTGCGCTGTATTGTGGTGATGATGAGGACCTCTCCCTATACTGTATTGTGCTGATGATGAGGACCTCTCCCTGCACTGTATTGTGCTGATGATGAGGACCTCTCCCTGCACTGTATTGTGCTGATGATGAGGTCCTCTCCCTGAACTGTATTGTGCCGATGATGAAGACCACTCCCTGTACTGTATTGTGCTGATGATGAGGGCCTCTCCCTGCGCTGTATTGTGGTGATGATGAGGACCTCTCCCTGCACTGTATTGTGCTGATGATGAGGACCTCTCCCTGCACTGTATTGTGGTGATGATGAAGACCTCTCCCTGTACTGTATTGTGCTGATGATGAGGACCTCTCCCTATACTGTATTGTGCTGATGATGAGGACCTCTCCCTGTACTGTATTGTGGTGATGAGGACCTCTCCCTGCATTGTATTGTGATGATGAGGACCTCTCCCTGCACTGTATTGTGGTGATGATGAAGACCTCTCCCTGCACTGTATTGTGGTGATGAGGACCTCTTCCTGTACTGTATTGTGCTGATGATGAGGACCTCTCCCTGCACTGTATTGTGCTGATGATGAGGACCTCTCCCTATACTGTATTGTGCTGATGATGAGGACCTCTCCCTGTACTGTATTGTGCTGATGATGAGGACCTCCCCTGTACTGTATTGTGCTGATGAGGACCTCTCCCTGCACTGTATTGTGGTGATGAGGACCTCTCCCTGTACTGTATTGTGGGGATGATGAAGATCTCTCCCTATACTGTATTGTGCTGATAATGAGGACATCTCCCTGTACTGTATTGTGGTGATGAGGACCTCTCCCTGCACTGTATTGTGCTGATGAGGACCTCCCCTGTACTGTATTGTGCCTTGATGAGGACCTCTCCCTGCACTGTATTGTGGTGATGATGAGGACCTCTCCCTGCACTGTATTGTGGTGATGATGAGGACCTCTCCTTGTACTGTATTGTGCCGATGATGAGGACCTCTCCTTGTACTGTATTTTGCCGATGATGAGGACCTCTCCTTGTACTGTATTGTGCCGATGATGAGGACCTCTCACTGCACTGTATTGTGCCGATGATGAGGTCCTCTCCCTGTACTGTATTGTGCCGATGATGAGGACCTCTCCTTGTACTGTATTGTGCTGATGATGAGGACCTCTCCCTGATCTGTATTGTGGTGAGGATGAGGTCCTCTCCCTGCACTGTATTGTGGTGATGATGAGGACCTCTCCCTGTACTGTATTGTGGTGATGATGAAGATCTCTCCCTATACTGTATTGTGCTGATAATGAGGACATCTCCGTGTACTGTATTGTGCTGATGATGAGGACCTCTCCTTGTACTGTATTGTGCCGATGATGAGGTCCTCTCCCTGTACTGTATTGTGCTGATGATGAGGACCTCTCCCTGATCTGTATTGTGGTGAGGATGAGGTCCTCTCCCTGCACTGTATTGTGGTGATGATGAGGACCTCTCCCTGCACTGTATTGTGATGATGATGAGGACCTCTCCCTGCGCTGTATTGTGGTGATGAGGACCTCTCCCTGCGCTGTATTGTGCTGATGATGAGGATCTCTCCCTGCGCTGTATTGTGGTGATGATGAGGACCTCTCCCTGCGCTGTATTGTGGTGATGATGAGGACCTCTCCCTGCGCTGTATTGTGGTGATGATGAGGACCTCTGCTTGTACTGTATTGTGCTGATGATGAGGACCTCTCCCTGCACTGTATTGTGGTGATGATGAGGACCTCTCCTTGTACTGTATTGTGCCGATGATGAGGTCCTCTCCCTGTACTGTATTGTGCTGATGATGAGGACCTCTCCCTGATCTGTATTGTGGTGAGGATGAGGTCCTCTCCCTGCACTGTATTGTGGTGATGATGAGGACCTCTCCCTGCACTGTATTGTGATGATGATGAGGACCTCTCCCTGCGCTGTATTGTGGTGATGAGGGTTTTGGGGTGGGGGGCCCCTCCCTGTGCTGTATTGTGGTGATGATGAGGTCTCTCCCTGCCCTGTACTGTGTGCTGATGATGAGGACCTCTCCCTGCGCTGTATTGTGGTGATGATGAGGACCTCTCCCTGCGCTGTACCCCCCCCCCCCCCCCCCCCCCCCCCCCTCTCCCCCCTCTCCTTCTCTCCCCCCCCCCCCCCCCCCCCCCCCCCCCCCCCCCCCCCCCCCCCCGCCCCCCCCCCCCCCCATTCTACTCCCCCCACCCCGCCCCCCCCCCCCCCGCTAAAGCGGCCGCCCCCCCCCCCCCCCCCCCCCGCGGGAAGGGGGCCCCGCCCCCCACTCCCCCCCCACTATAGAGCGCCCCTCACCCCCCCCCCCGGGGGGGGAGAAAAGGGGCCGCTCAGCACCCCCCCGAGAAGGAAAAGGGGGGGCACCGCCCCCCCCCCCCGAAGGGGAAAAAGGGGGGGCCCCCCCCCCCCCCGAGGGGGGGGAAAGGGGGGCCCCCCCCCCCCGCAAGGGGGGAAAAAAAAAAATACTCACCACATATTATTTTGGGGGAAGAGGGGGGCCCCCCCCCCTAAAATATAATGTGGTGAAGAAAAACTTTCCCCCTTATATTTTATTGTGGTGAAGAGGGCCCCCCCCCCCTCGTATTTTGTGGTGAAAAAAAAATACTCCCCCTATACTATATTGTGGGGAAAAGGAGGGCCCCCCCCCGCACTATATTGTGGTGATAATAAAAACCCCCCCCTGTATTGTATTGTGTTGATGATGGGGGCCTCTCTGTGATGGACCGCCCCTCAGTTTTATATCTTTCTTGGAAGTGTGTTTTACTTGCTTAGGTCAGTCCTTCCCCCACTTGGAATGCGGTGCTTTAGTTGAGTCCACATTGCTGGACGATACGCTTCACTGGTTTTATGTGTGTTCATTGGAGATGGCTTGCTATAGCCAGGCACTTTTATTATCCCTGGCCAGATGGGATGGGGGATAGAAGCCTTAACTTCACCCTTCTCTCCAAGGGTTCTGGAAAGGTGGGAGAAGGGGGGCTGCCTGGGTGCAAGGGGTGGGTAGAGCACTAGCCATATGCTGTGGGCAGACCTGGATTCTGGGGTCATTCAGCAAAGAGGCAGTAAGGAGCTCTGATCTGGGAGAAGATGAGAGGGCCTGCCCTACTGAGGAATGCATTGAGGGCCTAGTTCTGGACAGCATGTAAAAGGATTGTTTTATGCAACTTGCTTAAGCTTGCGCCCTAGGCCCAAAACTCTGCTGTGGCCTAGAGAAACGGACTACAAGTCTATTGTGTTGAGCATGGAAGAGAGACAGCTAGGACAAAGCTGTGTGCTCAGGTATTTTTTCTAATCTTTATTTCCTTTTATTTTGGTGTATTGTATCATTTCCCTTTTGCTTGTATGTTTATGCTTGATCATATTAATATTGTATATTTCTGTATATGCTACTAATTCATACCGACCCACTTGGGTTATTAAATATATAAAATTTATATCGCTCATTTCATTTTATCCTATGACCCGGTCTACTCACGGTGTGTGAGTGGGAGGTTAAGAAAGAAGTTTGATCGCAGGCGTGCCAGGCGGCTGGGCGAGGCGATATTCTTCACAGTGGTGGCAGCGTGGTGGGATATTAGGGTAACAGTGTGTGGGTGTGGTATCACGCAGACACTGGGGATTGCGGCAATCCTATGGAACGAGCGCGGTATGAGATCAAGCTTAAAATACGGTGAAAGTTTGGTACAGTACTGTTCCCTCCCTTCTTCTTTTTTCTGTCCTATCTTTTATTTGGAAACGGCTTCCAGTGGATGGCTGGTGGGACCAGAAGCATAACCAAACGTCTGCAGGACTTGGTTGCTGCTGAACTCCAGGAGATGGCAGATATGGAAGCTACCATAGCCATGCAGGAGGCGGAGCAAGGTCCTGAGAGGCTGGCACCAGACAACATCACCATGCCAGACGGTTCTGCAGGTGCCCGGACCCCAGAGGTAACTGTGCCTGGAGGGACCAGTAACCCCAGTTCTGTGGGGGTAACGGACTTATACTTGCAAATGGCCTTACAGCAGATAGACGCCAGTGACTATAGCGCCCGTCTGCAGGTGATTCACCAGTACCAAGAAGCTGCAGAGCGCCGGGTGGAGAGAGAAGCTGCAGAGCGCCGGGCGGAGAGAGAAGCTGAGGCGCCGGGCGGAGAGAGGGCCGCTGCTGCAGAGCGTCGGGCGGAGAGAGAAGCTGCAGAGCGCCGGGCGGAGAGAGAGCATCAGCTTGAGCTAAAAAAGCTGGAACTTTGCCAGCAGGCGCAACCTTCCCCTGCACCAACTCCAGGAGCCCGAGCACTAAAGATCCGATACGAGGACTTTCCAATCTTGGAAGATAACGGGGACTTGGACTCGTTCTTGCGGGGATTTGAGAGGGTGTGTAAGCAGCATCATATTCCCCAGGCAGAATGGGCCCGTTACCTGTCTCCCCGGCTGAAGGGAAAAGGCTTGGATGTTTCCACGAGCTTACCAGTGGACGCGGACTATGAGACCATCAAAGCGGCGCTGATCCGGAGATACCGGCTCACGCCGGAGGTGTACCGCAAAAAGTTCCGGAATATCCAGCGGGGTCCCACAGAGAGCTATGCGGATGTTCTGCACCACTTACAGGTTACATTCTGGCAGTGGATCAAAGGACTTACTGTCACCACGTTTGAGGGAATTGGGGATCTTATGATAAAGGAACAATTTCTCCAGGTGTGCCCTCTGGAGGTCCGCCAGTTCGTGTGTGATCGGAAACCCACAACAGCAGACAATGCTGCAGAGATTGCTGACGACTATGTGTCCACCAGGGAGCAAGGGATCAAGAGAGGAGCCACACTACAGAGACCCTCAAGCTGGAAGGAGGGGCAAGGTTGGAGTTCACCACAGCCTGCGGTCTCCAAGTGGGGTAAGACAAACTCTGTCCCGGGTGCCCCCTCTACTTCCCCTGTCCCAAGAACTCTGGGCGCCCCGGGGACCCCCTCCAAATCCCAAGGAGAGGTCCGGCGGTGTCACGCCTGTAACCAGCCAGGACATTTCAAGGCAGAGTGCCCCAACTGCTCTAAGAACCCCCCTGTTTTCCCAGCCACGGCAGCTGGCCCATCTGTATACTTGGTGGGGAGGGAGGGGTTGCAATCCAATGCCAACAGTCAACAGGTCATTGTGGGGGGTAAAGTGGTCATGGGATTTCGGGACACTGGGGCGCAGATTACTCTGGTGCAACCTGACTTGGTCCCTGCGGACAGTATTATCCCTGGAAAAACTCTGACCCTGAAGGGTATTGGACAAGAACGCATAACTGTGCCCATGGCTTGCGTCCATTTGGACTGGGGTGCGGGAAAAGGGATGCGTGATGTGGGGCTAGTGTCTGATCTGCCTGCCAATGTACTATTGGGAAGAGATTTGGGGCCCTTGGTGTCCCAATATGGGGTGGGAGCAGCCCCACCTCGCTGTGACAAAATGTCTGTACTGAAGGATGATTTTAATGAGGTGTTGAAGCCTGTCACACAGGCAGAGGGAGGGGTCAGCTTCTTGTTTCCCCCTGCTGTGCGTCCAGCTAAAGTAATCAGTGAGCATGTGAATGAGACATTGTGGAATGCTGACCTGGCTGTAGCCCCGCCCACATCTGCGGGTGATGAGAGCCCCCTCAGTGTGACCCTGGCTCAGCCATTCCCCCATGCAGTTCACTGTGAATCAATGAATGAATGCAATGTCAATGTAATTGCTAATTCTTGCCTTGCAGGTTTACAGGGTAGCTCTTCTGAGATGCTGGGGGCAACCCCAACTGAGGACAATGTGCCAGGTGGTCAGGTGGGTCACGGGGATCTCAGGGCCGATCCGGATGAGGAACGGACTGCTGGTATTGCGGTGGTGACCCGCAGCCAGAGTGCTAGAGGGGTGGAAGGCGCTCCGACCCCTGAGCCGTTCCCTCTGTCACCTGGAGATGGCACTGAGACCGCCATGACTAGCCTCCCCACACTGGAGCCGGAGGAGCCCGGCGGGTATGTGACATGCACATCTCTTCTGTCTGGTTCCAGTCAGGAGTTCAGGGACGCTGTCCAAGCTGACCGCAGTCTGGATGCATTGAAGGAGTGTGCTGGTCAACCTCCCTTGGAGTCGGACAAGGACCGCGTGTACTGGGAGCAAGGGAGGTTGTACCGGGAAACGATCCCCACAAAGGGAAAAGAAAGTCGGCTCAGGGAGAAACATTTGGTGGTACCCCAACCCTACTGGGTGGAGTTGTTGCGGATTGCTCATGATATTCCACTGGCAGGCCACCTGGGGATCGCTAAGACCAAGGCTCGCCTCAGCCACTTATTCTACTGGCCTAGGATGGGGACAGATGTAGCTAAATACTGCCGTTCATGTGACACTTGTCAGAGGATGGGCAAGGCGGGGCAAAGCTCCAAAGCACCAATGATACCTATGCCCATTATAACCGAACCTTTCCAGCGGGTGGCTGTGGATCTCATTGGACCCCTGTCCATTCCCAGCCGCACCGGGAAACGTTTCATATTAACGGTAGTAGACTACGCTACTAGGTACCCGGAAGCTGTCGCTCTGTCTTCCACCCGGGCTGATGTAGTGGCCAAGGCTCTGGTAGGCATCTTCTCCCGTGTTGGATTTCCCAGAGAGATGCTCACAGACCAAGGTACCCAGTTCATGTCTGCCTTGATGCAAGGCCTGTGTAAGGTAACAGAGGTGCAACATCTGGTGTCCAGCCCGTATCACCCACAGACCAATGGCCTGTGTGAACGGTTCAATGGCACCCTGAAGCAGATGCTCAGGATGTTAGTCGAGTCCCACGGGCGCGACTGGGAGCCTTATCTCCCGCACCTGCTGTTCGCTTATCGGGAGGTGCCGCAAGCCTCAACGGGGTTCTTCCCCTTTGAGCTCTTGTACGGGAGACATGTACGTGGGCCCCTAACTCTTGTGAAAGAGTCCTGGGAAGGAGAAACAGCCATCCAAGGTATGCCAGTTGTGCCCATGGCCCAAGTGCAGATGGCATGGGGTGCTGGAGGTGGGACCCAAGAAGGGGGTGTGTCAAATGTATTACCTGTCAATGTATTGTGGAGGGATGGTTTGGGGAAGCATAATCTCAGTCATTTGCCCAAGGTATCCCCATCACCCACCCAAGTACAGTTGGAACAGGGTGTAGGCCCAAAGGGGCAAGGCGTCTGGGAGGGGGGACAGGGTCCAAACATACCTGTGCCAGAACCAGAGGTGCCCCTAGGTTTGGAAGCAAAGGGGGAGGTGCAGAATCCCCTAGAACTCTCCCAACTAGCGGCTAGTGTGGGAGAGACCCTTAGAGACTGCCAGGAAGGGGTCTCTAAACTGGTATCACAAGGGCCTGGGGTTGCGAGTGTGGATCTGCAGGATGCCAGCACTCAGCATGAGGTCCCAGTGCAGGCCGGGGGTAGCCAGGTGGGCGGAGACTGCCGGGATGGGGTCTCAGCACCGGTACCACAAGGGCCTGGGGTTGCGAGTGTGGATCTGCGGGATGCCAGCACTCACAACAAGGTCCCAGTGCAGGCCGGGGGTAGCCAGGTGGGCGGAGACTGCCGGGATGGGGTCTCAGCACCGGTATCACAAGGGCCTGGGGTTGTGAGTGTGGGTCGGAGGGACCCAGAGCAAGCAGGAGGTAGCCAGGTCTACTTAATTCAGAGCCTGAACCTTAGAAGAGTCTCCATTCAGACAGGAGAGGAAGAGGGTATCAGTACGCCAGGAATATGGTCAGGGACCAGCGCAGGTCCCGGCGGGGTGAGGCCGCCAAGGTGTCCGCGGAAGGCGATCTTAGAATCGTCCTTCCTCCCGACACGCTCTAAAAGGGGGAGGTGTGATGAACCGACCCTCAGTTTTATATCTTTCTTGGAAGTGTGTTTTACTTGCTTAGGTCAGTCCTTCCCCCACTTGGAATGCGGTGCTTTAGTTGAGTCCACATTGCTGGACGATACGCTTCACTGGTTTTATGTGTGTTCATTGGAGATGGCTTGCTATAGCCAGGCACTTTTATTATCCCTGGCCAGATGGGATGGGGGATAGAAAGCCTTAACTTCACCCTTCTCTCCAAGGGTTCTGCAAAGGTGGGAGAAGGGGGCTGCCTGGGTGCAAGGGGTGGGTGGAGCACTAGCCATATGCTGTGGGCAGACCTGGATTCTGGGGTCATTCAGCAAAGAGGAAGAAAGGAGCTCTGATCTGGGAGAAGATGAGAGGGCCTGCCCTACTGAGGAATGCATTGAGGGCCTAGTTCTGGACAGCATGTAAAAGGATTGTTTTATGCAACTTGCTTAAGCTTGCGCCCTAGGCCCAAAACTCTGCTGTGGCCTAGAGAAACGGACTACAAGTCTATTGTGTTGAGCATGGAAGAGAGACAGCTAGGACAAAGCTGTGTGCTCAGGTATTTTTTCTATTCTTTATTTCCTTTTATTTTGGTGTATTGTATCATTTCCCTTTTGCTTGTATGTTTATGCTTGATCATATTAATATTGTATATTTCTGTATATGCTACTAATTCATACCGACCCACTTGGGTTATTAAATATATAAAATTTATATCGCTCATTTCATTTTAT
The DNA here is from genome assembly GCA_947044405.1 of Leptodactylus fallax. Classification (NCBI taxonomy): domain Eukaryota; kingdom Metazoa; phylum Chordata; class Amphibia; order Anura; family Leptodactylidae; genus Leptodactylus; species Leptodactylus fallax. The sequence continues at coordinate 184,106 of CAMRHE010000795.1, read as the reverse complement.
CCTCCCCCCCCCCCCCCCCCCCGTGGGAGGTGAAAAAAAACTCAACCCCCCCCCCCCCCCCCCCCCCCCCCCCCCCCCCCCCCCCCCCCCCCCCCCCCCCCCCCCCCCCCCCACCCCCCCCCCCCCCCCCCCCCCCCCCCCCCCCGCAACGCCGCCCCCCCCCCCCCCCCCCCCCCCCCCCGGCAGCCCCCCCCCCCCCCCCCCCCCCCCCCCCCTGGAGCACCCCCCCCCCCCCCCCCCCCCCCTGTCCAGGCCGACCCCCCCCCCCCCCCCCCCCCCCCGACCTTGTGGACGCCCCCCCCCCCCCCCCCCCCTTAATAGCCCGGCCCCCCCCCCCCCCCCCCCCCCTACCCGACCGGGCGGCGCCCCCCCCCCCCCCCCCCAATTGTGGGGGACCACGCCCCCCCCCCCCCCCCCCCTTTGGCCCCGACAGGCCCCCCCCCCCCCCCACCATATGCCCCCGCCGACGCCCCCCCCCCCCCCCCCCCTCAGCCCCCCCGACGCCCCCCCCCCCCCCCCACTATATTGTGCTTGTGGGCCCCCCCCCCCCCCCCCCTATTGGGCGGGGGATGAGGCCCCCTCCCTGCACTGTATTGTGGTGATGATGAGGACCTCCTCCCTGCACTGTATTGTGATGATGATGAGGACCTCTCCCTGCGCTGTATTGTGCTGATGATGAGGACCTCTCCCTGCGCTGTATTGTGGTGATGAGGACCTCTCCCTGCGCTGTATTGTGCTGATGATGAGGACCTCTCCCTGCGCTGTATTGTGGTGATGATGAGGACCTCTCCCTGCGCTGTATTGTGGTGATGATGAGGACCTCTCCCTGCGCTGTATTGCGGTGATGATGAGGACCTCTGCTTGTACTGTATTGTGCTGATGATGAGGACCTCTCCCTGCACTGTATTGTGCTGATGATGAGGACCTCTCCCTGCACTGTATTGTGCTGATGATGAGGACCTCTCCCAGCGCTATATTGTGCTGATGATGAGGACCTCTCCCTGCGCTTTATTGTGGTGATGAGGACCTCTCCCTGCACTGTATTGTGCTTATGATGAGGACCTCTCCCTGCGCTGTATTGTGGTGATGATGAGGACCTCTCCTTGTACTGTATTGTGCTAATGATGAGGACCTCTCCCTATACTGTATTGTGCTGATGATGAGGACCTCTCCCTGCACTGTAGTGTGGTGATGAGGACCTCTCCCTGCACTGTAGTGTGGTGATGATGAAGATCTCTCCCTATACTGTATTGTGCTGATGATGAGGACCTCTCTCTGTACTGTATTGTGGTGATGATGAAGATCTCTCCCTATACTGTATTGTGCTGATAATGAGGACCTCTCCCTGTACTGTATTGTGGTGATGATGAAGATCTCTCCCTGTACTGTATTGTGCTGATGATGAGGACCTCTCCCTGCACTGTATTGTGGTGATGATGAAGACCTCTCCCTGTACTGTATTGTGCTGATGATGAGGACCTCTCCCTGTACTGTATTGTGCTGATGATGAGGACCTCTCCCTGCACGGTATTGCGGTGATGATGAAGACCTCTCCCTGTACTGTATTGTGCTGATGATGAGGACCTCTCCCTGCACTGTATTGTGCTGATGATGAGGACCTCTCCCTGCACTGTATTGTGATGATGATGAGGACCTCTCCCTGCACTGTATTGTGCTGATGATGAGGACCTCTCCCTGCACTGTATTGTGCTGATGATGAGGACCTCTCCCTGCACTGTATTGTGATGATGATGAGGACCTCTCCCTGCACTGTATTGTGCTGATGATGAGGACCTCTCCCTGCACTGTATTGTGCTGATGATGAGGACCTCTCCCTGCACTGTATTGTGCTCATGATGAGGACCTCTCCCTGCGCTGTATTGTGGTGATGATGAGGACCTCTCCCTGCACTGTATTGTGCTGATGATGAGGACCTCTCCCTGTACTGTATTGTGCTGATGATGAGGACCTCTCCCTGCACTGTATTGTTCTACAGAAGGCGTTAGAATCGGAGAAAGCTGCCGGCATAGAGGCAGAGAAAGGAAAGTGGAATTACAAGAAGACGTATTTAACAAATGAGGTTATAGAATGTGATCTGCATTGTGAGACCTCGCAGAAAGGCCCCATTACAGAAGGACATATTAACATACACAAGCTGACTGATTCAACAAAAATGGCGTGTAATCCGTGCTCATCTTGTGGTCATTGCCTTGATGTTACAGGAGAGCCAAAAAGTCAGACAGACATGAGTGACCTGTCCAGTGATGGTGACACCAACGATCAGATTATAAAGGAGCAGCGGGATTGTGTAAAACTTCAGGTGGATGGTAGAGTTCCCCAGGAAGATGTTGCTAAAGTGGATGATGCACAGTTTATAACACTGCAAGTTGATGAACATCCAATTAGTTTGGGAGAACTCCGACCTCTTCAGGTTCTTGTTGTAGTAACTGCTAAAGGAGGACTTCCTGCAAAATATAAGGCGGCCAAAGAAGGTCCAACAGGAGAAGAGGCAGAAATCGTTTTACAGCCTGAAGCTAATAACAAGAAGAGGCTGATATATGATGTTTAATTTATCTACAAAAAGATAAATGTGCTGAGAAACCAGAATTCTCGACTGCCTGGAACATGGAAATTGAGACCGCCAGATAAGGACATCTGGAGAGACACGTCTCCCTGCACTGTATTGTGGTGATGAGGACTTCTCCCTGCACTGTATTGTGGTGATGAGGACCTCTCCCTGCACTGTATTGTGGTGATGATGAAGATCTCTCCCTATACTGTATTGTGCTGATGATGAGGACCTCTCCCTGTACTGTATTGTGCTGATGATGAGGACCTCTCCCTGTACTGTATTGTGCTGATGATGAGGACCTCTCCCTGCACTGTATTGTGGTGATGATGAAGACCTCTCCCTGTACTGTATTGTGCTGATGATGAGGACCTCTCCCTGCACTGTATTGCGGTGATGATGAAGACCTCTCCCTGCACTGTATTGTGCTGATGATGAGGAACTCTCCCTGCACTGTATTGTGATGATGATGAGGATCTCTCCCTGCACTGTATTGTGCTGATGATGAAGACCTCTCCCTATGCTGTATTGTGCTGATGATGAAGACCTCTCCCTGCACTGTATTTTGCTGATGATGAGGACCTCTCCCTGTACTGTATTGTGCTGATGATGAGGACCTCTCCCTGCACTGTATTGTGGTGATGATGAAGATCTCTCCCTGTACTGTATTGTGCTGATGATGAGGACCTCTCCCTGTACTGTATTGTGCTGATGATGAGGACCTCTCCCTGCACTGTATTGTGGTGATGATGAGGACCTCTCCCTGCACTGTATTGTGGTGATGATGAGGACCTCTCCCTGCACTGTATTGTTCTACAGAAGGCGTTAGAATCGGAGAAAGCTGCCGGCATAGAGGCAGAGAAAGGAAAGTGGAATTACAAGAAGACGTATTTAACAAATGAGGTTATAGAATGTGATCTGCATTGTGAGACCTCGCAGAAAGGCCCCATTACAGAAGGACATATTAACATACACAAGCTGACTGATTCAACAAAAATGGCGTGTAATCCGTGCTCATCTTGTGGTCATTGCCTTGATGTTACAGGAGAGCCAAAAAGTCTGACAGACATGAGTGACCTGTCCAGTGATGGTGACACCAACGATCAGATTATAAAGGAGCAGCGGGATTGTGTAAAACTTCAGGTGGATGGTAGAGTTCCCCAGGAAGATGTTGCTAAAGTGGATGATGCACAGTTTATAACACTGCAAGTTGATGAACATCCAATTAGTTTGGGAGAACTCCGACCTCTTCAGGTTCTTGTTGTAGTAACTGCTAAAGGAGGACTTCCTGCAAAATATAAGGCGGCCAAAGAAGGTCCAACAGGAGAAGAGGCAGAAATCGTTTTACAGCCTGAAGCTAATAACAAGAAGAGGCTGAGATATGATGTTTAATTTATCTACAGAAAGATAAATGTGCTGAGAAACCAGAATTCTCGACTGCCTGGAACATGGAAATTGAGACCGCCAGATAAGGACATCTGGAGAGACACGTCTCCCTGCACTGTATTGTGGTGATGAGGACTTCTCCCTGCACTGTATTGTGGTGATGAGGACCTCTCCCTGCACTGTATTGTGGTGATGATGAAGACCTCTCCCTGCACTGTATTGTGGTGATGATGAAGATCTCTCCCTATACTGTATTGTGCTGATGATGAGGACCTCTCCCTGTACTGTATTGTGCTGATGATGAGGACCTCTCCCTGTACTGTATTGTGCTGATGATGAGGACCTCTCCCTGTACTGTATTGTGCTGATGATGAGGACCTCTCCCTGTACTGTATTGTGCTGATGATGAGGACCTCTCCCTGCACTGTATTGTGGTGATGATGAAGACCTCTCCCTGTACTGTATTGTGCTGATGATGAGGACCTCTCCCTGCACTGTATTGCGGTGATGATGAAGACCTCTCCCTGCACTGTATTGTGCGGATGATGAGGAACTCTCCCTGCACTGTATTGTGATGATGATGAGGATCTCTCCCTGCACTGTATTGTGCTGATGATGAAGACCTCTCCCTATGCTGTATTGTGCTGATGATGAAGACCTCTCCCTGCACTGTATTTTGCTGATGATGAGGACCTCTCCCTGTACTGTATTGTGCTGATGATGAGGACCTCTCCCTGCACTGTATTGTGGTGATGATGAAGATCTCTCCCTGTACTGTATTGTGCTGATGATGAGGACCTCTCCCTGTACTGTATTGTGCTGATGATGAGGACCTCTCCCTGCACTGTATTGTGGTGATGATGAGGACCTCTCCCTGCACTGTATTGTGCTGATGATGAGGACCTCTCACTGCACTGTATTGTGCTGATGATGAGATCCTCTCCCTGTACTGTATTGTGCCGATGATGAGGACCTCTCCTTGTACTGTATTGTGCTGATGATGAGCACCTCTCCCTGATCTGTATTGTGGTGATGAGGACCTCTCCCTGTACTGTATTGTGCTGATTATGAGGACCTCTCCCTGCACTGTATTGTGCTGATGATGAGGACCTCTCCCTATACTATATTGTGCTGATGATGAGGACCTCTCCCTGTACTATATTGTGCTGATGATGAGGACCTCCCCTGTACTGTATTGTGCTGAAGAGGACATCTCCCTGCACTGTATTGTGGTGATGAGGACCTCTCCCTGTATTGTATTGTGGGGATGATGAAGATCTCTCCCTATACTGTATTGTGCTGATAATGAGGACATCTCCCTGTACTGTATTGTGGTGATGAGGACCTCTCCCTGCACTGTATTGTGGTGATGATGAGGACCTCTCCTTGTACTGTATTGTGCTGATGATGAGGACCTCTCCCTGATCTGTATTGTGCTGATGATGAGGATATCTCCCTGCACTGTATTGTGCTGATGTTGAGGACCTCTCCCTGCACTGTATTGTGGTGATGATGAGGACCTCTCCCTGTACTGTATTGTGGTGATGATGAAGATCTCTCCCTATACTGTATTGTGCTGATAATGAGGACATCTCCGTGTACTGTATTGTGGTGATGAGGACCTCTCCCTGCACTATATTGTGCTGATGATGAGGACCTCTCCCTGCACTGTATTGTGCTGATGATGAGGACCTCTCCCTGCACTGTATTGTGCTGATGATGAGGACCTCTCCCTGCACTGTATTGTGCTGATGAGGACCTCTCCCTGTACTGTATTGTGCCGATGATGAGGTCCTCTCCCTGTACTGTATTGTGCCGATGATGAGGACCTCTCCTTGTACTGTATTGTGCTGATGATGAGGACCTCTCCCTGATCTGTATTGTGGTGAGGATGAAGATCTCTCCCTATACTGTATTGTGCTGATGATGAGGACCTCTCCCTGTACTGTATTGTGCTGATGATGAGGACCTCTCCCTGTACTGTATTGTGCTGATGATGAGGACCTCTCCCTGCACTGTATTGCGGTGATGATGAAGACCTCTCCCTGTACTGTATTGTGCTGATGATGAGGATCTCTCCCTGCACTGTATTGTGATGATGATGAGGATCTCTCCCTGCACTGTATTGTGCTGATGATGAAGACCTCTCCCTATGCTGTATTGTGCTGATGATGAAGACCTCTCCCTGCACTGTATTTTGCTGATGATGAGGACCTCTCCCTGTACTGTATTGTGCTGATGATGAGGACCTCTCCCTGCACTGTATTGTGGTGATGATGAGGACCTCTCCCTGCACTGTATTGTGCTGATGATGAGGACCTCTCACTGCACTGTATTGTGCTGATGATGAGGTCCTCTCCCTGTACTGTATTGTGCCGATGATGAGGACCTCTCCTTGTACTGTATTGTGCTGATGATGAGGACCTCTCCCTGATCTGTATTGTGGTGAGGATGAGGTCCTCTCCCTGCACTGTATTGTGGTGATGATGAAGACCTCTCCCTGCACTGTATTGTGGTGATGATGAAGATCTCTCCCTATACTGTATTGTGCTGATAATGAGGACATCTCCGTGTACTGTATTGTGGTGATGAGGACCTCTCCCTGCACTATATTGTGCTGATGATGAGGACCTCCCCTGTACTGTATTGTGCTGATGATGAGGACCTCTCCCTGCACTGTATTGTGCTGATGAGGACCTCTCCCTGTACTGTATTGTGCCGATGATGAGGTCCTCTCCCTGTACTGTATTGTGCCGATGATGAGGACCTCTCCTTGTACTGTATTGTGCTGATGATGAGGACCTCTCCCTGATCTGTATTGTGGTGAGGATGAGGTCCTCTCCCTGCACTGTATTGTGGTGATGATGAGGACCTCTCCCTGCACTGTATTGTGATGATGATGAGGACCTCTCCCTGCACTGTATTGTGCTGATGATGAGGACCTCTCCCTGCGCTGTATTGTGGTGATGAGGACCTCTCCCTGCGCTGTATTGTGCTGATGATGAGGACCTCTCCCTGCGCTGTATTGTGGTGATGATGAGGACCTCTCCCTGCGCTGTATTGTGGTGATGATGAGGACCTCTCCCTGCGGTGTATTGTGGTGATGACGAGGACCTCTGCTTGTACTGTATTGTGCTGATGATGAGGACCTCTCCCTGCACTGTATTGTGCTGATGATGAGGACCTCTCCCTGCACTGTGTTGTGCTGATGATGAGGACCTCTCCCTGCACTGTATTGTGCTGATGATGAGGACCTCTCCCAGCGCTATATTGTGCTGATGATGAGGACCTCTCCCTGCGCTGTATTGTGGTGATGATGAGGACCTCTCTCTGCACTGTATTGTGGTGATGATGAGGACCTCTCCTTGTACTGTATTGTGCTGATGATGAGGACCTCTCCCTATACTGTATTGTGCTGATGATGAGGACCTCTCCCTGCACTGTATTGTGGTGATGAGGACCTCTCCCTGCACTGTATTGTGGTGATGATGAAGATCTCTCCCTATACTGTATTGTGCTGATGATGAGTACCTCTCCCTGCACTGTATTGTGCTGATGATGAGGACCTCTCCCTATACTGTATTTTGCTGATGATGAGGACCTCTCCCTGCACTGTATTGTGGTGATGAGGACCTCTCCCTGCACTGTATTGTGGTGATGATGAAGACCTCTCCCTGTACTGTATTGTGCTGATGATGAGGACCTCTCCCTGCACTGTATTGCGGTGATGATGAAGACCTCTCCCTGTACTGTATTGTGCTGATGATGAGGATCTCTCCCTGCACTGTATTGTGATGATGATGAGGACCTCTCCCTGCACTGTATTGTGCTGATGATGAAGACCTCTCCCTATGCTGTATTGTGCTAATGATGAAGACCTCTCCCTGCACTGTATTTTGCTGATGATGAGGACCTCTCCCTGTACTGTATTGTGCTGATGATGAGGACCTCTCCCTGCACTGTATTGTGGTGATGATGAAGATCTCTCCCTGTACTGTATTGTGCTGATGATGAGGACCTCTCCCTGTACTGTATTGTGCTGATGATGAGGACCTCTCCCTGCACTGTATTGTGGTGATGATGAGGACCTCTCCCTGCACTGTATTGTGGTGATGATGAGGACCTCTCCTTGTACTGTATTGTGCTGATGATGAGGACCTCTCACTGCACTGTATTGTGCCGATGATGAGGTACTCTCCCTGTACTGTATTGTGCCGATGATGAGGATCTCTCCTTGTACTGTATTGTGCTGATGATGAGGACCTCTCCCTGATCTGTATTGTGGTGAGGATGAGGTCCTCTCCCTGATCTGTACTGTGGTGATGATGAGGACCTCTCCCTGCACTGTATTGTGATGATGATGAGGACCTCTCCCTCCACTGTATTGTGCTGATGATGAGGACCTCTCCCTGCGCTGTATTGTGGTGATGAGGACCTCTCCCTGCGCTGTATTGTGCTGATGATGAGGACCTCTCCCTGCGCTGTATTGTGGTGATTATGAGGATCTCTTCCTGCGCTGTATTGTGGTGATGATGAGGACCTCTCCCTGCGCTGTATTGTGGTGATGATGAGGACCTCTGCTTGTACTGTATTGTGCTGATGATGAGGACCTCTCCCTGATCTGTATTGTGATGATGATGAGGATCTCTCCCTGCACTGTATTGTGCTGATGTTGAGGACCTCTCCCTGCACTGTATTGTGGTGATGATGAGGACCTCTCCCTGTACTGTATTGTGGTGATGATGAAGATCTCTCCCTATACTGTATTGTGCTGATAATGAGGACATCTCCGTGTACTGTATTGTGGTGATGAGGACCTCTCCCTGCACTATATTGTGCTGATGAGGACCTCTCCCTGCGCTGTATTGTGCTGATGATGAGGACCTCTCCCTGCGCTGTATTGTGGAGATTATGAGTATCTCTTCCTGCGCTGTATTGTGGTGATGATGAGGACCTCTCCCTGCGCTGTATTGTGGTGATGATGAGGACCTCTGCTTGTACTGTATTGTGGTGATGATGAGGACCTCTCCTTGTACTGTATTGTGCTGATGATGAGGACCTCTCCCTGATCTGTATTGTGCTGATGATGAGGATCTCTCCCTGCACTGTATTGTGCTGATGTTGAGGACCTCTCCCTGCACTGTATTGTGGTGATGATGAGGACCTCTCCCTGTACTGTATTGTGGTGATGATGAAGATCTCTCCCTATACTGTATTGTGCTGATAATGAGGACATCTCCGTGTACTGTATTGTGGTGATGAGGACCTCTCCCTGCACTGTATTGTGCCGATGATGAGGACCTCCCCTGTACTGTATTGTGCTGATGATGAGGACCTCTCCCTGTACTGTATTGTGCTGATGATGAGGACCTCTCACTGCACTGTATTGTGCTGATGAGGACCTCTCCCTGTACTGTATTGTGCCGATGATGAGGTCCTCTCCCTGTACTGTATTGTGCCGATGATGAGGACCTCTCCTTGTACTGTATTTTGCTGATGATGAGGACCTCTCCCTGATCTGTATTGTGGTGAGGATGAAGATCTCTCCCTATACTGTATTGTGCTGATGATGAGGACCTCTCCCTGTACTGTATTGTGCTGATGATGAGGACCTCTCCCTGCACTGTATTGTGGTGATGATGAAGACCTCTCCCTGTACTGTATTGTGCTGATGATGAGGACCTCTCCCTGCACTGTATTGCGGTGATGATTAAGACCTCTCCCTGTACTGTATTGTGCTGATGATGAGGATCTCTCCCTGCACTGTATTGTGATGATGATGAGGATCTCTCCCTGCACTGTATTGTGCTGATGATGAAGACCTCTCCCTATGCTGTATTGTGCTGATGATGAAGACCTCTCCCTGCACTGTATTTTGCTGATGATGAGGACCTCTCCCTGTACTGTATTGTGCTGATGATGAGGACCTCTCCCTGCACTGTAGTGTGGTGATGATGAAGATCTCTCCCTGTACTGTATTGTGCTGATGATGAGGACCTCTCCCTGTACTGTATTGTGCTGATGATGAGGACCTCTCCCTGCACTGTATTGTGGTGATGATGAGGACCTCTCCCTGCACTGTATTGTGCTGATGATGAGGACCTCTCACTGCACTGTATTGTGCTGATGATGAGGTCCTCTCCCTGTACTGTATTGTGCCGATGATGAGGACCTCTCCTTGTACTGTATTGTGCTGGTGATGAGGACCTCTCCCTGATCTGTATTGTGGTGAGGATGAGGTCCTCTCCCTGCACTGTATTGTGGTGATGAGGACCTCTCCCTGTACTGTATTGTGGGGATGATGAAGATCTCTCCCTATACTGTATTGTGCTGATAATGAGGACATCTCCCTGTACTGTATTGTGGTGATGAGGACCTCTCCCTGCACTGTATTGTGGTGATGATGAGGACCTCTCCTTGTACTGTATTGTGCTGATGATGAGGATCTCTCCCTGCACTGTATTGTGCTGATGTTGAGGACCTCTCCCTGCACTGTATTGTGGTGATGATGAGGACCTCTCCCTGTACTGTATTGTGGTGATGATGAAGATCTCTCCCTATACTGTATTGTGCTGATAATGAGGACATCTCCGTGTACTGTATTGTGGTGATGAGGACCTCTCCCTGCACTGTATTGTGCCGATGATGAGGACCTCCCCTGTACTGTATTGTGCTGATGATGAGGACCTCTCCCTGTACTGTATTGTGCTGATGAGGACCTCTCCCTGTACTGTATTGTGCCGATGATGAGGTCCTCTCCCTGTACTGTATTGTGCCGATGATGAGGACCTCTCCTTGTACTGTATTTTGCTGATGATGAGGACCTCTCCCTGATCTGTATTGTGGTGAGGATGAAGATCTCTCCCTATACTGTATTTTGCTGATGATGAGGACCTCTCCCTGATCTGTATTGTGGTGAGGATGAAGATCTCTCCCTATACTGTATTGTGCTGATGATGAGGACCTCTCCCTGTACTGTATTGTGCTGATGATGAGGACCTCTCCCTGCACTGTATTGTGGTGATGATGAAGACCTCTCCCTGTACTGTATTGTGCTGATGATGAGGACCTCTCCCTGCACTGTATTGCGGTGATGATTAAGACCTCTCCCTGTACTGTATTGTGCTGATTATGAGGACCTCTCCCTGCACTGTATTGTGCTGATGATGAGGACCTCTCCCTATACTATATTGTGCTGATGATGAGGACCTCTCCCTGTACTGTATTGTGCTGATGATGAGGACCTCCCCTGTACTGTATTGTGCTGATGAGGACCTCTCCCTGCACTGTATTGTGGTGATGAGGACCTCTCCCTGTACTGTATTGTGGGGATGATGAAGATCTCTCCCTATACTGTATTGTGCTGATAATGAGGACATCTCCCTGTACTGTATTGTGGTGATGAGGACCTCTCCCTGCACTGTATTGTGGTGAAGATGAGGACCTCTCCTTGTACTGTATTGTGCTGATGATGAGGACCTCTCCCTGATCTGTATTGTGGTGAGGATGAGGTCCTCTCCCTGTACTGTATTGTGGTGATGATGAAGATCTCTCCCTATACTGTATTGTGCTGATAATGAGGACATCTCCGTGTACTGTATTGTGGTGATGAGGACCTCTCCCTGCACTGTATTGTGGTGATGAGGACCTCTCCCTGTACTGTATTGTGGGGATGATGAAGATCTCTCCCTATACTGTATTGTGCTGATAATGAGGACATCTCCCTGTACTGTATTGTGGTGATGAGGACCTCTCCCTGCACTATATTGTGCTGATGATGAGGACCTCCCCTGTACTGTATTGTGCTGATGATGAGGACCTCTCCCTGCACTGTTTTGTGCTGATGAAGACCTCTCCCTGTACTGTATTGTGCCGATGATGAGGTCCTCTCCCTGTACTGTATTGTGCCGATGATGAGGACCTCTCCTTGTACTGTATTGTACTGATGAAGAGGACCACTCCCTGATCTGTACTGTGGTGAGGATGAGGTCCTCTCCCTGCATTGTATTGTGGTGATGATGAGGACCTCTCCCTGTACTGTATTGTGCTGATGATGAGGACCTCTCCCTGATCTGTATTGTGGTGATGATGAGGACCTCTCCCTGCACTGTATTGTGGTGATGATGAGGACCTCTCCCTGCGCTGTATTGTGCTGATGATGAGGACCTCTCCCTGCGCTGTATTGTGGTGATGATGAGGACCTCTCCCTGCGCTGTATTGTGGTGATGATGAGGACCTCTCCCTGCGCTGTATTGTGGTGATGATGAGGACCTCTGCTTGTACTGTATTGTGCTGATGATGAGGTCCTCTCCCTGCGCTGTATTGTGGTGATGATGAGGACCTCTCCCTGCGCTGTATTGTGGTGATGATGAGGACCTCTCTCTGCACTGTATTGTGGTGATGATGAGGACCTCTCCTTGTACTGTATTGTGCTGATGATGAGGACCTCTCCCTATACTGTATTGTGCTGATGATGAGGACCTCTCCCTGCACTGTATTGTGGTGATGATGACCTCTCCCTGCACTGTATTGTGGTGATGATGAAGATCTCTCCGTATACTGTATTGTGCTGATGATGAGGACCTCTCCCTGTACTGTATTGTGCTGATGATGAGGACCTCTCCCTGCACTGTATTGTGGTGATGATGAAGACCTCTCCCTGTACTGTATTTTGCTGATGATGAGGACCTCTCCCTGCACTGTATTGTGCTGAAGAGGACCTCTCCCTGCACTGTATTGTGCCGATGATGAGGTCATCTCCCTGTACTGTATTGTGCCGATGATGAGGACCTCTCCTTGTACTGTATTGTGCTGATGATGAGGACCTGTCCCTGATCTGTACTGTGGTGAGGATGAGGTCCTCTCCCTGCACTGTATTGTGGTGATGATGAGGACCTCTCCCTGCACTGTATTGTGATGATGATGAGGACCTCTGCCTGCACTGTATTGTGCTGATGATGAGGACCTCTCCCTGCGCTGTATTGTGGTGATGAGGACCTCTCCCTGCGCTGTATTGTGCTGATGATGAGGACCTCTCCCTGCGCTGTATTGTGGTGATGATGAGGACCTCTCCCTGCGCTGTATTGTGGTGATGATGAGGACCTCTCCCTGCGCTGTATTGTGGTGATGATGAGGATCTCTGCTTGTACTGTATTGTGCTGATGATGAGGACCTCTCCCTGCACTGTATTGTGCTGATGATGAGGACCTCTCCCTGCACTGTGTTGTGCTGATGATGAGGACCTCTCCCTGCGCTGTATTGTGCTGATGATGAGGACCTCTCCCTGCGCTGTATTGTGCTTATGATGAGGACCTCTCCCTGCGCTGTATTGTGGTGATGATGAGGACCTCTCTCTGCACTGTATTGTGGTGATTATGAGGACCTCTCCTTGTACTGTATTGTGCTGATGATGAGGACCTCTCCCTGCACTGTATTGTGCTGATGATGAGGACCTCTCCCAGCGCTATATTGTGCTGATGATGAGGACCTCTCCCTGCGCTGTATTGTGCTGATGATGAGGACCTCTCCCTGCGCTGTATTGTGCTTATGATGAGGACCTCTCCCTGCGCTGTATTGTGGTGATGATGAGGACCTCTCTCTGCACTGTATTGTGGTGATTATGAGGACCTCTCCTTGTACTGTATTGTGCTGATGATGAGGACCTCTCCCTGCACTGTATTGTGGTGATGAGGACCTCTCCCTGCACTGTATTGTGGTGATGAGGACCTCTCCCTGTACTGTATTGTGCTGATGATGAGGACCTCTCCCTGCACTGTATTGTGGTGATGATGAAGACCTCTCCCTGTACTGTATTGTGCTGATGATGAGGACCTCTCCCTGCACTGTATTGTGCTGATGAGGACCTCTCCCTGTACTGTATTGTGCCGATGATGAGGTCCTCTAGCTGTACTGTATTGTGCCGATGATGAGGACCTCTCCTTGTACTGTATTGTGCTGATGATGAGGACCTCTCCCTGATCTGTACTGTGGTGAGGATGAGGTCCTCTCCCTGCACTGTATTGTGGTGATGATGAGGACCTCTCCCTGCACTGTATTGTGCTGATGATGAGGACCTCTCCCTGCACTGTATTGTGCTGATGATGAGGACCTCTCCCTGCGCTGTATTGTGGTGATGAGGACCTCTCCCTGCGCTGTATTGTGCTGATGATGAGGACCTCTCCCTGCGCTGTATTGTGGTGATGATGAGGACCTCTCCCTGCGCTGTATTGTGGTGATGATGAGGACCTCTCCCTGCGCTGTATTGTGGTGATGATGAGGACCTCTGCTTGTACTGTATTGTGCTGATGATGAGGACCTCTCCCTGCACTGTATTGTGCTGATGATGAGGACCTCTCCCTGCACTGTGTTGTGCTGATGATGAGGACCTCTCCCTGCACTGTATTGTGCTGATGATGAGGACCTCTCCCAGCGCTATATTGTGCTGATGATGAGGACCTCTCCCTGCGCTGTATTGTGCTGATGATGAGGACCTCTCCCTGCGCTGTATTGTGCTGATGATGAGGACCTCTCCCTGCGCTGTATTGTGGTGATGATGAGGACCTCTCTCTGCACTGTATTGTGGTGATGATGAGGACCTCTTCTTGTACTGTATTGTGCTGATGATGAGGACCTCTCCCTGTACTGTATTGTGCTGATGATGAGGACCTCTCCCTGCACTGTATTGTGGTGATGAGGACCTCTCCCTGCACTGTATTGTGGTGATGAGGACCTCTCCCTGTACTGTATTGTGGGGATGATGAAGATCTCTCCCTATACTGTATTGTGCTGATAATGAGGACATCTCCCTGTACTGTATTGTGGTGATGAGGACCTCTCCCTGCACTGTATTGTGGTGATGATGAGGACCTCTCCTTGTACAGTATTGTGCTGATGATGAGGACCTCTCCCTGATCTGTATTGTGGTGAGGATGAGGTCCTCTCCCTGCACTGTATTGTGGTGATGATGAGGACCTCTCCCTGTACTGTATTGTGGTGATGATGAAGATCTCTCCCTATACTGCATTGTGCTGATAATGAGGACATCTCCGTGTACTGTATTGTGGTGATGAGGACCTCTCCCTGCACTATATTGTGCTGATGATGAGGACCTCCCCTGTACTGTATTGTGCTGATGATGAGGACCTCTCCCTGCACTGTATTGTGCTGATGAGGACCTCTCCCTGTACTGTATTGTGCCGATGATGAGGTCCTCTCCCTGTACTGTATTGTGCCGATGATGAGGACCTCTCCTTGTACTGTATTGTGCTGATGATGAGGACCTCTCCCTGATCTGTACTGTGGTGAGGATGAGGACCTCTCCCTGCACTGTATTGTGCTGATGATGAGGACCTCTCCCTGCGCTGTATTGTGCTGATGATGAGGACCTCTCCCTGCGCTGTATTGTGGTGATGATGAGGAACTCTCCTTGCGCTGTATTGTGGTGATGATGAGGACCTCTCCCTGCGCTGTATTGTGGTGATGATGAGGACCTCTGCTTGTACTGTATTGTGCTGATGATGAGGACCTCTCCCTGCACTGTATTGTGCTGATGATGAGGACCTCTCCCTGCACTGTGTTGTGCTGATGATGAGGACCTCTCCCTGCACTGTATTGTGCTGATGATGAGGTCCTCTCCCAGCGCTATATTGTGCTGATGATGAGGACCTCTCCCTGCGCTGTATTGTGCTGATGTTGAGGACCTCTCCCTGCGCTGTATTGTGCTTATGATGAGGACCTCTCCCTGCGCTGTATTGTGGTGATGATGAGGACCTCTCTCTGCACTGTATTGTGGTGATGATGAGGACCTCTCCTTGTACTGTATTGTGCTGATGATGAGGACCTCTCCCTATACTGTATTGTGCTGATGATGAGGACCTCTCCCTGCACTGTATTGTGGTGATGAGGACCTCTCCCTGCACTGTATTGTGGTGATGATGAAGATCTCTCCCTATACTGTATTGTGCTGATAATGAGGACCTCTCCCTGTACTGTATTGTGCTGATGATGAGGACCTCTCCCTGCACTGTATTGTGGTGATGATGAAGACCTCTCCCTTTACTGTATTGTGCTGATGATGAGGACCTCTCCTTGCACTGTATTGCGGTGATGATGAAGACCCCTCCCTGTACTGTATTGTGCTGATGATGAGGATCTCTCCCTGCACTGTATTGTGATGATGATGAGGACCTCTCCCTGCACTGTATTGTGCTGATGATGAAGACCTCTCCCTATGCTGTATTGTGCTGATGATGAAGACCTCTCCCTGCACTGTATGTTGCTGATGATGAGGACCTCTCCCTGTACTGTATTGTGCGGATGATGAGGACCTCTCCCTGCACTGTATTGTGGTGATGATGAAGATCTCTCCCTGTACTGTATTGTGCTGATGATGAGGACCTCTCCCTGTACTGTATTGTGCTGATGATGAGGACCTCTCCCTGCACTGTATTGTGGTGATGATGAGGACCTCTCCCTGCACTGTATTGTGGTGATGATGAGGACCTCTCCTTGGACTGTATTGTGCTGATGATGAGGACCTCTCACTGCACTGTATTGTGCTGATGATGAGGTCCTCTCCCTGTACTGTATTGTGCCAATGATGAGGACCTCTCCTTGTACTGTATTGTGCTGATGATGAGGACCTCTCCCTGCGCTGTATTGTGGTGATTATGAGGATCTCTTCCTGCGCTGTATTGTGGTGATTATGAGGACCTCTCCCTGCGCTGTATTGTGGTGATGATGAGGACCTCTGCTTGTACTGTATTGTGCTGATGATGAGGACCTCTCCCTGCGCTGTATTGTGGTGATGATGAGGTCCTCTCCCTGCACTGTATTGTGGTGATGATGAGGAACTCTCCTTGTACTGTATTGTGCTGATGATGAGGACTTCTCCCTATTCTGTATTGTGCTGATGATGAGGACCTCTCCCTGCACTGTATTGTGGTGATGAGGACCTCTCCCTGCACTGTATTGTGCTGATGATGAGGACCTCTCCGTGCACTGTATTGTGATGATGATGAAGACCTCTCCCTATACTGTATTGTGCTGATGATGAGGACCTCTCCGTGCACTGTATTGTCATGATGATGAAGACCTCTCCCTATACTGTATTGTGCTGATGATGAGGACCACTCCCTGCACTGTATTGTGGTGATGATGAAGATCTCTCCCTATACTGTATTGTGCCGATGATGAGGACCTCTCCCTGTGCTGTATTGTGGTGATGATGAAGATTTCTCCCTATACTGTATTGTGCTGATGATGAGGACCTCTCCCTGCACTGTATTGTGGTGATGATGAAGACCTCTCCCTGTACTGTATTGTGCTGATGATGAGGACCTCTCCCTGCACTGTATTGTGCTGATGATGAGGACCTCTCCCTGCACTGTATTGCGGTGATGATGAAGACCTCTCCCTGTACTGTATTGTGCTGATGATAAGGACCTCTCCCTGCACTGTATTTTGCTACAGAAGGCGTTAGAATCGGAGAAAGCTGCTGGCATAGAGGCAGAGAAAGGAACGTGGAATTACAAGAAGACGTATGTAACAAATGAGGTTATAGAATGTGATCTGCATTGTGAGACCTCGCAGAAAAGCCCCATTACAGAAGGAGATATTAACATACACAAGCTGACTGATTCAACAAAAATGGCGTGTAATCCGTGTTCATCTTTTGGTCATTGCCTATATGTTACAGGAGAGCCAAAAAGTCAGACAGACATGAGTGACCTGTCCAGTGATGGTGACACCAATGATCAGATTATAAAGGAGCAGCGGGATTGTGTAAAACATCAGGTGGATGGTAGAGTTCCCCAGGAAGATGCTGCTAAAGTGGATGATGCACAGTTTATAACACTGCAAGTTGATGAACAGCCAATTAGTTTGGGAGAACTCCGACCTCTTCAGGTTCTTGTTGTAGTAACTGCTAAAGGAGTACTTCCTGCAAAATATAAGGCGGCCAAAGAAGGTCCAATAGGAGAAGAGGCAGAAATCGTTTTACAGCCTGAAGCTAATAACAAGAAGAAGAGGCTGAGATATGATGTTAAATTTATCTACAAAAAGATAAATGTGCTGAGAAACCAGAATTCTCGACTGCCTGGAACATGGAAATTGAGACCGCCAGATAAGGACATCTGGAGAGACACGTCTCCCTGCACTGTATTGTGGTGATGAGGACCTCTCCCTGCATTGTATTGTGATGATGATGAGGACCTCTCCCTGCACTGTATTGTGGTGATGATGAAGACCTCTCCCTATACTGTATTGTGCTGATAATGAGGACCTCCTCTGCACTGTATTGTGCTGATGAGGACCTCTCCCTATACTGTATTGTGCTGATGATGAGGACCTCTCCCTGTACTGTATTGTGCTGATGATGAGGACCTCTCCCTGCATTGTATTGTGATGATGAGGACCTCTCTCTGCACTGTACTGTGGTGATGATGAAGACCTCTCCCTGCACTGTATTGTGGTGATGAGGACCTCTCCCTGCACTGTATTGTGGTGATGATGAAGACCTCTCCCTATACTGTATTGTGCTGATGATGAGGACCTCTCCATGTACTGTATTGTGCTGATGATGAGGACCTCCCCTGTACTGTATTGTGCTGATGAGGACCTCTCCCTGCACTGTATTGTGGTGATGATGAAGACCTCTCCCTGTACTGTATTGTGCTGATGATGAGGACCTCTCCCTGTACTGTATTGTGCTGATGATGAGGACCTCTCCCTGTAATGTATTGTGCTGATGATGAGGACCTCTCCCTGCACTGTATTGTGGTGATGATGAAGACCTCTCCCTGCACTGTATTGTGGTGATGATAAAGACCTCTCCCTGTACTTTATTGTGCTGATGATGAGGACCTCTCCCTGCACTGTATTGTGGTGATGATGAGGACCTCTCCCTGCGCTGTATTGTGGTGATGATGAGGACCTCTCCCTGCACTGTATTGTGGTGATGATGAGGACCTCTCCTTGTACTGTATTGTGCCGATGATGAGGACCTCTCCCTGCACTGTATTGTGCCGATGATAAGGTCCTCTCCCTGTACTGTATTGTGCCGATGATGAGGACCTCTCCTTGTACTGTATTGTGCTGATGATGAGGACCTCTCCCTGATCTGTATTGTGGTGAGGATGAGGTCCTCTTCCTGCACTGTATTGTGGTGATGATGAGGACCTCTCCCTGCACTGTATTGTGATGATGATGAGGACCTCTCCCTCCACTGTATTGTGCTGATGATGAGGACCTCTCCCTGCGCTGTATTGTGGTGATGAGGACCTCTCCCTGAGCTGTATTGTGCTGATGATGAAGACCTCTCCCTATGCTGTATTGTGCTGATGATGAAGATCTCTCCCTGTACTGTATTGTGCTGATGATGAGGACCTCTCCCTGCACTGTATTGCGGTGATGATGAAGACCTCTCCCTGTACTGTATTGTGCTGATGATGAGGATCTCTCCCTGCACTGTATTGTGATGATGATGAGGACCTCTCCCTGCACTGTATTGTGCTGATGATGAAGACCTCTCCCTATGCTGTATTGTGCTGATGATGAAGACCTCTCAATGCACTGTATTTTGCTGATGATGAGGACCTCTCCCTGTACTGTATTGTGCTGATGATGATGACCTCTCCCTGCACTGTATTGTGGTGATGATGAAGATCTCTCCCTGTACTGTATTGTGCTGATGATGAGGACTTCTCCCTGTACTGTATTGTGCTGATGATGAGGACCTCTCCCTGCACTGTATTGTGGTGATGATGAGGACCTCTCCCTGCACTGTATTGTGGTGATGATGAGGACCTCTCCTTGTACTGTATTGTGCTGATGATGAGGACCTCTCACTGCACTGTATTGTGCTGATGATGAGGTCCTCTCCCTGTACTGTATTGTGCCGATGATGAGGACCTCTCCTCGTACTGTATTGTGCTGATGATGAGGACCTCTCCCTGATCTGTATTGTGGTGAGGATGAGGTCCTCTCCCTGCACTGTATTGTGGTGATGATGAGGACCTCTCCCTGCACTGTATTGTGATGATGATGAGGACGTCTCCCTCCACTGTATTGTGCTGATGATGAGGACCTCTCCCTGCGCTGTATTGTGGTGATGAGGACCTCTCCCTGCGCTGTATTGTGCTGATGATGAGGACCTCTCCCTGCGCTGTATTGTGGTGATGATGAGGACCTCTCCCTGCGCTGTATTGTGGTGATGATGAGGACCTCTCCTTGTACTGTATTGTGCTGATGATGAGGACCTCTCCCTGCGCTGTATTGTGGTGATGATGAGGTCCTCTCCCTGCACTGTATTGTGGTGATGATGAGGAACTCTCCTTGTACTGTATTGTGCTGATGATGAGGACTTCTCCCTATTCTGTATTGTGCTGATGATGAGGACCTCTCCCTGCACTGTATTGTGGTGATGAGGACCTCTCCCTGCATTGTATTGTGATGATGATGAAGACCTCTCCCTATACTGTATTGTGCTGATGATGAGGACCACTCCCTGCACTGTATTGTGGTGATGATGAAGATCTCTCCCTATACTGTATTGTGCCGATGATGAGGACCTCTCCCTGTGCTGTATTGTGGTGATGATGAAGATTTCTCCCTATACTGTATTGTGCTGATGATGAGGACCTCTCCCTGCACTGTATTCTGGTGATGATGAAGACCTCTCCCTGTACTGTATTGTGCTGATGATGAGGACCTCTCCCTGCACTGTATTGTGCTGATGATGAGGACCTCTCCCTGCACTGTATTGCGGTGATGATGAAGACCTCTCCCTGTACTGTATTGTGCTGATGATGAGGACCTCTCCCTGCACTGCATTGTGATGATGATGAGGACCTCTCCCTGCACTGTATTGTGCTGATGATGAGGAACTCTCCCTGCGCTGTATTGTGGTGATTATGAGGATCTCTTCCTGCGCTGTATTGTGGTGATGATGAGGACCTCTCCCTGCGCTGTATTGTGGTGATGATGAGGACCTCTGCTTGTACTGTATTGTGCTGATGATGAGGACCTCTCCCTGCACTGTATTGTGCTGATGATGAGGAGCTCTCCCTGGGCTGTATTGTGCTGATGATGAGGACCTCTTCCTGTGCTGTATTGTGGTGATGAGGACGTCTCCCTGCACTGTATTGTGCTGATGATGAGGAACTCTCCCTGCGCTGTATTGTGGTGACGATGAGGACCTCTCCCTGCACTGTATTGTGCAGATGATGAGGACCTCTCCCTGCACTGTATTGGGGTGATGATGAAGACCTCTCCCTGTACTGTATTGTGCTGATGATGAGGACCTCTCCCTGCACTGTATTGTGCTGATGATGAGGACCTCTCCCTGCACTGTATTGCGGTGATGATGAAGACCTCTCCCTGTACTGTATTGTGCTGATAATGAGGACCTCTCCCTGCACTGTATTGCGGTGATGATGAAGACCTCTCCCTGTACTGTATTGTGCTGATGATGAGGACCTCTCCCTGCACTGCATTGTGATGATGATGAGGACCTCTCCCTGCACTGTATTGTGCTGATGATGAGGACCTCTCCCTGCACTGTATTGTGCTGATGATGAGGACCTCTCCCTGCACTGTATTGTGCTGATGATGAGGACCTCTCCCTGCACTGTATTGTGCTGATGATGAGGACCTCTCCCTGCACTGTATTGTGCTGATGATGAGGACCTCTCCCTGCACTGTATTTTGCTACAGAAGGCGTTAGAATCGGAGAAAGCTGCTGGCATAGAGGCAGAGAAAGGAACGTGGAATTACAAGAAGACGTATGTAACAAATGAGGTTATAGAATGTGATCTGCATTGTGAGACCTCGCAGAAAAGCCCCATTACAGAAGGAGATATTAACATACACAAGCTGACTGATTCAACAAAAATGGCGTGTACTCCGTGTTCATCTTTTGGTCATTGCCTATATGTTACAGGAGAGCCAAAAAGTCAGACAGACATGAGTGACCTGTCCAGTGATGGTGACACCAATGATCAGATTATAAAGGAGCAGCGGGATTGTGTAAAACATCAGGTGGATGGTAGAGTTCCCCAGGAAGATGCTGCTAAAGTGGATGATGCACAGTTTATAACACTGCAAGTTGATGAACAGCCAATTAGTTTGGGAGAACTCCGACCTCTTCAGGTTCTTGTTGTAGTAACTGCTAAAGGAGGACTTCCTGCAAAATATAAGGTGGCCAAAGAAGGTCCAACAGGAGAAGAGGCAGAAATCGTTTTACAGCCTGAAGCTAATAACAAGAAGAAGAGGCTGAAATATGATGTTAAATTTATCTACAAAAAGATAAATGTGCTGAGAAACCAGAATTCTCGACTGCCTGGAACATGGAAATTGAGACCGCCAGATAAGGACATCTGGAGAGACACGTCTCCCTGCACTGTATTGTAGTGATGAGGACTTCTCCCTGCACTGTATTGTGGTGATGAGGACCTCTCCCTGCATTGTATTGTGATGATGATGAGGACCTCTCCCTGCACTGTATTGTGGTGATGATGAAGACCTCTCCCTATACTGTATTGTGCTGATGATGAGGACCTCCTCTGCACTGTATTGTGCTGATGAGGACCTCTCCCTATACTGTATTGTGCTGATGATGAGGACCTCTCCCTGTACTGTATTGTGCTGATGATGAGGACCTCTCCCTGCATTGTATTGTGATGATGAGGACCTCTCTCTGCACTGTATTGTGGTGATGATGAAGACCTCTCCCTGCACTGTATTGTGGTGATGAGGACCTCTCCCTGCACTGTATTGTGGTGATGATGAAGACCTCTCCCTATACTGTATTGTGCTGATGATGAGGACCTCTCCATGTACTGTATTGTGCTGATGATGAGGACCTCCCCTGTACTGTATTGTGCTGATGAGGACCTCTCCCTGCACTGTATTGTGGTGATGATGAGGACCTCTCCCTGTACTGTATTGTGGTGATGAGGACCTCTCCCTGCACTATATTGTGCTGATGATGAGGCCCTCCCCTGTACTGTATTGTGCTGATGATGAGGACCTCTCCCTGCACTGTATTGTGGTGATGATGAGGACCTCTCCCTGCGCTGTATTGTGGTGATGATGAGGACCTCTCCTTGTACTGTATTGTGGTGATGATGAGGACCTCTCTCTGTACTGTATTGTGCTGATGATGAGGACCTCTCCCTGCACTGTATTGTGGTGATGATGAGGACCTCTCCTTGTACTGTATTGTGCCGATGATGAGGACCTCTCCCTGCACTGTATTGTGCCGATGATAAGGTCCTCTCCCTGTACTGTATTGTGCCGATGATGAGGACCTCTCCTTGTACTGTATTGTGCTGATGATGAGGACCTCTCCCTGATCTGTATTGTGGTGATGATGAGGACCTCTCCCTGCACTGTATTGTGGTGATGATGAGGACCTCTCCTTGTACAGTATTGTGCTGATGATGAGGACCTCTCCCTGATCTGTATTGTGGTGAGGATGAGGTCCTCTCCCTGCACTGTATTGTGGTGATGATGAGGACCTCTCCCTGTACTGTATTGTGGTGATGATGAAGATCTCTCCCTATACTGCATTGTGCTGATAATGAGGACATCTCCGTGTACTGTATTGTGGTGATGAGGACCTCTCCCTGCACTATATTGTGCTGATGATGAGGACCTCCCCTGTACTGTATTGTGCTGATGATGAGGACCTCTCCCTGCACTATATTGTGCTGATGAGGACCTCTCCCTGTACTGTATTGTGCCGATGATGAGGTCCTCTCCCTGTACTGTATTGTGCCGATGATGAGGACCTCTCCTTGTACTGTATTGTGCTGATGATGAGGACCTCTCCCTGATCTGTACTGTGGTGAGGATGAGGACCTTTCCCTGCACTGTATTGTGCTGATGATGAGGACCTCTCCCTGCGCTGTATTGTGCTGATGATGAGGACCTCTCCCTGCGCTGTATTGTGGTGATGATGAGGAACTCTCCTTGCGCTGTATTGTGGTGATGATGAGGACCTCTCCCTGCGCTGTATTGTGGTGATGATGAGGACCTCTGCTTGTACTGTATTGTGCTGATGATGAGGACCTCTCCCTGCACTGTATTGTGCTGATGATGAGGACCTCTCCCTGCACTGTGTTGTGCTGATGATGAGGACCTCTCCCTGCACTGTATTGTGCTGATGATGAGGTCCTCTCCCAGCGCTATATTGTGCTGATGATGAGGACCTCTCCCTGCGCTGTATTGTGCTGATGTTGAGGACCTCTCCCTGCGCTGTATTGTGCTTATGATGAGGACCTCTCCCTGCGCTGTATTGTGGTGATGATGAGGACCTCTCTCTGCACTGTATTGTGGTGATGATGAGGACCTCTCCTTGTACTGTATTGTGCTGATGATGAGGACCTCTCCCTATACTGTATTGTGCTGATGATGAGGACCTCTCCCTGCACTGTATTGTGGTGATGAGGACCTCTCCCTGCACTGTATTGTGGTGATGATGAAGATCTCTCCCTATACTGTATTGTGCTGATAATGAGGACCTCTCCCTGTACTGTATTGTGCTGATGATGAGGACCTCTCCCTGCACTGTATTGTGGTGATGATGAAGACCTCTCCCTTTACTGTATTGTGCTGATGATGAGGACCTCTCCTTGCACTGTATTGCGGTGATGATGAAGACCCCTCCCTGTACTGTATTGTGCTGATGATGAGGATCTCTCCCTGCACTGTATTGTGATGATGATGAGGACCTCTCCCTGCACTGTATTGTGCTGATGATGAAGACCTCTCCCTATGCTGTATTGTGCTGATGATGAAGACCTCTCCCTGCACTGTATGTTGCTGATGATGAGGACCTCTCCCTGTACTGTATTGTGCTGATGATGAGGACCTCTCCCTGCACTGTATTGTGGTGATGATGAAGATCTCTCCCTGTACTGTATTGTGCTGATGATGAGGACCTCTCCCTGTACTGTATTGTGCTGATGATGAGGACCTCTCCCTGCACTGTATTGTGGTGATGATGAGGACCTCTCCCTGCACTGTATTGTGGTGATGATGAGGACCTCTCCTTGGACTGTATTGTGCTGATGATGAGGACCTCTCACTGCACTGTATTGTGCTGATGATGAGGTCCTCTCCCTGTACTGTATTGTGCCGATGATGAGGACCTCTCCTTGTACTGTATTGTGCTGATGATGAGGACCTCTCCCTGCGCTGTATTGTGGTGATTATGAGGATCTCTTCCTGCGCTGTATTGTGGTGATTATGAGGACCTCTCCCTGCGCTGTATTGTGGTGATGATGAGGACCTCTGCTTGTACTGTATTGTGCTGATGATGAGGACCTCTCCCTGCACTGTATTGTGCTGATGATGAGGACCTCTCCCTGGGCTGTATTGTGCTGATGATGAGGACCTCTCCCTGTGCTGTATTGTGCTGATGATGAGGACCTCTCCCTGCGCTGTATTGTGGTGATGATGAGGACCTCTCCCTGCACTGTATTGTGGTGATGATGAGGACCTCTCCTTGTACTGTATTGTGCTGATGATGAGGACCTCTCCCTGCGCTGTATTGTGGTGATGATGAGGTCCTCTCCCTGCACTGTATTGTGGTGATGATGAGGAACTCTCCTTGTACTGTATTGTGCTGATGATGAGGACTTCTCCCTATTCTGTATTGTGCTGATGATGAGGACCTCTCCCTGCACTGTATTGTGGTGATGAGGACCTCTCCCTGCACTGTATTGTGCTGATGATGAGGACCTCTCCGTGCACTGTATTGTGATGATGATGAAGACCTCTCCCTATACTGTATTGTGCTGATGATGAGGACCTCTCCGTGCACTGTATTGTCATGATGATGAAGACCTCTCCCTATACTGTATTGTGCTGATGATGAGGACCACTCCCTGCACTGTATTGTGGTGATGATGAAGATCTCTCCCTATACTGTATTGTGCCGATGATGAGGACCTCTCCCTGTGCTGTATTGTGGTGATGATGAAGATTTCTCCCTGTACTGTATTGTGCTGATGATGAGGACCTCTCCCTGCACTGTATTGTGCTGATGATGAGGACCTCTCCCTGCACTGTATTGCGGTGATGATGAAGACCTCTCCCTGTACTGTATTGTGCTGATGATAAGGACCTCTCCCTGCACTGTATTTTGCTACAGAAGGCGTTAGAATCGGAGAAAGCTGCTGGCATAGAGGCAGAGAAAGGAACGTGGAATTACAAGAAGACGTATGTAACAAATGAGGTTATAGAATGTGATCTGCATTGTGAGACCTCGCAGAAAAGCCCCATTACAGAAGGAGATATTAACATACACAAGCTGACTGATTCAACAAAAATGGCGTGTAATCCGTGTTCATCTTTTGGTCATTGCCTATATGTTACAGGAGAGCCAAAAAGTCAGACAGACATGAGTGACCTGTCCAGTGATGGTGACACCAATGATCAGATTATAAAGGAGCAGCGGGATTGTGTAAAACATCAGGTGGATGGTAGAGTTCCCCAGGAAGATGCTGCTAAAGTGGATGATGCACAGTTTATAACACTGCAAGTTGATGAACAGCCAATTAGTTTGGGAGAACTCCGACCTCTTCAGGTTCTTGTTGTAGTAACTGCTAAAGGAGTACTTCCTGCAAAATATAAGGCGGCCAAAGAAGGTCCAACAGGAGAAGAGGCAGAAATCGTTTTACAGCCTGAAGCTAATAACAAGAAGAAGAGGCTGAGATATGATGTTAAATTTATCTACAAAAAGATAAATGTGCTGAGAAACCAGAATTCTCGACTGCCTGGAACATGGAAATTAAGACCGCCAGATAAGGACATCTGGAGAGACACGTCTCCCTGCACTGTATTGTGGTGATGAGGACCTCTCCCTGCATTGTATTGTGATGATGATGAGGACCTCTCCCTGCACTGTATTGTGGTGATGATGAAGACCTCTCCCTATACTGTATTGTGCTGATAATGAGGACCTCCTCTGCACTGTATTGTGCTGATGAGGACCTCTCCCTATACTGTATTGTGCTGATGATGAGGACCTCTCCCTGTACTGTATTGTGCTGATGATGAGGACCTCTCCCTGCATTGTATTGTGATGATGAGGACCTCTCTCTGCACTGTATTGTGGTGATGATGAAGACCTCTCCCTGCACTGTATTGTGGTGATGAGGACCTCTCCCTGCACTGTATTGTGGTGATGATGAAGACCTCTCCCTATACTGTATTGTGCTGATGATGAGGACCTCTCCATGTACTGTATTGTGCTGATGATGAGGACCTCCCCTGTACTGTATTGTGCTGATGAGGACCTCTCCCTGCACTGTATTGTGGTGATGATGAAGACCTCTCCCTGTACTGTATTGTGCTGATGATGAGGACCTCTCCCTGTACTGTATTGTGCTGATGATGAGGACCTCTCCCTGTAATGTATTGTGCTGATGATGAGGACCTCTCCCTGCACTGTATTGTGGTGATGATGAAGACCTCTCCCTGCACTGTATTGTGGTGATGATAAAGACCTCTCCCTGTACTTTATTGTGCTGATGATGAGGACCTCTCCCTGCACTGTATTGTGGTGATGATGAGGACCTCTCCCTGCGCTGTATTGTGGTGATGATGAGGACCTCTCCCTGCACTGTATTGTGGTGATGATGAGGACCTCTCCTTGTACTGTATTGTGCCGATGATGAGGACCTCTCCCTGCACTGTATTGTGCCGATGATAAGGTCCTCTCCCTGTACTGTATTGTGCCGATGATGAGGACCTCTCCTTGTACTGTATTGTGCTGATGATGAGGACCTCTCCCTGATCTGTATTGTGGTGAGGATGAGGTCCTCTTCCTGCACTGTATTGTGGTGATGATGAGGACCTCTCCCTGCACTGTATTGTGATGATGATGAGGACCTCTCCCTCCACTGTATTGTGCTGATGATGAGGACCTCTCCCTGCGCTGTATTGTGGTGATGAGGACCTCTCCCTGAGCTGTATTGTGCTGATGATGAAGACCTCTCCCTATGCTGTATTGTGCTGATGATGAAGACCTCTCCCTGTACTGTATTGTGCTGATGATGAGGATCTCTCCCTGCACTGTATTGTGATGATGATGAGGACCTCTCCCTGCACTGTATTGTGCTGATGATGAAGACCTCTCCCTATGCTGTATTGTGCTGATGATGAAGACCTCTCCCTGCACTGTATTTTGCTGATGATGAGGACCTCTCCCTGTACTGTATTGTGCTGATGATGATGACCTCTCCCTGCACTGTATTGTGGTGATGATGAAGATCTCTCCCTGTACTGTATTGTGCTGATGATGAGGACTTCTCCCTGTACTGTATTGTGCTGATGATGAGGACCTCTCCCTGCACTGTATTGTGGTGATGATGAGGACCTCTCCCTGCACTGTATTGTGGTGATGATGAGGACCTCTCCTTGTACTGTATTGTGCTGATGATGAGGACCTCTCACTGCACTGTATTGTGCTGATGATGAGGTCCTCTCCCTGTACTGTATTGTGCCGATGATGAGGACCTCTCCTCGTACTGTATTGTGCTGATGATGAGGACCTCTCCCTGATCTGTATTGTGGTG
Organism: Leptodactylus fallax; assembly: GCA_947044405.1. Taxonomy (NCBI): domain Eukaryota; kingdom Metazoa; phylum Chordata; class Amphibia; order Anura; family Leptodactylidae; genus Leptodactylus; species Leptodactylus fallax. Next base: position 155,567 of record CAMRHE010000795.1, on the reverse strand, counting down.
AGGATGAGGTCCTCTCCCTGCACTGTATTGTGGTGATGATGAGGACCTCTCCCTGCACTGTATTGTGATGATGATGAGGACCTCTCCCTCCACTGTATTGTGCTGATGATGAGGACCTCTCCCTGCGCTGTATTGTGGTGATGAGGACCTCTCCCTGCGCTGTATTGTGCTGATGATGAGGACCTCTCCCTGCGCTGTATTGTGGTGATGATGAGGACCTCTCCCTGCGCTGTATTGTGGTGATGATGAGGACCTCTCCTTGTACTGTATTGTGCTGATGATGAGGACCTCTCCCTGCGCTGTATTGTGGTGATGATGAGGTCCTCTCCCTGCACTGTATTGTGGTGATGATGAGGAACTCTCCTTGTACTGTATTGTGCTGATGATGAGGACTTCTCCCTATTCTGTATTGTGCTGATGATGAGGACCTCTCCCTGCACTGTATTGTGGTGATGAGGACCTCTCCCTGCATTGTATTGTGATGATGATGAAGACCTCTCCCTATACTGTATTGTGCTGATGATGAGGACCACTCCCTGCACTGTATTGTGGTGATGATGAAGATCTCTCCCTATACTGTATTGTGCCGATGATGAGGACCTCTCCCTGTGCTGTATTGTGGTGATGATGAAGATTTCTCCCTATACTGTATTGTGCTGATGATGAGGACCTCTCCCTGCACTGTATTCTGGTGATGATGAAGACCTCTCCCTGTACTGTATTGTGCTGATGATGAGGACCTCTCCCTGCACTGTATTGTGCTGATGATGAGGACCTCTCCCTGCACTGTATTGCGGTGATGATGAAGACCTCTCCCTGTACTGTATTGTGCTGATGATGAGGACCTCTCCCTGCACTGCATTGTGATGATGATGAGGACCTCTCCCTGCACTGTATTGTGCTGATGATGAGGAACTCTCCCTGCGCTGTATTGTGGTGATTATGAGGATCTCTTCCTGCGCTGTATTGTGGTGATGATGAGGACCTCTCCCTGCGCTGTATTGTGGTGATGATGAGGACCTCTGCTTGTACTGTATTGTGCTGATGATGAGGACCTCTCCCTGCACTGTATTGTGCTGATGATGAGGAGCTCTCCCTGGGCTGTATTGTGCTGATGATGAGGACCTCTTCCTGTGCTGTATTGTGGTGATGAGGACGTCTCCCTGCACTGTATTGTGCTGATGATGAGGAACTCTCCCTGCGCTGTATTGTGGTGACGATGAGGACCTCTCCCTGCACTGTATTGTGGTGATGATGAGGACCTCTCCTTGTACTGTATTGTGCTGATGATGAGGACCTCTCCCTGCGCTGTATTGTGGTGATGATGAGGTCCTCTCCCTGCACTGTATTGTGGTGATGATGAGGACCTCTCCTTGTACTGTATTGTGCTGATGATGAGGACTTCTCCCTATTCTGTATTGTGCTGATGATGAGGACCTCTCCCTGCACTGTATTGTGGTGATGAGGACCTCTCCCTGCATTGTATTGTGATGATGATGAAGACCTCTCCCTATACTGTATTGTGCTGATGATGAGGACCACTCCCTGCACTGTATTGTGGTGATGATGAAGATCTCTCCCTATACTGTATTGTGCCAATGATGAGGACCTCTCCCTGTGCTGTATTGTGGTGATGATGAAGATTTCTCCCTATACTGTATTGTGCAGATGATGAGGACCTCTCCCTGCACTGTATTGGGGTGATGATGAAGACCTCTCCCTGTACTGTATTGTGCTGATGATGAGGACCTCTCCCTGCACTGTATTGTGCTGATGATGAGGACCTCTCCCTGCACTGTATTGCGGTGATGATGAAGACCTCTCCCTGTACTGTATTGTGCTGATAATGAGGACCTCTCCCTGCACTGTATTGCGGTGATGATGAAGACCTCTCCCTGTACTGTATTGTGCTGATGATGAGGACCTCTCCCTGCACTGTATTGTGCTGATGATGAGGACCTCTCCCTGCACTGTATTGTGCTGATGATGAGGACCTCTCCCTGCACTGTATTGTGCTGATGATGAGGACCTCTCCCTGCACTGTATTGTGCTGATGATGAGGACCTCTCCCTGCACTGTATTTTGCTACAGAAGGCGTTAGAATCGGAGAAAGCTGCTGGCATAGAGGCAGAGAAAGGAACGTGGAATTACAAGAAGACGTATGTAACAAATGAGGTTATAGAATGTGATCTGCATTGTGAGACCTCGCAGAAAAGCCCCATTACAGAAGGAGATATTAACATACACAAGCTGACTGATTCAACAAAAATGGCGTGTACTCCGTGTTCATCTTTTGGTCATTGCCTATATGTTACAGGAGAGCCAAAAAGTCAGACAGACATGAGTGACCTGTCCAGTGATGGTGACACCAATGATCAGATTATAAAGGAGCAGCGGGATTGTGTAAAACATCAGGTGGATGGTAGAGTTCCCCAGGAAGATGCTGCTAAAGTGGATGATGCACAGTTTATAACACTGCAAGTTGATGAACAGCCAATTAGTTTGGGAGAACTCCGACCTCTTCAGGTTCTTGTTGTAGTAACTGCTAAAGGAGGACTTCCTGCAAAATATAAGGTGGCCAAAGAAGGTCCAACAGGAGAAGAGGCAGAAATCGTTTTACAGCCTGAAGCTAATAACAAGAAGAAGAGGCTGAAATATGATGTTAAATTTATCTACAAAAAGATAAATGTGCTGAGAAACCAGAATTCTCGACTGCCTGGAACATGGAAATTGAGACCGCCAGATAAGGACATCTGGAGAGACACGTCTCCCTGCACTGTATTGTAGTGATGAGGACTTCTCCCTGCACTGTATTGTGGTGATGAGGACCTCTCCCTGCATTGTATTGTGATGATGATGAGGACCTCTCCCTGCACTGTATTGTGGTGATGATGAAGACCTCTCCCTATACTGTATTGTGCTGATGATGAGGACCTCCTCTGCACTGTATTGTGCTGATGAGGACCTCTCCCTATACTGTATTGTGCTGATGATGAGGACCTCTCCCTGTACTGTATTGTGCTGATGATGAGGACCTCTCCCTGCATTGTATTGTGATGATGAGGACCTCTCTCTGCACTGTATTGTGGTGATGATGAAGACCTCTCCCTGCACTGTATTGTGGTGATGAGGACCTCTCCCTGCACTGTATTGTGGTGATGATGAAGACCTCTCCCTATACTGTATTGTGCTGATGATGAGGACCTCTCCATGTACTGTATTGTGCTGATGATGAGGACCTCCCCTGTACTGTATTGTGCTGATGAGGACCTCTCCCTGCACTGTATTGTGGTGATGATGAGGACCTCTCCCTGTACTGTATTGTGGTGATGAGGACCTCTCCCTGCACTATATTGTGCTGATGATGAGGCCCTCCCCTGTACTGTATTGTGCTGATGATGAGGACCTCTCCCTGCACTGTATTGTGGTGATGATGAGGACCTCTCCCTGCGCTGTATTGTGGTGATGATGAGGACCTCTCCTTGTACTGTATTGTGGTGATGATGAGGACCTCTCTCTGTACTGTATTGTGCTGATGATGAGGACCTCTCCCTGCACTGTATTGTGGTGATGATGAGGACCTCTCCTTGTACTGTATTGTGCCGATGATGAGGACCTCTCCCTGCACTGTATTGTGCCGATGATAAGGTCCTCTCCCTGTACTGTATTGTGCCGATGATGAGGACCTCTCCTTGTACTGTATTGTGCTGATGATGAGGACCTCTCCCTGATCTGTATTGTGGTGATGATGAGGACCTCTCCCTGCACTGTATTGTGGTGATGATGAGGACCTCTCCCTGCGCTGTATTGTGGTGATGATAAAGACCTCTCCCTGTACTTTATTGTGCTGATGATGAGGACCTCTCCCTGCACTGTATTGTGGTGATGATGAGGACCTCTCCCTGCGCTGTATTGTGGTGATGATGAGGACCTCTCCTTGTACTGTATTGTGGTGATGATGAGGACCTCTCTCTGTACTGTATTGTGCTGATGATGAGGACCTCTCCCTGCACTGTATTGTGGTGATGATGAGGACCTCTCCTTGTACTGTATTGTGCCGATGATGAGGACCTCTCCCTGCACTGTATTGTGCCGATGATAAGGTCCTCTCCCTGTACTGTATTGTGCCGATGATGAGGACCTCTCCTTGTACTGTATTGTGCTGATGATGAGGACCTCTCCCTGATCTGTATTGTGGTGATGATGAGGACCTCTCCCTGCACTGTATTGTGGTGATGATGAGTACCTCTCCCTGCGCTGTATTGTGCTGATGATGAGGACCTCTCCCTGCGCTGTATTGTGCTGATGATGAGGACTTCTCCCTGCGCTGTATTGTGGTGATGATGAGCACCACTTCCTGCGCTGTATTGTGGTGATGATGAGGACCTCTGCTTGTACTGTATTGTGCTGATGATGAGGACCTCTCCCTGCACTGTATTGTGCTGATGATGAGGATCTCTCCCTGCACTGTATTGTGCTGATGATGAGGACCTCTCCCTGCACTGTATTGTGCTGATGATGAGGACCTCTCCCTGTACTGTATTGTGGTGATGATGAAGATCTCTCCCTATACTGTATTGTGCTGATGATGAGGACCTCTCCCTGTACTGTATTGTGCTGATGATGAGGACCTCTCCCTGCACTGTATTGTGCTGATGATGAGGACCTCTCCCTGCACTGTATTGTGGTGATGATGAAGACCTCTCCTTGTACTGTATTGTGCTGATGATGAGGACCTCTCCCTGCACTGTATTGTGCTGATGATGAGGTCCTCTCCCTGCACTGTATTGTGGTGATGATGAAGACCTCTCCTTGTACTGTATTGTGGTGATGATGAGGACCTCTCCCTGTACTGTATTGTGCTGATGATGAGGACCTCTCCCTGTACTGTATTGTGGTGATGAGGACCTCTCCCTGTACTGTATTGTGCTGATGTTGAAGACCTCTTCCTGCACTGTATTGTGCTGATGATTAGGACCTCTCCCTGTACTGTATTGTGGTGATGAGGACCTCTCCCTGCTCTGTATTGTGGTGATGATGAGGACCTCTCCCTGCGCTGTATTGTGGTGATGATGAGGACCTCTCCTTGTACTGTATTGTGGTGATGATGAGGACCTCTCTCTGTACTGTATTGTGCTGATGATGAGGACCTCTCCCTGCACTGTATTGTGGTGATGATGAGGACCTCTCCTTGTACTGTATTGTGCCGATGATGAGGACCTCTCCCTGCACTGTATTGTGCCGATGATAAGGTCCTCTCCCTGTACTGTATTGTGCCGATGATGAGGACCTCTCCTTGTACTGTATTGTGCTGATGATGAGGACCTCTCCCTGATCTGTATTGTGGTGATGATGAGGACCTCTCCCTGCACTGTATTGTGGTGATGATGAGGACCTCTCCCTGCGCTGTATTGTGCTGATGATGAGGACCTCTCCCTGCGCTGTATTGTGCTGATGATGAGGACTTCTCCCTGCGCTGTATTATGGTGATGATGAGCACCACTCCCTGCGCTGTATTGTGGTGATGATGAGGACCTTTGCTTGTACTGTATTGTGCTGATGATGAGGACCTCTCCCTGCACTGTATTGTGCTGATGATGAGGACCTCTCCCTGCACTGTATTGTGCTGATGATGAGGACCTCTCCCTGCACTGTATTGTGCTGATGATGAGGACCTCTCCCTGTACTGTATTGTGGTGATGATGAAGATCTCTCCCTATACTGTATTGTGCTGATGATGAGGACATCTCCCTGCACTGTATTGTGGTGATGATGAAGACCTCTTCCTGCACTGTATTGTGCTGATGATGAGGACCTCTCCCTGTACTGTATTGTGCTGATGATGAGGACCTCTCCCTGCACTGTATTGTGCTGATGATGAGGACCTCTCCCTGCACTGTATTGTTGTGATGATGAAGACCTCTCCTTGTACTGTATTGTGCTGATGATGAGGACCTCTCCCTGCACTGTATTGTGCTGATGATGAGGACCTCTCCCTGCACTGTATTGTGGTGATGATGAAGACCTCTCCTTGTACTGTATTGTGGTGATGATGAGGACCTCTCCCTGTACTGTATTGTGCTGATGATGAGGACCTCTCCCTGCACTGTATTGTGGTGAGGAGGACCTCTCCCTGTACTGTATTGTGGTGATGAGGACCTCTCCCTGTACTGTATTGTACTGATGTTGAAGACCCCTTCCTGCACTGTATTGTGCTGATGATTAGGACCTCTCCCTGTACTGTATTGTGGTGATGAGGACCTCTCCCTGCTCTGTATTGTGGTGATGATGAGGACCTCTCCCTGCACTGTATTGTGGTGATGATGAGGACCTCTCCCTGCGCTGTATTGTGGTGATGATGAGGACATCTCCCTGCACTGTATTGTGGTGATGATGAGGACCTCTGCTTGTACTGTATTGTGCTGATGATGAGGACCTCTCCCTGCACTGTATTGTGCTGATGATGAGGACCTCTCCCTGCACTGTATTGTGCTGATGATGAGGACCTCTCCCTGCACTGTATTGTGCTGATGATGAGGACCTCTCCCTGTACTGTATTGTGGTGATGATGAAGATCTCTCCCTATACTGTATTGTGCTGATGATGAAGACCTCTCCCTATGCTGTATTGTGCTGATGATGAAGACCTCTCCCTGTACTGTATTGTGCTGATGATGAGGACCTCTCCCTGCACTGTATTGCGGTGATGATGAAGACCTCTCCCTGTACTGTATTGTGCTGATGATGAGGATCTCTCCCTGCACTGTATTGTGATGATGATGAGGACCTCTCCCTGCACTGTATTGTGCTGATGATGAAGACCTCTCCCTATGCTGTATTGTGCTGATGATGAAGACCTCTCCCTGCACTGTATTTTGCTGATGATGAGGACCTCTCCCTGTACTGTATTGTGCTGATGATGATGACCTCTCCCTGCACTGTATTGTGGTGATGATGAAGATCTCTCCCTGTACTGTATTGTGCTGATGATGAGGACTTCTCCCTGTACTGTATTGTGCTGATGATGAGGACCTCTCCCTGCACTGTATTGTGGTGATGATGAGGACCTCTCCCTGCACTGTATTGTGGTGATGATGAGGACCTCTCCTTGTACTGTATTGTGCTGATGATGAGGACCTCTCACTGCACTGTATTGTGCTGATGATGAGGTCCTCTCCCTGTACTGTATTGTGCCGATGATGAGGACCTCTCCTCGTACTGTATTGTGCTGATGATGAGGACCTCTCCCTGATCTGTATTGTGGTGAGGATGAGGTCCTCTCCCTGCACTGTATTGTGGTGATGATGAGGACCTCTCCCTGCACTGTATTGTGATGATGATGAGGACCTCTCCCTCCACTGTATTGTGCTGATGATGAGGACCTCTCCCTGCGCTGTATTGTGGTGATGAGGACCTCTCCCTGCGCTGTATTGTGCTGATGATGAGGACCTCTCCCTGCGCTGTATTGTGGTGATGATGAGGACCTCTCCCTGCGCTGTATTGTGGTGATGATGAGGACCTCTCCTTGTACTGTATTGTGCTGATGATGAGGACCTCTCCCTGCGCTGTATTGTGGTGATGATGAGGTCCTCTCCCTGCACTGTATTGTGGTGATGATGAGGAACTCTCCTTGTACTGTATTGTGCTGATGATGAGGACTTCTCCCTATTCTGTATTGTGCTGATGATGAGGACCTCTCCCTGCACTGTATTGTGGTGATGAGGACCTCTCCCTGCATTGTATTGTGATGATGATGAAGACCTCTCCCTATACTGTATTGTGCTGATGATGAGGACCACTCCCTGCACTGTATTGTGGTGATGATGAAGATCTCTCCCTATACTGTATTGTGCCGATGATGAGGACCTCTCCCTGTGCTGTATTGTGGTGATGATGAAGATTTCTCCCTATACTGTATTGTGCTGATGATGAGGACCTCTCCCTGCACTGTATTCTGGTGATGATGAAGACCTCTCCCTGTACTGTATTGTGCTGATGATGAGGACCTCTCCCTGCACTGTATTGTGCTGATGATGAGGACCTCTCCCTGCACTGTATTGCGGTGATGATGAAGACCTCTCCCTGTACTGTATTGTGCTGATGATGAGGACCTCTCCCTGCACTGCATTGTGATGATGATGAGGACCTCTCCCTGCACTGTATTGTGCTGATGATGAGGAACTCTCCCTGCGCTGTATTGTGGTGATTATGAGGATCTCTTCCTGCGCTGTATTGTGGTGATGATGAGGACCTCTCCCTGCGCTGTATTGTGGTGATGATGAGGACCTCTGCTTGTACTGTATTGTGCTGATGATGAGGACCTCTCCCTGCACTGTATTGTGCTGATGATGAGGAGCTCTCCCTGGGCTGTATTGTGCTGATGATGAGGACCTCTTCCTGTGCTGTATTGTGGTGATGAGGACGTCTCCCTGCACTGTATTGTGCTGATGATGAGGAACTCTCCCTGCGCTGTATTGTGGTGACGATGAGGACCTCTCCCTGCACTGTATTGTGGTGATGATGAGGACCTCTCCTTGTACTGTATTGTGCTGATGATGAGGACCTCTCCCTGCGCTGTATTGTGGTGATGATGAGGTCCTCTCCCTGCACTGTATTGTGGTGATGATGAGGACCTCTCCTTGTACTGTATTGTGCTGATGATGAGGACTTCTCCCTATTCTGTATTGTGCTGATGATGAGGACCTCTCCCTGCACTGTATTGTGGTGATGAGGACCTCTCCCTGCATTGTATTGTGATGATGATGAAGACCTCTCCCTATACTGTATTGTGCTGATGATGAGGACCACTCCCTGCACTGTATTGTGGTGATGATGAAGATCTCTCCCTATACTGTATTGTGCCGATGATGAGGACCTCTCCCTGTGCTGTATTGTGGTGATGATGAAGATTTCTCCCTATACTGTATTGTGCAGATGATGAGGACCTCTCCCTGCACTGTATTGGGGTGATGATGAAGACCTCTCCCTGTACTGTATTGTGCTGATGATGAGGACCTCTCCCTGCACTGTATTGTGCTGATGATGAGGACCTCTCCCTGCACTGTATTGCGGTGATGATGAAGACCTCTCCCTGTACTGTATTGTGCTGATAATGAGGACCTCTCCCTGCACTGTATTGCGGTGATGATGAAGACCTCTCCCTGTACTGTATTGTGCTGATGATGAGGACCTCTCCCTGCACTGCATTGTGATGATGATGAGGACCTCTCCCTGCACTGTATTGTGCTGATGATGAGGACCTCTCCCTGCACTGTATTGTGCTGATGATGAGGACCTCTCCCTGCACTGTATTGTGCTGATGATGAGGACCTCTCCCTGCACTGTATTGTGCTGATGATGAGGACCTCTCCCTGCACTGTATTGTGCTGATGATGAGGACCTCTCCCTGCACTGTATTTTGCTACAGAAGGCGTTAGAATCGGAGAAAGCTGCTGGCATAGAGGCAGAGAAAGGAACGTGGAATTACAAGAAGACGTATGTAACAAATGAGGTTATAGAATGTGATCTGCATTGTGAGACCTCGCAGAAAAGCCCCATTACAGAAGGAGATATTAACATACACAAGCTGACTGATTCAACAAAAATGGCGTGTACTCCGTGTTCATCTTTTGGTCATTGCCTATATGTTACAGGAGAGCCAAAAAGTCAGACAGACATGAGTGACCTGTCCAGTGATGGTGACACCAATGATCAGATTATAAAGGAGCAGCGGGATTGTGTAAAACATCAGGTGGATGGTAGAGTTCCCCAGGAAGATGCTGCTAAAGTGGATGATGCACAGTTTATAACACTGCAAGTTGATGAACAGCCAATTAGTTTGGGAGAACTCCGACCTCTTCAGGTTCTTGTTGTAGTAACTGCTAAAGGAGGACTTCCTGCAAAATATAAGGTGGCCAAAGAAGGTCCAACAGGAGAAGAGGCAGAAATCGTTTTACAGCCTGAAGCTAATAACAAGAAGAAGAGGCTGAAATATGATGTTAAATTTATCTACAAAAAGATAAATGTGCTGAGAAACCAGAATTCTCGACTGCCTGGAACATGGAAATTGAGACCGCCAGATAAGGACATCTGGAGAGACACGTCTCCCTGCACTGTATTGTAGTGATGAGGACTTCTCCCTGCACTGTATTGTGGTGATGAGGACCTCTCCCTGCATTGTATTGTGATGATGATGAGGACCTCTCCCTGCACTGTATTGTGGTGATGATGAAGACCTCTCCCTATACTGTATTGTGCTGATGATGAGGACCTCCTCTGCACTGTATTGTGCTGATGAGGACCTCTCCCTATACTGTATTGTGCTGATGATGAGGACCTCTCCCTGTACTGTATTGTGCTGATGATGAGGACCTCTCCCTGCATTGTATTGTGATGATGAGGACCTCTCTCTGCACTGTATTGTGGTGATGATGAAGACCTCTCCCTGCACTGTATTGTGGTGATGAGGACCTCTCCCTGCACTGTATTGTGGTGATGATGAAGACCTCTCCCTATACTGTATTGTGCTGATGATGAGGACCTCTCCATGTACTGTATTGTGCTGATGATGAGGACCTCCCCTGTACTGTATTGTGCTGATGAGGACCTCTCCCTGCACTGTATTGTGGTGATGATGAGGACCTCTCCCTGTACTGTATTGTGGTGATGAGGACCTCTCCCTGCACTATATTGTGCTGATGATGAGGCCCTCCCCTGTACTGTATTGTGCTGATGATGAGGACCTCTCCCTGCACTGTATTGTGGTGATGATGAGGACCTCTCCCTGCGCTGTATTGTGGTGATGATGAGGACCTCTCCTTGTACTGTATTGTGGTGATGATGAGGACCTCTCTCTGTACTGTATTGTGCTGATGATGAGGACCTCTCCCTGCACTGTATTGTGGTGATGATGAGGACCTCTCCTTGTACTGTATTGTGCCGATGATGAGGACCTCTCCCTGCACTGTATTGTGCCGATGATAAGGTCCTCTCCCTGTACTGTATTGTGCCGATGATGAGGACCTCTCCTTGTACTGTATTGTGCTGATGATGAGGACCTCTCCCTGATCTGTATTGTGGTGATGATGAGGACCTCTCCCTGCACTGTATTGTGGTGATGATGAGGACCTCTCCCTGCGCTGTATTGTGGTGATGATAAAGACCTCTCCCTGTACTTTATTGTGCTGATGATGAGGACCTCTCCCTGCACTGTATTGTGGTGATGATGAGGACCTCTCCCTGCGCTGTATTGTGGTGATGATGAGGACCTCTCCTTGTACTGTATTGTGGTGATGATGAGGACCTCTCTCTGTACTGTATTGTGCTGATGATGAGGACCTCTCCCTGCACTGTATTGTGGTGATGATGAGGACCTCTCCTTGTACTGTATTGTGCCGATGATGAGGACCTCTCCCTGCACTGTATTGTGCCGATGATAAGGTCCTCTCCCTGTACTGTATTGTGCCGATGATGAGGACCTCTCCTTGTACTGTATTGTGCTGATGATGAGGACCTCTCCCTGATCTGTATTGTGGTGATGATGAGGACCTCTCCCTGCACTGTATTGTGGTGATGATGAGGACCTCTCCCTGCGCTGTATTGTGCTGATGATGAGGACCTCTCCCTGCGCTGTATTGTGCTGATGATGAGGACTTCTCCCTGCGCTGTATTGTGGTGATGATGAGCACCACTTCCTGCGCTGTATTGTGGTGATGATGAGGACCTCTGCTTGTACTGTATTGTGCTGATGATGAGGACCTCTCCCTGCACTGTATTGTGCTGATGATGAGGATCTCTCCCTGCACTGTATTGTGCTGATGATGAGGACCTCTCCCTGCACTGTATTGTGCTGATGATGAGGACCTCTCCCTGTACTGTATTGTGGTGATGATGAAGATCTCTCCCTATACTGTATTGTGCTGATGATGAGGACCTCTCCCTGTACTGTATTGTGCTGATGATGAGGACCTCTCCCTGCACTGTATTGTGCTGATGATGAGGACCTCTCCCTGCACTGTATTGTGGTGATGATGAAGACCTCTCCTTGTACTGTATTGTGCTGATGATGAGGACCTCTCCCTGCACTGTATTGTGCTGATGATGAGGTCCTCTCCCTGCACTGTATTGTGGTGATGATGAAGACCTCTCCTTGTACTGTATTGTGGTGATGATGAGGACCTCTCCCTGTACTGTATTGTGCTGATGATGAGGACCTCTCCCTGTACTGTATTGTGGTGATGAGGACCTCTCCCTGTACTGTATTGTGCTGATGTTGAAGACCTCTTCCTGCACTGTATTGTGCTGATGATTAGGACCTCTCCCTGTACTGTATTGTGGTGATGAGGACCTCTCCCTGCTCTGTATTGTGGTGATGATGAGGACCTCTCCCTGCGCTGTATTGTGGTGATGATGAGGACCTCTCCTTGTACTGTATTGTGGTGATGATGAGGACCTCTCTCTGTACTGTATTGTGCTGATGATGAGGACCTCTCCCTGCACTGTATTGTGGTGATGATGAGGACCTCTCCTTGTACTGTATTGTGCCGATGATGAGGACCTCTCCCTGCACTGTATTGTGCCGATGATAAGGTCCTCTCCCTGTACTGTATTGTGCCGATGATGAGGACCTCTCCTTGTACTGTATTGTGCTGATGATGAGGACCTCTCCCTGATCTGTATTGTGGTGATGATGAGGACCTCTCCCTGCACTGTATTGTGGTGATGATGAGGACCTCTCCCTGCGCTGTATTGTGCTGATGATGAGGACCTCTCCCTGCGCTGTATTGTGCTGATGATGAGGACTTCTCCCTGCGCTGTATTATGGTGATGATGAGCACCACTCCCTGCGCTGTATTGTGGTGATGATGAGGACCTTTGCTTGTACTGTATTGTGCTGATGATGAGGACCTCTCCCTGCACTGTATTGTGCTGATGATGAGGACCTCTCCCTGCACTGTATTGTGCTGATGATGAGGACCTCTCCCTGCACTGTATTGTGCTGATGATGAGGACCTCTCCCTGTACTGTATTGTGGTGATGATGAAGATCTCTCCCTATACTGTATTGTGCTGATGATGAGGACATCTCCCTGCACTGTATTGTGGTGATGATGAAGACCTCTTCCTGCACTGTATTGTGCTGATGATGAGGACCTCTCCCTGTACTGTATTGTGCTGATGATGAGGACCTCTCCCTGCACTGTATTGTGCTGATGATGAGGACCTCTCCCTGCACTGTATTGTTGTGATGATGAAGACCTCTCCTTGTACTGTATTGTGCTGATGATGAGGACCTCTCCCTGCACTGTATTGTGCTGATGATGAGGACCTCTCCCTGCACTGTATTGTGGTGATGATGAAGACCTCTCCTTGTACTGTATTGTGGTGATGATGAGGACCTCTCCCTGTACTGTATTGTGCTGATGATGAGGACCTCTCCCTGCACTGTATTGTGGTGATGAGGACCTCTCCCTGTACTGTATTGTGGTGATGAGGACCTCTCCCTGTACTGTATTGTACTGATGTTGAAGACCCCTTCCTGCACTGTATTGTGCTGATGATTAGGACCTCTCCCTGTACTGTATTGTGGTGATGAGGACCTCTCCCTGCTCTGTATTGTGGTGATGATGAGGACCTCTCCCTGCACTGTATTGTGGTGATGATGAGGACCTCTCCCTGCGCTGTATTGTGGTGATGATGAGGACATCTCCCTGCACTGTATTGTGGTGATGATGAGGACCTCTGCTTGTACTGTATTGTGCTGATGATGAGGACCTCTCCCTGCACTGTATTGTGCTGATGATGAGGACCTCTCCCTGCACTGTATTGTGCTGATGATGAGGACCTCTCCCTGCACTGTATTGTGCTGATGATGAGGACCTCTCCCTGTACTGTATTGTGGTGATGATGAAGATCTCTCCCTATACTGTATTGTGCTGATGATGAGGACATCTCCCTGCACTGTATTGTGGTGATGATGAAGACCTCTCCCTGTACTGTATTGTGCTGATGATGAGGACCTCTCCCTGTACTGTATTGTGCTGATGATGAGGACCTCTCCCTGCACTGTATTGTGCTGATGATGAGGACCTCTCCCTGCACTGTATTGTGGTGATGATGAAGACCTCTCCTTGTACTGTATTGTGCTGATGATGAGGACCTCTCCCTGCACTGTATTGTGCTGATGATGAGGTCCTCTCCCTGCACTGTATTGTGGTGATGATGAAGACCTCTCCTTGTACTGTATTGTGGTGATGATGAGGACCTCTCCCTGTACTGTATTGTGCTGATGATGAGGACCTCTCCCTGTACTGTATTTTGGTGATGAGGACCTCTCCCTGTTCTGTATTGTGCTGATGTTGAAGACCTCTTCCTGCACTGTATTGTGCTGATGATGAGGACCTCTCCCTGCACTGTATTGTGGTGATGATGAAGACCTCTCCTTGTACTGTATTGTGCTGATGATGAGGACCTCTCCCTGCACTGTATTGTGCTGATGATGAGGACCTCTCCCTGCACTGTATTGTGGTGATGATGAAGACCTCTCCTTGTACTGTATTGTGGTGATGATGAGGACCTCTCCCTGTACTGTATTGTGCTGATGATGAGGACCTCTCCCTGCACTGTATTGTGATGATGAGGACCTCTCCCTGTACTGTATTGTGGTGATGAGGACCTCTCCCTGTACTGTATTGTACTGATGTTGAAGACCTCTTCCTGCACTGTATTGTGCTGATGATTAGGACCTCTCCCTGTACTGTATTGTGGTGATGAGGACCTCTCCCTGCTCTGTATTGTGGTGATGATGAGGACCTCTCCCTGCACTGTATTGTGGTGATGATGAGGACCTCTCCCTGCGCTGTATTGTGGTGATGATGAGGACCTCTCCCTGCGCTGTATTGTGGTGATGATGAGGACCTCTCCTTGTACTGTATTGTGCTGATGATGAGGACCTCTCCCTGCACTGTATTGTGGTGATGAGGACCTCTACCTGTACTGTATTGTGCTGATGATGAGGATCTCTCCCTGTACTGTATTGTGGTGATGAGGACCTCTCCCTGTACTGTATTGTGCTGATGTTGAAGACCTCTTCCTGCAATGTATTGTGCTGATGATGAGGACCTCTCCCTGTACTGTATTGTGCTGATGATGAGGACCTCTCCCTGCACTGTATTGTGGTGATGATGAGGACCTCTCCTTGTACTGTATTGTGCCGATGATGAGGACCTCTCCCTGCACTGTATTGTGCCGATGATAAGGTCCTCTCCCTGTACTGTATTGTGCCGATGATGAGGACCTCTCCTTGTACTGTATTGTGCTGATGATGAGGACCTCTCCCTGATCTGTATTGTGGTGATGATGAGGACCTCTCCCTGCACTGTATTGTGGTGATGATGAGGACCTCTCCCTGCGCTGTATTGTGCTGATGATGAGGACCTCTCCCTGCGCTGTATTGTGCTGATGATGAGGACTTCTCCCTGCGCTGTATTATGGTGATGATGAGCACCACTCCCTGCGCTGTATTGTGGTGATGATGAGGACCTCTGCTTGTACTGTATTGTGCTGATGATGAGGACCTCTCCCTGCACTGTATTGTGCTGATGATGAGGACCTCTCCCTGCACTGTATTGTGCTGATGATGAGGACCTCTCCCTGCACTGTATTGTGCTGATGATGAGGACCTCTCCCTGTACTGTATTGTGGTGATGATGAATATCTCTCCCTATACAGTATTGTGCTGATGATGAGGACATCTCCCTGCACTGTATTGTGGTGATGATGAAGACCTCTCCTTGTACTGTATTGTGCTGATGATGAGGACCTCTCCCTGCACTGTATTGTGCTGATGATGAGGTCCTCTCCCTGCACTGTATTGTGGTGATGATGAAGACCTCTCCTTGTACTGTATTGTGGTGATGATGAGGACCTCTCCCTGTACTGTATTGTGCTGATGATGAGGACCTCTCCCTGTACTGTATTTTGGTGATGAGGACCTCTCCCTGTTCTGTATTGTGCTGATGTTGAAGACCTCTTCCTGCACTGTATTGTGCTGATGATTAGGACCTCTCCCTGTACTGTATTGTGGTGATGAGGACCTCTCCCTGCTCTGTATTGTGGTGATGATGAGGACCTCTCCCTGCGCTGTATTGTGGTGATGATGAGGACCTCTCCTTGTACTGTATTGTGGTGATGATGAGGACCTCTCTCTGTACTGTATTGTGCTGATGATGAGGACCTCTCCCTGCACTGTATTGTGGTGATGATGAGGACCTCTCCTTGTACTGTATTGTGCCGATGATGAGGACCTCTCCCTGCACTGTATTGTGCCGATGATAAGGTCCTCTCCCTGTACTGTATTGTGCCGATGATGAGGACCTCTCCTTGTACTGTATTGTGCTGATGATGAGGACCTCTCCCTGATCTGTATTGTGGTGATGAGGAGGACCTCTCCCTGCACTGTATTGTGGTGATGATGAGGACCTCTCCCTGCGCTGTATTGTGCTGATGATAAGGACCTCTCCCTGCGCTGTATTGTGCTGATGATGAGGACTTCTCCCTGCGCTGTATTATGGTGATGATGAGCACCACTCCCTGCGCTGTATTGTGGTGATGATGAGGACCTCTGCTTGTACTGTATTGTGCTGATGATGAGGACCTCTCCCTGCACTGTATTGTGCTGATGATGAGGACCTCTCTCTGCACTGTATTGTGCTGATGATGAGGACCTCTCCCTGCACTGTATTGTGCTGATGATGAGGACCTCTCCCTGCACTGTATTGTGGTGATGATGAAGACCTCTCCTTGTACTGTATTTTGCTGATGATGAGGACCTCTCCCTGCACTGTATTGTGCTGATGATGAGGACCTCTCCCTGCACTGTATTGTGGTGATGATGAAGACCTCTCCTTGTACTGTATTGTGGTGATGATGAGGACCTCTCCCTGTACTGTATTGTGCTGATGATGAGGACCTCTCCCTGCACTGTATTGTGATGATGAGGACCTCTCCCTGTACTGTATTGTGGTGATGAGGACCTCTCCCTGTACTGTATTGTACTGATGTTGAAGACCTCTTCCTGCACTGTATTGTGCTGATGATTAGGACCTCTCCCTGTACTGTATTGTGGTGATGAGGACCTCTCCCTGCTCTGTATTGTGGTGATGATGAGGACCTCTCCCTGCACTGTATTGTGGTGATGATGAGGACCTCTCCCTGCGCTGTATTGTGGTGATGATGAGGACCTCTCCCTGCGCTGTATTGTGGTGATGATGAGGACCTCTCCTTGTACTGTATTGTGCTGATGATGAGGACCTCTCCCTGCACTGTATTGTGGTGATGAGGACCTCTACCTGTACTGTATTGTGCTGATGATGAGGATCTCTCCCTGTACTGTATTGTGGTGATGAGGACCTCTCCCTGTACTGTATTGTGCTGATGTTGAAGACCTCTTCCTGCAATGTATTGTGCTGATGATGAGGACCTCTCCCTGTACTGTATTGTGCTGATGATGAGGACCTCTCCCTGCACTGTATTGTGGTGATGATGAGGACCTCTCCTTGTACTGTATTGTGCCGATGATGAGGACCTCTCCCTGCACTGTATTGTGCCGATGATAAGGTCCTCTCCCTGTACTGTATTGTGCCGATGATGAGGACCTCTCCTTGTACTGTATTGTGCTGATGATGAGGACCTCTCCCTGATCTGTATTGTGGTGATGATGAGGACCTCTCCCTGCACTGTATTGTGGTGATGATGAGGACCTCTCCCTGCGCTGTATTGTGCTGATGATGAGGACCTCTCCCTGCGCTGTATTGTGCTGATGATGAGGACTTCTCCCTGCGCTGTATTATGGTGATGATGAGCACCACTCCCTGCGCTGTATTGTGGTGATGATGAGGACCTCTGCTTCTACTGTATTGTGCTGATGATGAGGACCTCTCCCTGCACTGTATTGTGCTGATGATGAGGACCTCTCCCTGCACTGTATTGTGCTGATGATGAGGACCTCTCCCTGCACTGTATTGTGCTGATGATGAGGACCTCTCCCTGTACTGTATTGTGGTGATGATGAATATCTCTCCCTATACAGTATTGTGCTGATGATGAGGACATCTCCCTGCACTGTATTGTGGTGATGATGAAGACCTCTCCCTGCACTGTATTGTGCTGATGATGAGGACCTCTCCCTGTACTGTATTGTGCTGATGATGAGGACCTCTCCCTGCACTGTATTGTGCTGATGATGAGGACCTCTCCCTGCACTGTATTGTGCTGATGATGAGGACCTCTCCCTGCACTGTATTGTGGTGATGATGAAGACCTCTCCTTGTACTGTATTGTGGTGATGATGAGGACCTCTCCCTGTACTGTATTGTGCTGATGATGAGGACCTCTCCCTGCACTGTATTGTGGTGATGAGGACCTCTCCCTGTACTGTATTGTGGTGATGAGGACCTCTCCCTGTACTGTATTGTACTGATGTTGAAGACCTCTTCCTGCACTGTATTGTGCTGATGATTAGGACCTCTCCCTGTACTGTATTGTGGTGATGAGGACCTCTCCCTGCTCTGTATTGTGGTGATGATGAGGACCTCTCCCTGCACTGTATTGTGGTGATGATGAGGACCTCTCCCTGCGCTGTATTGTGGTGATGATGAGGACATCTCCCTGCACTGTATTGTGGTGATGATGAGGACCTCTGCTTGTACTGTATTGTGCTGATGATGAGGACCTCTCCCTGCACTGTATTGTGCTGATGATGAGGACCTCTCCCTGCACTGTATTGTGCTGATGATGAGGACCTCTCCCTGCACTGTATTGTGCTGATGATGAGGACCTCTCCCTGTACTGTATTGTGGTGATGATGAAGATCTCTCCCTATACTGTATTGTGCTGATGATGAGGACATCTCCCTGCACTGTATTGTGGTGATGATGAAGACCTCTCCCTGTACTGTATTGTGCTGATGATGAGGACCTCTCCCTGTACTGTATTGTGCTGATGATGAGGACCTCTCCCTGCACTGTATTGTGGTGATGATGAAGACCTCTCCTTGTACTGTATTGTGGTGATGATGAGGACCTCTCCCTGTACTGTATTGTGCTGATGATGAGGACCTCTCCCTGTACTGTATTGTGGTGATGAGGACCTCTCCCTGTACTGTATTGTGCTGATGTTGAAGACCTCTTCCTGCACTGTATTGTGCTGATGATTAGGGCCTCTCCCTGTACTGTATTGTGGTGATGAGGACCTCTCCCTGCTCTGTATTGTGGTGATGATGAGGACCTCTCCCTGCGCTGTATTGTGGTGATGATGAGGACCTCTCCTTGTACTGTATTGTGGTGATGATGAGGACCTCTCTCTGTACTGTATTGTGCTGATGATGAGGACCTCTCCCTGCACTGTATTGTGGTGATGATGAGGACCTCTCCTTGTACTGTATTGTGCCGATGATGAGGACCTCTCCCTGCACTGTATTGTGCCGATGATAAGGTCCTCTCCCTGTACTGTATTGTGCCGATGATGAGGACCTCTCCTTGTACTGTATTGTGCTGATGATGAGGACCTCTCCCTGATCTGTATTGTGGTGATGATGAGGACCTCTCCCTGCACTGTATTGTGGTGATGATGAGGACCTCTCCCTGCGCTGTATTGTGGTGATGATGAAGACCTCTCCTTGTACTGTATTGTGGTGATGATGAGGACCTCTCCCTGTACTGTATTGTGCTGATGATGAGGACCTCTCCCTGCACTGTATTGTGGTGATGAGGACCTCTCCCTGTACTGTATTGTGGTGATGAGGACCTCTCCCTGTACTGTATTGTACTGATGTTGAAGACCTCTTCCTGCACTGTATTGTGCTGATGATTAGGACCTCTCCCTGTACTGTATTGTGGTGATGAGGACCTCTCCCTGCTCTGTATTGTGGTGATGATGAGGACCTCTCCCTGCACTGTATTGTGGTGATGATGAGGACCTCTCCCTGCGCTGTATTGTGGTGATGATGAGGACATCTCCCTGCACTGTATTGTGGTGATGATGAGGACCTCTGCTTGTACTGTATTGTGCTGATGATGAGGACCTCTCCCTGCACTGTATTGTGCTGATGATGAGGACCTCTCCCTGCACTGTATTGTGCTGATGATGAGGACCTCTCCCTGCACTGTATTGTGCTGATGATGAGGACCTCTCCCTGTACTGTATTGTGGTGATGATGAAGATCTCTCCCTATACTGTATTGTGCTGATGATGAGGACATCTCCCTGCACTGTATTGTGGTGATGATGAAGACCTCTCCCTGTACTGTATTGTGCTGATGATGAGGACCTCTCCCTGTACTGTATTGTGCTGATGATGAGGACCTCTCCCTGCACTGTATTGTGGTGATGATGAAGACCTCTCCTTGTACTGTATTGTGGTGATGATGAGGACCTCTCCCTGTACTGTATTGTGCTGATGATGAGGACCTCTCCCTGTACTGTATTGTGGTGATGAGGACCTCTCCCTGTACTGTATTGTGCTGATGTTGAAGACCTCTTCCTGCACTGTATTGTGCTGATGATTAGGGCCTCTCCCTGTACTGTATTGTGGTGATGAGGACCTCTCCCTGCTCTGTATTGTGGTGATGATGAGGACCTCTCCCTGCGCTGTATTGTGGTGATGATGAGGACCTCTCCTTGTACTGTATTGTGGTGATGATGAGGACCTCTCTCTGTACTGTATTGTGCTGATGATGAGGACCTCTCCCTGCACTGTATTGTGGTGATGATGAGGACCTCTCCTTGTACTGTATTGTGCCGATGATGAGGACCTCTCCCTGCACTGTATTGTGCCGATGATAAGGTCCTCTCCCTGTACTGTATTGTGCCGATGATGAGGACCTCTCCTTGTACTGTATTGTGCTGATGATGAGGACCTCTCCCTGATCTGTATTGTGGTGATGATGAGGACCTCTCCCTGCACTGTATTGTGGTGATGATGAGGACCTCTCCCTGCGCTTTATTGTGCTGATGATAAGGACCTCTCCCTGCGCTGTATTGTGCTGATGATGAGGACTTCTCCCTGCGCTGTATTATGGTGATGATGAGCACCACTCCCTGCGCTGTATTGTGGTGATGATGAGGACCTCTGCTTGTACTGTATTGTGCTGATGATGAGGACCTCTCCCTGCACTGTATTGTGCTGATGATGAGGACCTCTCCCTGCACTGTATTGTGCTGATGATGAGGACCTCTCCCTGCACTGTATTGTGCTGATGATGAGGACCTCTCCCTGTACTGTATTGTGGTGATGATGAATATCTCTCCCTATACTGTATTGTGCTGATGATGAGGACATCTCCCTGCACTGTATTGTGGTGATGATGAAGACCTCTCCCTGCACTGTATTGTGCTGATGATGAGGACCTCTCCCTGTACTGTATTGTGCTGATGATGAGGACCTCTCCCTGCACTGTATTGTGCTGATGATGAGGACCTCTCCCTGCACTGTATTGTGGTGATGATGAAGACCTCTCCTTGTACTGTATTGTGCTGATGATGAGGACCTCTTCCTGCACTGTATTGTGCTGATGATGAGGACCTCTCCCTGCACTGTATTGTGGTGATGATGAAGACCTCTCCTTGTACTGTATTGTGGTGATGATGAGGACCTCTCCCTGTACTGTATTGTGCTGATGATGAGGACCTCTCCCTGCACTGTATTGTGGTGATGAGGACCTCTCCCTGTACTGTATTGTGGTGATGAGGACCTCTCCCTGTACTGTATTGTACTGATGTTGAAGACCTCTTCCTGCACTGTATTGTGCTGATGATTAGGACCTCTCCCTGTACTGTATTGTGGTGATGAGGACCTCTCCCTGCTCTGTATTGTGGTGATGATGAGGACCTCTCCCTGCACTGTATTGTGGTGATGATGAGGACCTCTCCCTGCGCTGTATTGTGGTGATGATGAGGACATCTCCCTGCACTGTATTGTGGTGATGATGAGGACCTCTCCTTGTACTGTATTGTGCTGATGATGAGGACCTCTCCCTGCACTGTATTGTGGTGATGAGGACCTCTACCTGTACTGTATTGTGCTGATGATGAGGATCTCTCCCTGTACTGTATTGTGGTGATGAGGACCTCTCCCTGTACTGTATTGTGCTGATGTTGAAGACCTCTTCCTGCACTGTATTGTGCTGATGATGAGGACCTCTCCCTGTACTGTATTGTGCTGATGATGAGGACCTCTCCCAGCACTGTATTGTGGTGATGAGGACCTCTCCGTGCACTGTATTGTGCTGATGATGAGGACCTCTCCCTGTACTGTATTGTGTTGATGATGAGGACCTCTCCCTGCACTGTATTGTGCTGATGATGAGGACCTCTCCCTGCACTGTGTTGTGGTGATGATGAAGACGTCTCCCTGTACTGTATTGTGCTGATGATGAGGACCTCTCCCTGCACTGTATTGTGCTGATGATGAGGACCTCTCCCTGCACTGTATTGTGCTGATGATGAGGACCTCTCCCTGCACTGTATTGTGGCGATGATGAGGACCTCTCCCTGCACTGTATTGTGGTGATGATGAGGACCTCTCCCTGCACTGTATTGTGCTGATGTTGAGGACCTCTCCCTGCACTGTATTGTGGTGATGATGAGGACCTCTCCCTGTACTGTATTGTGGTGATGAGGACCTTTCCCTGTACTGTATTGTGCTGATGATGAGGACCTCTCCCTGCACTGTATTGTGCTGATGATGAGGACCTCTCCCTGTACTGTATTGTGCTGATGTTGAAGACCTCTTCCTGCACTGTATTGTGCTGATGATGAGGACCTCTCCCTGTACTGTATTGTGCTGATGATGAGGACCTCTCCCTGCACTGTATTGTGGTGATGAGGACATCTCCCTGCACTGTATTGTGCTGATGATGAGGACCTCTACCTGTACTGTATTGTGCTGATGACGAGGACCTCTCCCTGCACTGTATTGTGCTGATGACGAGGACCTCTCCCTGCACTGTATTGTGCTGATGACGAGGACCTCTCCCTGCACTGTATTGTGCTGATGATGAGGACCTCTCCCTGCACTGTATTGTGCTGATGATGAGGACCTCTCCCTGCACTGTATTGTGCTGATGATGAGGACCTCTCCCTGCACTGTATTGTGCTGATGATGAGGACCTCTCCCTGCACTGTATTGTGCTGATGATGAGGACCTCTCCCTGTAGTGTATTGTGGTGATAAGGACCTCTCCCTGTACTGTATTGTGCTGATGTTGAAGACCTCTCCCTGCACTGTATTGTGCTGATGATGAGGACCTCTCCCTGCACTGTATTGTGCTGATGATGAGGACCTCTCCCTGTAGTGTATTGTGGTGATAAGGACCTCTCCCTGTACTGTATTGTGCTGATGATGAGGACCTCTCCCTGTACTGTATTGTGCTGATGTTGAAGACCTCTTCCTGCACTGTATTGTGCTGATGATGGGGACCTCTCCCTGTACTGTATTGTGCTGATGATGAGGACCTCTCCCTGTACTGTATTGTGCTGATGATGAGGATCTCTCCCTGTACTGTATTGTGCTGATGATGAGAACCTCTCCCTGCACTGTATTATGGTGATGATGAAGACCTCTCCCTGTACTGTATTGTGCTGATGATGAGGACTTCTCCCTGCACTGTATTGTGGTGATGATGAAGACCTCTCCCTGTACTGTATTGTGCTGATGATGAGGACCTCTCCCTGCACTGTATTGGGGTGATGATGAAGACCTCTCCCTGTACTGTATTGTGGTGATGAGGACCTCTCCCTGTACTGTATTGTGCTGATGTTGAAGACCTCTTCCTGCACTGTATTGTGCTGATGATGAGGACCTCTCCCTGTACTGTATTGTGGTGATGAGGACCACTCCCTGTACTTTATTATGGTGATGAGGACCTTTCTCTGTACAGTATTGTGGTGATGATGAGGACCTCTCTCTGTACTGTATTGTGGTGATGATGAGGACCTCTCCCTGTACTGTATTGTAGTGATGAGGACCTCTCCCTGCACTGTATTGTGGTGATGAGGACCTCTCTCTGTACAGTATTGTGGTGATGATGAGGACCTCTCTCTGTACTGTATTGTGGTGATGATGAGGACCTCTCTCTGTACGGTATTGTGGTGATGATGAGGACCTCTCCTTGTACTGCATAGTCATAACAAGTACCTAACTTTGCAGCATATAATTATTAGCCCCTCCCACAGCAGCATATATTCATCAGTTCGCCCATGTGGCACTGTAGACTGGTATATGACTTTGTGTACATGTAATATTGAACTTTTATAGACATGGAAATTTTTATTTACTATTTTTGAAAAATTTGTGTAAATATCTCTACTGTATTCACTGAATCCTACTATCGCACATAGAACATGCATGTCACATGAGTAATACAGAGGTACACAACACAGGGACATTGTCAGAATGTGATTGTCAGAATAGGAAATACATTCTACAGGAACCTTCCGCCTTATGGTTCCTCTAAGGTGGGAAGGAGTCAGCGGATCTCTGTTGTTGTCCAGTGTTAAAATATTTTGTGTTCTCTTAGTGTGGGCTCATCTCCTGTGTTATAATACTGAGTATCATGACATGACCCGCCGGAGGCCCAAGTGCTCACAGCAAATAATAGCCAGGGAGGTTGGCCGATACCCTCTACAAAATGAGTTCATCATATAGTGATGTCCCGAAGAGGCGACTGCCTAAACACAAGCTCCACCTCTGCTGAGTAGAAGGCAGTATGCCCCTCCCACAAGGAGCAGCCAGGTGGAAACTGCATTGGATGAGTCTGGTATAAAGAGGCTGCGGGTTGGGCTGATCTGGCCATGATCAGGCTATCCAAGGCAAAGGAAACACTTATACTGGCATTGGCATCTCATTGTATTCATCAACCCCCTCCTGCTCATCGAATATCGGCTGCACATCATCACCATCCAGCTGTGGAGAGAGGAGCAACCGTGAAAATATACACACATCCTGCCAGATACATTCCTTTCATCCTCTAGTAAACAGTATATATGTATATAATCTCATATTCAGATGATACATCTCACTTGTCACTCTGTATACTATATACTGGGGATATTACACCTCACCTGTTATCTCACCTGTCACCCTATATTATACTATATACTGGGGATGTTACACCTCGCCTGTTATCTCACCTGTCACCCTATATTATACTATATACTGGGGATATTACACCTCACCTGTTATCTCACCTGTCACCCTATATTATACTATATACTGGGGATATTACACCTCACTTGTCACCCTATATTATACTATATACTGGGATATTACACCTTACCTGTTATCTCACTGTTTTTCTGTTATTCCATATACTGGGATATTACACTTCATCTGTTATCCCACCTGTCACTCTGTATTATACTATATACTGGGGATATTACACCTCACCTGTCACCCTATATTATACTATATATTGGGGATATTACACCTCACCTGTTATCTCACCTGTCACCCTATATTATACTATATACTGGGGATATTACACCTCACTTGTCACCCTATATTATACTACATACTGGGATATTACACCTCACCTGTTATCTCACCTGTCACCCTATATTATACTATATACTGGGGATATTACACCTCACTTGTCACCCTATATTATACTATATACTGGGATATTACACTTCACCTGTTATCCCACCTGTCACTCTGTATTATACTATATACTGGGGATATTACACCTCACCTGTCACCCTGTATTATACTATATACTGGGGATATTACACCTCACCTGTTATCTTACCTGTCATCCTATATTATACTATATACTAGGATATTACACCTCACCTGTATTACACTGTATAGTTGAATTTGTTTTATTTCTTACTGTGATCTTGCTTTATATTACTGTAGATTTCTCATTTTGGATTTACTTAGGGGGTGTGGTAACTTACGCATTTCAGCTCCCGATCAGTGAAGATTCTCCTTAGTAAGAATATCCGCAGAGGAACAGTCAGAATGAGAATGAAGGGAAAGGCAAGAGACGCTGCCGTGGACATGACAGCCCACAGAACCGCCAGACACACCAGCTGCAGTGCTGTAAAGAGGTGCATTCTGAGAGTCCGGACCTGGAAGGGAGTGACACAAATTACCTTCTGTATATTAGCACATGGTCACCTGGGATCTCTGACACAATCTACAGAGATATACATCCAACTTGCAATCTGCCCTTCAAGATGGCTGCTGCAGCTCTCAGACTTAATGCCAAGTGGTGCACCACGACATGAGCTATTTCTCCACTCTACCCCTTACATTTTTGGATCTGCTGTGGTTGGTCAGCCCCAGGTAATAGATTCCTGGTTGATCTGGTTAGTGGCTTCTGACAACCAGAATCAGAGGCTTTCCACTACAATCATTGGTGGCATTAGGAATGAGATACACAGGACAGCTGTCAAGACTTACCTTTTTGACGTAAATTACATCAGGGTGATGCTTTGGGGGTTTCAGTAAAAGTTGAATGCGTTCGTAGAACTGGATCCCATTCAGTGAGGTGATCCCCATGTACAAGAATATTCCAAACAGCACAGCCAATGGGATCTTGCGTAGAAGATCGCCAATCACGATGGAAAGGCCTGTCAGATGGGAGACTGAAGTCAGCATTGTCGATCTTTTACTTACATCACGCAACAAGAGACAGAACTCCAGACACAAAAGCTTTCGGCCTTCACGTGTCACATATGGTTGCCAGACTACCTGGACCATCAGATGAGATCACATAGGATCCAGGCTGCTGTTACCTGTGACAATACTCATTACATCTGCAGCACGTTCAATGTATTCTACAGTAGCTGATAAAAACCTTCAACAATTCCAGATTTGTCCTGAATTGAATGACGGCTTTCCCTAACAGAAATAAATGGAAATTCTACAGGAGATGTTGCATCCTGGTGCCAGGTCACTCTGCTGATCTACATCGGATGAGAGGGCGCTTTGCTGATGTACATCAGACGAGAGGGCGCTCTGCTGATCTACATCAGATGAGAGGACGCTCTGCTGATCTACATCGGACGAGAGGGCGCTCTGCTGATCTACATCAGAGGATAGGGCGCTCTGTTGATCTACATCGGACGAGAGGGCGCTCTGTTGATCTACATCGGACGAGAGGGCGCTCTGTTGATCTACATAAGAGGAGAGGGCACTCTGTTGATCTACATCGGACGAGAGGGCGCTCTGCCGATTTCTACGTGCATGTGAGTTATTCTCCTGAACTAAAACTGATACCAGGCCATGCTATATATTTGTCTATTTATATGTCTAGTATCAGTATTCTGCTGGCGATGAGTCATTCCACCGCTAATCTATAGCTGGTCATTCCACTACTTGTCTATATCTGGTGACTAGTCATTCAATCACTAGTCTATATCTGGTGATGGGTCATTACATCGCTAGTCTATATCTAGTGATGGGTCATTCCGCTAGTCTCTATCTGGTCATTCCACTGCTAGTCTATATCTGGTGATGAGTCATTCTACCCCTAGTCTATATCTGGTCATTCCATCGCTAGACTATACAGTATTTGGTCATTCCACCACTTGTCTATATCTGGTAATTCCATCGCTAGTCTATATCTGGTGACGGGTCATTCCACCACTAGTCTATATCTGGTGACGGGTCATTCCACCACTAGTCTATATCTGGTGATGAGTCATTCTACTCCTAGTCTATATCTGGTCATTCCATCGCTAGTCTATATCTGGTCATTCCACCCCTAGTCTATATCTGGTGATGGGTCATTACATCGCTAGTCTATATCTGGTCATTCCACCCCTAGTCTATATCTGGTGATGGGTCATTACATCGCTAGTCTATATCTGGTCATTCCATCCCTAGTCTATATCTGGTGATGGGTCATTCCGCTAGTCTCTATCTGGTCATTCCACTGCTAGTCTATATCTGGTGATGAGTCATTCTACCCGTGTCTATATCTGGTCATTCCATTACTAGACTATACAGTATCTGGTCATTCCACCACTTGTCTATATCTGGTAATTCCATCGCTAGTCTATATCTGGTGACGGGTCATTCCACCACTAGTCTATATCTGGTGATGGGTCATTCCACCACTAGTCTATATCTGGTGATGGGTCATTACATCTCTAGTCTATATCTGGTCATTACATCACTAGTCTATATCTGGTCATTCCACCACTAGTCTATATCTGGTCATTCCATCGCTAGTCTATATCTGGTGATGAGTTTGCTGACTATGCTATATGAGGCACCTATAGACAAGTGGAGTGACCTATATAAGATGCTGGCACATGGAGAATGATTCCTGTTATTAGTCTAACACATCATATTTGCTGTAGAATACAGCTATGTCAGTCATTCCTCTTGGGCCCTTATCACATTGGCATCTCTAATGAATGAGCTGGAAAGAAGTGAAGTAAGAAGAACAATGAACAGTGTTCAGTAGATCTGGCTGGATTAGACGTCTGGGGGACCTGTCCGGTGTGCTTGCTCTCTTACTATGCAATGATCTATTCAGTATGAGGACAGCAATACCAGCCAGTGACTGTATGGAGACATCCTAAACATCAGGATCAGAAGTTTCCACACAGATATGGACAGATAAACAGGGCAAAGGCAAAAAGTCCATGTGTCAGGGCAATTGGAGATAAGCTCTCACCTACTAGGATGGCCACCAGCAATCCTGTGACTCTCTGCTCTTTAACTTCTTGGATTTTTGGCTTATCTCCAGGAGCCACAGCCTTACTCATAACAGTTAATGCATTAGCATGTGTGACTGAGCGAACAGTTGTAGCCGCCATCCATGGCAGCCCAAAAAGTGCACATATTCCACCCATTGCCACAATGAGAAGTAAGTCAAGATGAAAGCCTGAGCCCTTCACCAGCATCCGCTCCTTCTTACTAATAATCAGCCTGCAGAAAAATGGAAATCAGAGAGTAAAACATCATATGGTCCTTGTACTGGGGCATCTGGTATAGAAGACATGGAAGAGCAGGATGTCCACACGCACGTAGTGATCTGAGTCTCCATGAAGATCAGAATGTAGACAAGAATAGCTGGAAGAACACTGGCAAACATCATCCAGATGGGGAAGGCCTCTTCAGATCCCAGAGGGTTGATCACCCAGCCTCTCTTCTCTGGGGAGGTCACTTTGAATCCATCGGGAACACTCAGTTTCTGTAAAGTCAAATAAATATGAGATTTGTTGAAATGACTGCAGGGCTGCATACAGATCATTAATAAGTGTCACCTACCTGAGTGTAAGTGTCAGTGATACTGAAGTCCACCAAGACCATGATAAGAATAGCGATAGGAACACCAAAGTCTCCTATGACCCGACGCCCCTGAAACCACAGCAGCCAATAGAGTTAAATTATCTCTGTACTATAGAAGTATGTTTAACAGCAATGTGAAGTGGTAGCAAAATGTAATGAAATCCAGAGCAGAGTGTAGGTAGGTCTTACAGAAGTAGCGGGGTGTGTGAGGAGCACAAGTGCCGACTTACCCTCCCAGGAAAGAAATTGCTGTTCTTCAGCTTTCGCAGGAAAAAAGCTATAAAGAAAGTGCCTGCCATCAGTACCAGGGACAGGAGAGCAGTATTTGGTTGCCCTGTGATTTTTGCTGGCACCATGCTCTCTGTCTCATTGTAGTGCAGGCGATCAGTCACATTAAGGAGTTCAGAGACTGTCAGGTTCTTGCAGTTAGTGAGTGGATGCTCCTGAAAAACCTAAGAACCAAAAGTGGTGGAAAGGTTTTATTCACAGTCCAGGCTCATAGAACATGTGAAGGACAACATGAAGTTGGACGTGAAACATGTGAAGGACAACATGAAGTTGGAGGTGGCACATGCGAAGGGCAACTTGAAGGTGGAACGTACAAAAGGATGACATGAAGGTGGGGGTGAATCATGTGAAGGACAACATGAAGGTGGAGGGAATTTTTCAATCTCACCTTAAACAATTTGTAGAAAGTCTCATAGATAAAGATGAGGGAGATCAGGATGGAGAAGATTTCCTGTGTGAAGCGTGAGACAAAACGAACCAAGAAGCTTCCTTCGCAAGCCACAGTGGCCACAACAATCACAATTAGCCAAGCCCCAATCCATACGCGGCCAACCAAGTACTCCAGGCCATTAGCTGAGCAAAACTGCATATGAAAAAGTTAAGTCTCTATAAGTCCAGTGTGAATTTCTCCTAGTGCACTCCAAGGCTCGGCTAACCTCACTTGTTATACCTTCTTATGTATCCCTGACCTATCTATCATCAATGCAGCTAAGCATGACCCATGACGCCAGCCCGCCCGCCGATTTCTTCAATTCTAGATGCTTAAATAACATTTCTGAAGAAGATGAAAGATATTCGCTGCCCTTTCACGTGTGAGTGAGAAGTCGCAGATCCCATCAAGCATGAACAGAAAAAACTAATGTCAAGGTGGAAGCAAATTTGAACAGACGCTTAAATATTCACCCCTTGTGCAGGAAGGCACCACACTTGATAAGATAAAAAAAAAAATCTCTAAGCAACAAGGTTATCAAGAAGGAGGGGGTGGGGAAGGTGGATACAAGGACATTGCAGTCCCTTGAGAATTCTGTGCAGAGCAGTCCATGGCCAACTAACCCTTCAAGCACCGATCATCTTTTTTTTTTTTTTCACAATTTTTAATTATATAAAATATTAGTGTTTCCATATAATAAATTCCACACAAAATCCATAAAAAGTGACCAGTCAGGAAAATCTACCGTCCTGAAGGGAATTGTAATTTTTACAATTTTTATTACCAAATTCCATCGGAGCTCTCTGAACGCCAGTCCCTGATAATTTGGTTATAAATAATAATCTAATTATACAACCACTGTATTTCTCAGCAGGAAGCCCCCCCAACTGCCCCCTAGGTATAGTCTCTTCATTTTGGCATCAATCTTTTCATGTACTTCCATCCAATCCAGTCCCATAGTACATGAACCAGACCCTCATTAGGGTGAGAACATCTCCAACAATTCGACCCCTATTGACCCCCCATTTTGTACAGCTTGGTGTACTTGGTGCTGTATAACATTGAATCATGTGATGATTTGTATTGAGTGAAATCTCTTTACTGTCCTCACAGATATTATCCCACTGACACCCATCCAAATCCTGTCCCCACTGCCCTCGACATGGGCACACCATATTACTGAAAAGTGCTTTACATAAAATCCGATAGAATTTAGCGAACTCTTAACCAAGTCACAAGTGTTCATAAGACGCCAATCATTTGACACTTAGAGTATCAACCCTGAAAATTCTCTTATCCATCGAATTACAAAACGCATGTTTAACCCTTCACCAATCATCTCTGGTAATCTGGTATTGGAGCTTGCCCTACAAGGGTCTGTCAAATTTAAAGTCTGGGCTACATTGCCACCGATCCCTGCTGAGTCTCTGATCAATGCAGCCAAAAAATCTCAACAAAACAGTGCCAGTGTCCTTGAGAAGAGAGAATAAGGATTGGCTTTATCTTTCAGTATGACCAAGTATATAACCAGTAGAGATTGGTGAACTATTTCTTCATGAGCCAGGTTCGACCCAAATATGCAACATTTTTCAGTTTTTAATGAAACATAATAAATGACTATTTGTTTTGGACGAAATTAAATGACCACCGCCATGTGTATTGCACAGTGAAAATACAGAAGTCACTGTGTAACATTCTAGCACCACCTGATAGCCAACAGACAGTTCTGATGCCATATACAGTATATAAGGTGCTGTAAGCGTCATCATGAGCTACATACATACATCATACAGGAACACATATCTGATGTCATATACACTAAGTAAGGTGGCATTACAGTAATGGTGGAGATAGTGAAGGGTCTGTGATTCATCTCACTGCATCATACAGAGCACAGGTCTGATGTCATATACACTATATAAGGTGACATTACAGTAATGGTGGAGATAGTGAAGGGTCTGTGATTCATCTCACTGCATCATACAGAGCACAGGTCTGATGTCATATACACTATATAAGGTGACATTACAGTAATGGTGGAGATAGTGAAGGGTCTGTGATTCATCTCACTGCATCATACAGAGCACAGGTCTGATGTCATATACACTATATAAGGTGACATTACAGTAATGGTGGAGATAGTGAAGGGTCTGTGATTCATCTCACTGCATCATACAGAGCACAGGTCTGATGTCATATACACTATATAAGGTAACAGTAATGGTGGAGATAGTGAAGAGTCTGATATATCTCACTGCATCATACAGAGCACAGGTCTGATGTCATATACACTATATAAGGTGACATTATAGTAATTGTGGAGATAGTGAAGAGTCTGTGATTCATCTCACTGCGTCATACAGAGCACAGGTCTGATGTCATATACACTATATAAGGAGACATTACAGTAATGGTGGAGATAGTGAAGGGTCTGTGATTCATCTCACCGCATCATACAGAGTACAGGTCTGATGTCATATACACTATATAAGGTGACATTACAGTAATGGTGGAGATAGTGAAGGGTCTGTGATTCATCTCACTGCATCATACAGAGCACAGGTCTGATGTCATATACACTATATAAGGTGGCATTACAGTAATGGTGGAGATAGTGAAGGGTCTGTGATTCATCTCACTGCATTATACAGAGCACTCAGTGCTGATGTCATATACACTATATAAGGTGGCATTACAGTAATGGTGGAGATAGTGAAGGGTCTGTGATTCATCTCACCGCATCATACAGAGCACTCAAACCCACACTTGAACCCAGAACCTCTTGTGTCCCAGGAAGTAGCTCTTTTCACAGCTACTGGGAATTCTGGGCAATTTCCTGATCCATGATTCTGGACAGATTCTTGTTCCAAGTAACCTTGCCTTGTTTGCCTGACTAGCTCCACCCTTGGACTTCCTATTTATGCCAAGCCTCGCTACTTCCTCCTTGCTAGATTATTGTGCTTCCAGCCTTTAGTTCAGCTATTGCGCCTGCATTATGCTACATGTATTGCCTTACCAGTGTACTGAACCTCGGATTGTTATTTGACTATGGCTCCTGCCTCACCTAACATCTACTGCCTTACCAGTGTACTGAAATCGGACTGTTATTTGACCACGCCTACTCCAGTCATCTGGATTGACAGCAACTGGACTCCCATCTCACCTTGGCAATTCTCCATACCAGGTGAGCAATCATATTATTACTTTACAGCATTACAGTAATGGTGGAGATAGTGAATGGTTTGTGATTGATCTCACTGCATTATACAGAGCACAGGTCTGATGTCATATACACTATATAAGGTGACATTACAGTAATGGTGGAGATAGTGAAGGGTCTGTGATTCATCTCCCTGCATCATACAGAGCACAGGTCTGATGTCATATACACTATATAAGGTGGCATTACAGTAATGGCGGAGATAGTGAAGGGTCTGTGATTCATCTCACTGCATCATACAGAGCACAGGTCTGATGTCATATACACTATATAAGGTGACATTACAGTAATGGTGGAGATAGTGAAGGGTCTGTGATTCATCTCACTGCATCATACAGAGCACAGGTCTGATGTCATATACACTATATAAGGTGATATTACAGTAATGGTGGAGATAGTGAAGAGTCTGTGATTCATCTCACTGCATTATACAGAGCACAGGTCTGATGTCATATACACTATATAAGGTGATATTACAGTAATGGTGGAGATAGTGAAGGGTCTGTGATTCATCTCACTGCATCATACAGAGCACAGGTCTGATGTCATATACACTATATAAGGTGATATTACAGTAATGGTGGAGATAGTGAAGGGTCTGTGATTCATCTCACTGCATCATACAGAGCACAGGTCTGATGTCATATACACTATATAAGGTGACATTACAGTAATGGTGGAGATAATGAAGAGTCTGATATATCTCACTACATCATACAGAGCACAGTTCTGATGTCATATACACTATATAAGGTGGTATTACAGTAATGGTGGAGATAGTGAAGAGTCTGTGATTCATCTCACTGCATTATACAGAGCATTCAGTGCTGAGAAGCTTAGATATAGGAGAATTACAACTCAGTTTAGTAAGATTTAAGAAATTACAGGCAGACAGTGATAGAAATCATAATAGGAGTGAGGGAGAATATGTGTGCTGTGTGAGCCTGACAGCAGCAGCAATACAGACAAAGGACAGTTAACCTTTTCATTGCCAATAATTTAATTTTGTCTAAATCCATCATATTAATTCATACGTTATTGCCTACCACTTTTATTGCCACAGCTGCAACCACTGAGGCAGACATGTCCTGCGGCCTTATCCATCACAATTCCACTATAGCACACTGTTGGTACCACTGTAATGTTGGGAATTTTTTTTTTTTTTTTTTTTTTATGCCATCACAGGATAATTTTTGGTGTCTTTTTGTTTAAAAGACAATTCTTCATCACTTTTCAGCTAGGAACAGCCAGAAATTATTCTCCCAAATAACAACAACAAGCCAATGTAGCACTTACAAGCCATCAAAAGGAGCTACAAAACATTGTTTTTTGAAATATAACTGATACATGTGCCTACAAAACCACAGACAAGCACTTATCCTGAATTAAAGGGTCATTTTTGGAGCATTTAAAATATTAAAATACAGAACAGTTAGTGTGAGCGCAGTGTTTGCCTTAGAGAACTAGAAATAGGATAGAAAGGATCCTGACAGTGTAATATACTATGTTTTATAGATATATAGTCCTAGGAGCCCTGACAGTGTCATACACTATGTATTATAGATATATAGTCCTAGGAGTCCTGACAGTATCATACACTATGTTTTATAGATATATAGTCCTAGGAGCCCTGACAGTGTCATACACTATGTATTATAGATATATAGTCCTAGGAGTCCTGACAGTGTCATACACTATGTATTATAGATATATAGTCCTAGGAGTCCTGACAGTGTCATACACTATGTATTATAGATATATAGTACTAGGAGCCCTCACATTGTCATACACTATGTATTATAAATATATAGTACTAGGAGCCCTGACAGTGTCATACACTATGTATTATAGATATATAGTCCTAGGAGCCCTGACAGTGTCATACACTATGTATTATAGATATACAGTGCCTTGCGAAAGTATTCGGCCCCCTTGAACTTTTCAACCTTTTGCCACATTTCAGGCTTCAAACATAAAGAGATAAAATTTTAATTTTTTTGGTGAAGAATCAACAACAAGTGGGACACAATTGTAAAGTGGAACAAAATTTATTGGTTATTTTAAACTTTTGTAAAAAATTAAAAACTGAAAAGTGGGGCGTGCAATATTATTCGGCCCCTTTACTTTCAGTGCAGCAAACTCAGTCCAGAAGTTCAGTGAGGATCTCTGAATGATCCAATGTTGTCCTAAATGACTGATGATGATAAATATAATCCACCTATGTGTAATCAAGTCTCCATATAAATGCACCTGCTCTGTGATAGGCTCAGGGTTCTGTTTAAAGCGCAGAGAGCATCATGAAGACCAAGGAACACACCAGGCAGGTCCGTGATACTGTTGTGGAGAAGTTCAAAGCCTTATTTGGATACAAAAAGATTTCCCAAACTTTAAGCATCCCAAGGAGCACTGTGCAAGCGATCATATTGAAATGGAAGGAGTATCAGACCACTGCAAATCTACCAAGACCCGGCCGTCCCTCTAAACTTTCATCTCAAACAAGGAGAAGACTGATCAGAGATGCAGCCAAGAGGCCCATGATCACTCTGGATGAACTGCAGAGATCTACAGCTGAGGTGGGAGAGTCTGTCCATAGGACAACAATCAGTCGTACACTGCACAAATCTGGCCTTTATGGAAGAGTGGCAAGAAGAAAGCCATTTCTCAAAGATATCCATAAAAAGTCACCTGGGAGACACCAAACATGTGGAAGAAGGTGCTCTGCTCAGATGAAACCAAAATCCAACTTTTTGGCCACAATGCAAAATGATATGTTTGGCGTAAAAGCAACACAGCTCATCCCCCTGAACACACCATCCCCACTGTCACACATGGTGGGGGCAGCATCATGGTTTGGGCCTGCTTTTCTTAAGCAGGGACAGGGAAGATGGTTAAAATTGCTGGGAAGATGGATGGAGCCAAATACAGGAGCATTCTGGAAGAAAACCTGTTGGAGTCTGCAAAAGACCTGAGACTGGGACGGAGATTTATCTTCCAACAAGACAATGATCCCAAACATAAAGCCAAATCTACAATGGAATGGTTCCCAAATAAACGTATCCAGGTGTTAGAATGGCCAAGTCAAAGTCCAGACCTGAATCCAATCGAGAATCTGTGGAAAGAGCTGAAAACTGCTGTTCACAAACGCTCTCCATCCAACCTCACTGAGCTCCAGCTGTTTTCCAAGGAAGAATGGACAAGAATTTCAGTCTCTCCATGTGCAAAACTGATAGAGACATACCCCAAGCGACTTGCATCTGTAATCGCAGCAAAAGGTGGCGCTACAAAGTATTAACTTAAGGGGGCCGAATAATTTGGCACGCCCCACTTTTCAGTTTTTTATTTTTTACAAAAGTTTAAAATATCCAATAAATTTCGTTCCACTTCACAATTGTGTCCCACTTGTTGTTGATTCTTCACCAAAAAAATTAAAATTTTATATCCTTATGTTTGAAGCCTGAAATGTGGCAAAAGGTTGAAAAGTTCAAGGGGGCCGAATACTTTCGCAACGCACTGTATATAGTCCTAGGAGCCCTGACAGTGTCATACACTATGTATTATAGATATATAGTCCTAGGAGCCCTGACAGTGTCATACACTATGTATTATAGATATACAGTCCTAGGAGTCCTGACAGTGTCATACACTATGTATTATAGATATATAGTCCTAGGAGTCCTGGCAGTGTCATACACTATGTATTATAAATATGTAGTCCTAGGAGCCCTGGCAGTGTCATACACTATGCATTATAGATATATAGTCCTAGGAGCCCTGGCAGTGTCATACACTATGTATTATAGATATATATAATACTAGGAGTCCTGACAGTGTCATACACTAGTTTTAAGCTGAGGTTTGTACCAAATTTGTTTTACCCAAATCCCAGCAGGACTCTTTCTACCTGATGTAACTGGCCGCTTGCCACACTCAAGCACCTAGACTAATTAAAAAAAAAAAAAAGTAAGAAATCCTGCGAAGCTCATATTGAAGTCCCTTCCATCTGTAGAGTATTGTGTCACTCTGACATCTGACAGTGTCCTACACTATGTATTATAGATTTATAGTCCTAGGATCCCTGACAGTGTCATACACTATGTATTATAGATATATAGTCCTAGGAGTCCTGACAGTGTCATACACTATGTATTATAGATATATAGTCCTAGGAGCCCTGACAGTGTCATACACTATGTATTATAAATATATAGTCCTAGGAGCCCTGACAGTGTCATACACTATGTATTATAGATATATAGTCCTAGGAGCCCTGACAGTGTCATACAATATGTATTATAGAGATATAGTCCTAGGAGCCCTGACAGTGTCATACAATATGTATTATAGAGATATAGTCCTAGGAGCCCTGACAGTGTCATACACTATGTATTATAGATATATAGTCCTAGGAGTCCTGACAGTGTCATACACTGTGTATTATAGATATATAGTCCTAGAAGCCCTGGCAGTGTCATACATTATGTATTATAGATATATATAGCCCTAGGAGCCCTGACAGTGTCATACACTATGTATTATAGATATATAGCCCTAGGAGCCCTGACAGTGTCATACACTATGTATTATAGCTATATAGTACTAGGAGCCCTGACAGTGTCATACACTATGTATTATAGCTATATAGTCCTAGGAGCCCTGACAGTGTCATACACTATGTATTATAGATATATAGTCCTAGGAGCCCTGACAGTGTCATACACTATGTATTATAGATATATACTCCTAGGAGTCCTGACAGTGTCATACACTATGTATTATAGATATATAGTTGTGATGATTCTGCCTAAATATGGCCATAACTCAGCTATATTTTGGTCTCTGGGTATAGGATATCCCCTCTTCCTTGTTTGCATACTGTGAGCAGCTACAAGCCTAGGTGCATATTGGCAGTAGCGTCTAGGCTGGAACAATAGGGCTCCATTGTATTCCTATACAGCCCTGGCTGATCAAACAATAGTGCATTGTTCAAGCCTGGGCTGTTGACCAGATATGACTGATAACGGTATCAATTCACTTTGTCTCATCTACATACAAAGGGTCTGTCATACACTATGTATTATAGCTATATAGTCCTAGGAGCCCTGACAGTGTCATACACTATGTATTATAGCTATATAGTCCTAGGAGCCCTGACAGTGTCATACACTATGTATTATAGATATATAGCCCTAGGAGCCCTGACAGTGTCATACACTATGTATTATAGATATATAGTCCTAGGTGCCCTGACAGTGTCATACACTATGTATTATACATATATAGTCCTAGGAGCCCTGACAGTGTCATACACTATGTATTATAGATATATAGCCCTAGGAGTACTGACAGTGTCATACACTATGTATTATAGATAAATAGTCCTAGGAGTCCTGACAGTGTCATACACTATGTATTATAGATATATAGTTGTGATGATTCTGCCTAAATATGGCCATAACTCAGCTATATTTTGGTCTCTGGGTATAGGATATCCCCTCTTCCTTGCTTGCATACTGTGAGCAGCTACAAGCCTAGGTGCATATTGGCAGTAGCGTCTAGGCTGGAACAATAGGGCTCCATTGTATTCCTATACAGCCCTGGCTGATCAAACAATAGTGCATTGTTCAAGCCTGGGCTGTTGACCAGATATGACTGATAACGGTATCAATTCACTTTGTCTCATCTACATACAAAGGGTCTGAACGTGATTGAATTAACTCATCAGACTAACTGTCGCCGGTGACCTCATTCTGGGAGGGGGCATAAAGGGTATAAAAGATGAGGTAAGAGGTCTGTGGGAGGAGAGATTGCAGGAGATTACACTATGGAGATTATGCAGGAGACCATCACAGACTTCCACTGAGAGAGACTTTGACTGAGATGCTACTATGAGCAGGCAGGTTAGAATGCTGCTGCTGACGATGATGAGCCTACAAGAGACTGTGAGAGACTGTTTTGAGAGCATGCAGGCGGGATTATCGTTTTAATGCCACATGCTGAAAAGCCTCCACTGGTGACTCACACATGCCATGTGTGAGTGTTGGACTATAGAACCACATCAAGGACATATGTGGTAAAGTAATCATTTCACCTTTAATCCCTTTTATTTTATTTGTACTGTATCTTGTAACTAGTAACTGTTAATGCTTGCATATGTCTGCATATCTGTTCTGATCTGTATATGTTAGATTTTAATACCGACCCATTTAGGGGTTAATAAATATATAAAATTTAGAAGGCTTGTCTTGTATTTATCTGGTGAACCCGGCACTCACTGGCGGTGAGTGTGGTTTTTATATGAAAGAGGACTCAGGGTGTGGCCAAAGCGGTTTGGCGCGCGGAGGATCTTTCACAATAGTCCTAGGAGCCCTGACAGTGTCATACACTATGTATTATAGATATATAGTTCTAGGAGCCCTGACAGTGATATACCCTATGTATTATAGATATATAGTCCTAGGAGTCCTGACAGTGTCATACACTATGTATTATAGATATATAGTCCTAGAAGCCCTGGCAGTGTCATACACTATGTATTATATATATATATATATATATATATGTATATATATATATATATATAGTACTAGGAGTCCTGACAGTGTCATACACTAGTTTTTAAGCTGCTTTTCGTACCAAATTTGTTTTTCCCAAATCTCAGCAGGACTCTTTCTACCTGATGTAACTGGCCACTTGTCACACTCATGCACCTAGACCAATTAAAAAAAAAAATGTAAGAAATCCTGCGAAGCTCATATTGAAGTCCCTTCCATCTGTAGAGCATTGTGTCACTCTGACATCTGTATTTTTAGTATGGACCATTTATGCAGTCCAGGAAGATGTACAAGGATGAGGGGGAGATACTTTCTATGAAGACTGTACAAGGACAATGTTCATCTTCATCCTAATTGGTCCATCACAGTGTTTTAGATTCTTCATATAGCCTAACCCCTCTATAAAAAACCCTTATACAAAAAACTCACCGAATAAAAGGCTTCTTCAAATACCAACAGTGGTCCCGAAAATCCAACAATCAGCAGTGGCTGTGCCCCCAGAAGACAGAATATCACGCCCTGCAAGCACGTCCCAATGATAAGTTCTGACACCCCAATGAGACCACCTGTCTTCTCACCTGGGGACGTAAGAGGGACATGTGAGAAGGATACTGACAAGGCCATGGATGTTGCAGGAGGTCCTGTTAACATGGAGACAGTTGTGGGAGGATGACCACTGAACACATGGGAGCTGCTAATCTAGCCGGAGAGTCGTGTGTACAAGCTGGGGCTGTGAGGAGGTGGGAAAGGCTTTCTGCAAGGCATACAGTAAGTTGGAGCAGATGCACAATATAGAGAACGAAGGCTCACCCAGAAGGCCCCCAAATGTGATCGCTGGGGACAGGGCTGCAAAATAGATGAAAATGACAGCAGCCATACATTGTGCATTCAGGGCATCACGAAAATCACTTGCATATTTTGGATAACGCCGTTGGATATCTCGCACAAGACCTCCAAATGGTCTGCCTGTCCTACGCAGAGGATCATCTCCACCATCATCTGATGCCACTGCTTTAGTCAGAAGAGCTACAATGAAGAAGACACCAATGAGTGAGAGGAGACAGCATGAAGAGTGATAAATACAGGAGGTGCAGGAGAAGACGCAGAGGAGACAATCAGCCTTCAACCTTTATCTTGTGGTGTGGTGGCCTCCTCTAAGACCATCTTCTTCTCCTGGCCTTGGCGTCGTCTTAGCATCTCTCGCTGGAACAGGGCCACAGAACGTAGGAGCTCTTCTCCCATGACTTCAGAAGGCGGCAGCACAATACTACAGTCTAGAAACTCATTAATGGCATTCAGGAGATCCTGACGGTCATCAGCGAGGTAGGCCGCCTCATGGAAAGACTGGGGAGGAGACACACAGGGAGGATCAAAAGGTGGCACCAGGAGCAGAAGTGGGCACTAAAGAGACTGAGGAGCAGGAGGAAGAGGAGCTCAGGCTCCAGGATAAAACACTAAGGAAGAAACACGGGAGAGGAAAGAAGAACAGAAGCTGAAAATCACAATCTGCACCGGACACATCTACTGACACACTACTCAGTGTGCATGTATGCCGCGGAGTCAGGGGAATAGCCATAGGAGCAGTCAGCTGACAACTATGTACTGTCCATTATTAACAACATGGAATCTGTGTATATGTGAATATGCTGTATATGTACCCAAGGATCTGTGTATATGTGAATATGCTGTATATAGTAGTACAATGTTGTACCGTGTTAGCCATTGAAAGTACTGGAAGAGTGAAGAAATCAGGCGATACCTTTTAGAGGCTAACTGAGTATATTTATAAGCTGTATATGTACATAGGGATCTGTGTACATGTGAATATCCTGTGTATGTACATAGTAATCTATGTGTACATGTGAATATGCTGTATATGTACATAGGGATCTGTGTACATGTGAATATGCTGTATATGTACATAGGTATATATGTTTGTGTGTATTTGAATGTTGAATCATGTGACCCGAGGGACAGAAGATGTGGTTCTCCACACACAGGACCCATTGAGGTCTGTAATGCCTCCTGTTATTGCCCCATCTTTAGTCCTTAGTTGAGCCCCTCCTGCTGCAGACATCATGTATAGTCAGCCGTCCTGAGGAACCTTAGCTCAGTCCTTATAGACTCTCTCATATCCTTGGCTTACGTCTTCACACCTTTGGACTTGTTCTGTTCCTCGTGTTCAGACATTGACTTTGTTCTTGTTTCATTTCTTTATAGTAAACAGATAAAAGTTTCTAATTTTGCTAATAAATCTCATTTACATTGGGGGAGGGGTAATTTTCTACATATTTACATTTGGAGGGGGGGTTGGATCTTCTGCTATGGATGTCCTGCCTCTGCCCATCTGTAAGTCCCCATGGTGGGGTATCTGTCCTCTTAGTGTTTTGCCATTTGTCTTGTATATGTAGGTCTCCCCTGTCCCACCACTGAAGAGGGCACTGTATAGAACCTCAGAAGGGAACTATATCATTAATTGTCAGAGGTACATCAGGACTCACCTTATCTGACATGAGGGTGGAGATGGACCTCCCGATCTCGTGATAATCCATATTGGAAGTGCTAGGACCTAGTAGGACGAATAAGAATCGCACAGGAATGGGAACTTCAAGGACACAGTCCAGCTCCACCGCCTCCTGCAGTCGTACAAAGGCCATGGTCGGTTGGTCAAGGAACTCTACACATCCTGAAGACATAAAAGAGCCAAAATCAGTGGATGGGTGTGACACAAAGCCAACGCTAAGCTCCAAGCTCCATGTCAGACCCAAGTATTGAGGGAACATCCTTAGACGCCTAAACTGGAGCTCCTGGGCCCCAATTCAAGATATGTAATGGGCCTCTACCTTCCCTGTGCCTTGTATAATAGTGGTACATTTTATGTGGCAGAAGGACCTTTAGGGGTCATTCAGAGTCTAGGACCCAGTAGTGGCTGCTAACACTTTACCCACTGCAGCGACACCCCTGCTCAAGAGGAATGATGTCATCTGGTGGATAATCTGGGCAAACACATCTGCAGAGCTCTCCTCCTAGATCCCTACCACTCCCCACTAGTGTACAGACCCGTCTACAGAGCTCTCCTCCTACATCCCTACCACTCCCCACTAGTGTACAGCAGATCTACAGAGCTCTCCTCCTAGATCCCTACCACTCCCCACTAGTGTACAGATCCATCTACAGAGCTCTCCTCCTATATCCCTACCACTCTCCACCACTGTACAGACCCGTCTACAGAGCTCTCCTCCTACATCCCTACCACTCCCCACTAGTGTACAGCAGATCTACAGAGCTCTCCTCCTACATCCCTACCACTCCCCACTAGTGTACAGACCCATCTACAGAGTTCTCCTAGATCCCGACCACTCCCCACTAGTGTACAGACCTGTCTACAGAGCTCTCCTTCTATATCCCTACCACTCTCCACCAGTGTACAGATCCATCTACAGAGCTCTCCTCCTATATCCCTACCACTCTCCACCAGTGTACAGACCTGTCTACAGAGCTCTCCTCCTAGATCCCTACCACTCTCCACCAGTGTACAGATCCATCTACAGAGCTCTCCTCCTATATCCCTACCACTGTCCACTAGTGTACAGACCCATCTACAGAGCTCTCCTTCTAGATCCCTACAACTCCCCACTAGTGTACAGCAGATCTAGAGAGCTCTCCTCCTAGATCCCTACCACTCCCCACCAGTGTACAGACCCATCTACAGAGTTCTCCTCCTAGATCCCTACCACTCCCCACTAGTGTACAGCAGATCTACAGAGCTCTCCTCCTAGATCCCTACCAATCTCCACCAGTGTACAGACCTGTCTACAGAGCTCTCCTCCTAGATCCCTACCACTCCCCACTAGTGTACAGCAGATCTACAGAGCTCTCCTCCTAGATCCCTACCACTCCCCACTAGTGTACAGATCCATCTACAGAGCTCTCCTCCTAGATCCCTACCACTCCCCACTAGTGTACAGCAGATCTACAGAGCTCTCCTCCTAGATCCCTACCACTCCCCACTAGTGTACAGATCCATCTACAGAGCTCTCCTCCTAGATCCCTACCACTCCCCACTAGTGTACAGATCCATCTACAGAGCTCTCCTCCTATATCCCTACCACTCTCCACCAGTGTACAGACCCGTCTACAGAGCTCTCCTCCTACATCCCTACCACTCCCCACTAGTGTACAGCAGATCTACAGAGCTCTCCTCCTACATCCCTACCACTCCCCACTAGTGTACAGCAGATCTACAGAGCTCTCCTCCTACATCCCTACCAATCTCCACCAGTGTACAGACCTGTCTACAGAGCTCTCCTCGTAGATCCCTACCACTGTCCACTAGTGTACAGACCCATCTACAGAGCTCTCCTTCTAGATCCCTACAACTCCCCACTACTGTACAGCAGATCTAGAGAGCTCTCCTCCTAGATCCCTACCACTCTCCACCAGTGTACAGCAGATCTAGAGAGCTCTCCTCCTAGATCCCTACCACTCCCCACCAGTGTACAGACCCATCTACAGAGTTCTCCTCCTAGATCCCTACCACTCCCCACTAGTGTACAGCAGATCTACAGAGCTCTCCTCCTAGATCCCTACCAATCTCCACCAGTGTACAGATCCATCTACAGAGCTCTCCTCCTAGATCCCTACCACTCTCCACCAGTGTACAGCAGATCTACAGAGCTCTCCTCCTAGATCCCTAC
Source organism: Leptodactylus fallax (assembly GCA_947044405.1). Taxonomy (NCBI): domain Eukaryota; kingdom Metazoa; phylum Chordata; class Amphibia; order Anura; family Leptodactylidae; genus Leptodactylus; species Leptodactylus fallax. The sequence goes on along the minus strand of CAMRHE010000795.1, from coordinate 111,077 downwards.
CAATCTCCACCAGTGTACAGACCTGTCTACAGAGCTCTCCTCCTAGATCCCTACCACTCCCCACTAGTGTACAGCAGATCTATAGAGCTCTCCTCCTGGATCCCTACCAATCTCCACCAGTGTACAGACCTGTCTACAGAGCTCTCCTCCTAGATCCCTACCACTCCCCACTAGTGTACAGCAGATCTATAGAGCTCTCCTCCTGGATCCCTACCAATCTCCACCAGTGTACAGACCTGTCTACAGAGCTCTCCTCCTAGATCCCTACCACTCCCCACTAGTGTACAGCACATCTAGAGAGCACTGCACTGTGATGAAACCAGGACACAACATGGCAGCAGTGCCCTGTGAGGAAGGCAGGACTTTCTAATAAAATATGACAGAATATAAGCCAGAAGTCCTTACCTAACACAAACATGAACAGCGAGCATTGTAAGTCAAAGAATTGCCCATTCAACTACACACCTATGGTGCAAGCAACATGAATGCCAGGACCAAGCGCCAGACATGACTTAGCACCCGGAGCCACCACACTCACCAACTAGTACCACGCTGGCCTCTGCATTCTCCGGGATCTTCTCTAGGAGTTTCAATTCATGTTTAGACTTTGAGCGTTGGATTGTGGGGAATGAGGGAAGAGATTCTCGCTGTACAAAACACAGAGAAGAAAGCATTGACTGTCCATGACCTGCACACAGATCTAAGTGCATCAAACCTCAACATCATTTCACCTCACGATCCACGTCGATCTTGGTCTCCTGTTCTGCGGGGTCTCCACCCATTAGGGGGTCTGTTAAGTTGGGCTCACTGTTCTGAGAAATATGGTTATTGCTGTGATGTCCAAGCAGAGAGCCCAAGCTGGCAGCTGAAATGTTCCTGGAGAACGTAGAGTCCTTCTCATCGCTTGGATGGCTAAAAATGCAATAAATGTGCGTCACTTTATATAGAGTGTCAAGATATATGTGACAGGGACTCGCCATACAATTTCTGTACATTTATGCACCTGTGCTTCAGAAGTAAAGCTCGCAGCACATTGGCTCGGTCCTCTGACTTTATCTGGTCACTGATGATCATCTGTTCCACAACCTGATGAGCAATTCCTGGCAGAGTTCTCTGGTCCAAGTCTAAAAGGACAGCACCTGGGGAAGGAGAAACTGTAACCACAACCGTACGCACAGCACATGTTGTATATGCCCATCCTGTATCTTAAACTTCACTCTAGACTTATCTAGACTCATCGATTTATCTCCCATAACTAGCCTCAATGCATTATCAGATCCTGTCTCAGCCTACAGTATCCCCAGCATTCTCCCACGTCTTGCCTCGACATATCCTCAGATGTGACCTCAGGCTTCGTCTAGTCTTAGTATACAGTCATATGTGATCTCAGCCTAGTCTTAGTATACAGCCAGATCTGATCTCAGGCTAAATCTAGTCTTATTATACAGTCAGATCTGATCTCAGGCTACGTCTAGTCTTAGTATACAGTCATATGTGATCTCAGGCTACATCTAGTCTTAGTATACAGTCAGATCTGATCACAGGCTACGTCTAGTCTTAGTATACAGTCAGATCTGATCTCAGGCTACGTCTAGTCTTAGTATACAGTCATATGTGATCTCAGGCTACGTCTAGTCTTAGTATACAGTCATATGTGATCTCAGGCTACGTCTAGTCTTAGTATACAGTCATATGTGATCTCAGGTTACATCTAGTCTTAGTATACAGTCATATGTGATCTCAGGCTACATCTAGTCTTAGTATACAGTCAGATCTGATCTCAGGCTACGTCTAGTCTTAGTATACAGTCAGATCTGATCTCAGGCTACGTCTAGTCTTAGTATACAGTCATATGTGATCTCAGGCTACATCTAGTCTTAGTATACAGTCAGATCTGATCTCAGGCTACGTCTAGTCTTAGTATACAGTCAGGTCTGATCTCAGGCTACGTCTAGTCTTAGTATACAGTCATATGTGATCTCAGGCTACGTCTAGTCTTAGTATACAGTCATATGTGATCTCAGGCTACATCTAGTCTTAGTATACAGTCAGATATGATCTCAGGCTACGTCTAGTCTTAGTATACAGTCAGATCTGATCTCAGGCTACGTCTAGTCTTAGTATACAGTCATATGTGATCTCAGGCTACATCTAGTCTTAGTATACAGTCATATGTGATCTCAGGCTACATCTAGTCTTAGTATACAGTCAGATCTGATCTCAGGCTACGTCTAGTCTTAGTATACAGTCAGATCTGATCTCAGGCTACGTCTAGTCTTAGTATACAGTCATATGTGATCTCAGGCTACGTCTAGTCTTAGTATACAGTCATATGTGATCTCAGGCTACATCTAGTCTTAGTATACAGTCAGATATGATCTCAGGCTACGTCTAGTCTTAGTATACAGTCAGATCTGATCTCAGGATAATCTAGTCTTATTATACAGTCAAATCTGATCTCAGGCTTCATCTAGTCTTAGTATACAGTCAGATCTGATCTCAGGCTACGTCTAGTCTTAGTATACAGTCATATGTGATCTCAGGCTACGTCTAGTCTTAGTATACAGTCATATGTGATCTCAGGCTACATCTAGTCTTAGTATACAGTCAGATATGATCTCAGGCTACGTCTAGTCTTAGTATACAGTCAGATCTGATCTCAGGCTACGTCTAGTCTTAGTATACAGTCATATGTGATCTCAGGCTACATCTAGTCTTAGTATACAGTCATATGTGATCTCAGGCTACATCTATTCTTAGTATACAGTCAGATCTGATCTCAGGCTATGTCTAGTCTTAGTATACAGTCAGATCTGATCTCAGGCTACGTCTAGTCTTAGTATACAGTCATATGTGATCTCAGGCTACGTCTAGTCTTAGTATACAGTCATATGTGATCTCAGGCTACATCTAGTCTTAGTATACAGTCAGATATGATCTCAGGCTACGTCTAGTCTTAGTATACAGTCAGATCTGATCTCAGGCTACGTCTAGTCTTAGTGTACAGTCATATGTGATCTCAGGCTACATCTAGTCTTAGTATACAGTCATATGTGATCTCAGGCTACATCTAGTCTTAGTATACAGTCAGATCTGATCACAGGCTACGTCTAGTATTAGTATACAGTCAGATCTGATCTCAGGCTACGTCTAGTCTTAGTATACAGTCATATGTGATCTCAGGCTACGTCTAGTCTTAGAATACAGTCAGATCTGATCTCAGGCTACGTCTAGTCTTAGTATACAGTCAGATCTGATCTCAGGCTACGTCTAGTCTTAGTATACAGTCATATGTGATCTCAGGCTACGTCTAGTCTTAGTATACAGTCATATGTGATCTCAGGCTACGTCTAGTCTTAGTATACAGTCATATGTGATCTCAGGCTACATCTAGTCTTAGTATACAGCCAGATCTGATCTCAGGCTACGTCTAGTCTTAGTATACAGTCAAATCTGATCTCAGGCTACGTCTAGTCTTAGTATACAGTCAGATCTGATCTCAGGCTACGTCTAGTCTTAGTATACAGTCAAATCTGATCTCAGGCTACGTCTAGTCTTAGTATACAGTCAAATCTGATCTCAGGCTACGTCTAGTCTTAGTATACAGTCATATGTGATCTCAGGCTATGTCTAGTCTTAGTATACAGTCAGATCTGATCTCAGGCTACGTCTAGTCTTAGTATACAGTCAGATCTGATCTCAGGCTACGTCTAGTCTTAGTATACAGTCAGATCTGATCTCAGGCTAAATCTAGTCTTATTATACAGTCAAATCTGATCTCAGGCTACATCTAGTCTTAGTATACAGTCAGATCTGATCTCAGGCTACGTCTAGTCTTAGTATACAGTCAGATCTGATCTCCGGCTACGTCTAGTCTTAGTATACAGTCAGATCTGATCTCAGGCTACGTCTAGTCTTAGTATACAGTTATATGTGATCTCAGGCTACGTCTAGTCTTAGTATACAGTAAGATCTGATCTCAGGCTACGTCCAGTCTTAGTATACAGTCAAATCTGATCTCAGGCTACATCTAGTCTTAGTATACAGTCGTATGTGATCTCAGGCTACGTCTAGTCTTAGCATACAGTCAGATCTGATCTCAGGCTACGTCTAGTCTTAGTATACAGTCAGATCTGATCTCAGGCTACGTCTAGTCTTAGTATACAGTCAGATCTGATCTCAGGCTTCATCTAGTCTAAGTATACAGTCAGATCTGATATCAGGCTACGTCTAGTCTTAGTATACAGTCAAATCTGATCTCAGGCTACGTCTAGTCTTAGTATACCGTCAGATCTGATCTCAGGCTACGTCTAGTCTTAGTACACAGTAAGATCTGATCTCAGGCTACGTCTAGTCTTAGTATACAGTCAAATCTGATCTCAGGCTACGTCTAGTCTTAGTATACAGTCAAATCTGATCTCAGGCTACGTCTAGTCTTAGTATACAGTAAGATCTGATCTCAGGCTACGTCTCGTCTTAGTATACAGTCAAATCTGATCTCAGGCTACGTCTAGTCTTAGTATACAGTCAGATATGATCTCAGGCTACGTCTAGTCTTAGTATACAGTCAGATCTGATCTCAGGCTAAATCTAGTCTTATTATACAGTCAAATCTGATCTCAGGCTACATCTAGTCTTAGTATACAGTCAGATCTGATCTCAGGCTACGTCTAGTCTTAGTATACAGTCAGATCTGATCTCAGGATAATCTAGTCTTATTATACAGTCAAATCTGATCTCAGGCTTCATCTAGTCTTAGTATACAGTCAGATCTGATCTCCGGCTACGTCTAGTCTTAGTATACAGTCAGATCTGATCTCAGGCTACGTCTAGTCTTAGTATACAGTTATATGTGATCTCAGGCTACGTCTAGTCTTAGTATACAGTAAGATCTGATCTCAGGCTACGTCCAGTCTTAGTATACAGTCAAATCTGATCTCAGGCTACATCTAGTCTTAGTATACAGTCGTATGTGATCTCAGGCTACGTCTAGTCTTAGCATACAGTCAGATCTGATCTCAGGCTACGTCTAGTCTTAGTATACAGTCAGATCTGATCTCAGGCTACGTCTAGTCTTAGTATACAGTCAGATCTGATCTCAGGCTTCATCTAGTCTAAGTATACAGTCAGATCTGATATCAGGCTACGTCTAGTCTTAGTATACAGTCAAATCTGATCTCAGGCTACGTCTAGTCTTAGTATACCGTCAGATCTGATCTCAGGCTACGTCTAGTCTTAGTACACAGTAAGATCTGATCTCAGGCTACGTCTAGTCTTAGTATACAGTCAAATCTGATCTCAGGCTACGTCTAGTCTTAGTATACAGTCAAATCTGATCTCAGGCTACGTCTAGTCTTAGTATACAGTAAGATCTGATCTCAGGCTACGTCTCGTCTTAGTATACAGTCAAATCTGATCTCAGGCTACGTCTAGTCTTAGTATACAGTCAGATATGATCTCAGGCTACGTCTAGTCTTAGTATACAGTCAGATCTGATCTCAGGCTACGTCTAGTCTTAGTTTACAGTCATATGTGATCTCAGGCTACATCTAGTCTTAGTATACATTCATATGTGATCTCAGGCTACATCTAGTCTTAGTATATAGTCAGATCTGATCACAGGCTACGTCTAGTCTTAGTATACAGTCAGATCTGATCTCAGGCTACGTCTAGTCTTAGTATACAGTCATATGTGATCTCAGGCTACGTCTAGTCTTAGTATACAGTCAGATCTGATCTCAGGCTACGTCTAGTCTTAGTATACAGTCAGATCTGATCTCAGGCTACATCTAGTCTTAGTGTACAGTCATATGTGATCTGAGGCTACGTCTAGTCTTATTATACAGTCATATGTGATCTCAGGCTACGTCTAGTCTTAGTATACAGTCATATGTGATCTCAGGCTACATCTAGTCTAAGTATACAGTCAGATCTGATCTCAGGCTACGTCTAGTCTTAGTATACAGTCAGATCTGATCTCAGGCTACGTCTAGTCTTAGTATACCGTCAGATCTGATCTCAGGCAACGTCTAGTCTCAGTATACAGTTAGATCTGATCTCAGGCTACGTCTAGTCTTATTATACAGTAAGATCTGATCTCAGGCTATGTCTAGTCTTAGTATACCGTCAGATCTGATCTCAGGCAACGTCTAGTCTTAGTATACAGTCAGATCTGATTTCAGGCTATGTCTAGTCTTAGTATACAGTCAGATCTGATCTCAGGCTACGTCTAGTCTTAGTATACAGTCATATGTGATCTCAGGCTACGTCTAGTCTTAGTATACAGTCAGATCTTATCTCAGGCTACATCTAGTCTTAGTATACAGTCAGATCTGATCTCAGGCTACGTCTAGTCTTAGTATACAGTCAGATCTGATCTCAGGCTAAATCTAGTCTTATTATACAGTCAAATCTGATCTCAGGCTACATCTAGTCTTAGTATACAGTCAGATCTGATCTCAGGCTACGTCTAGTCTTATTATACAGTCAGATCTGATCTCAGGCTACGTCTAGTCTTATTATACAGTCAGATCTGATTTCAGGCTACGTCTAGTCTTAGTATACAGTCAGATGTGACCTCAGGCTTCGTCTAGTCTTAGTAAACAGCCAGATCTGATCTCAGGCTAAATCTAGTCTTATTATACAGTCAGATCTGATTTCAGGCTACGTCTAGTCTTAGTATACAGTCAAATCTGATCTCAGGCTACGTCTAGTCTTAGTATACAGTCATATGTGATCTCAGGCTACATCTAGTCTTAGTATACAGTCAGATGTGATCTCAGGCTACGTCTAGTCTTAGTGTACAGTCAGATCTGATCTCAGGCTACGTCTAGTCTTAGTATACAGTCAAATCTGATCTCAGGCTACGTCTAGGCTTAGTATACAGTCGTATGTGATCTCAGGCTACGTCTAGTCTTAGCATACAGTCAGATCTGATCTCAGGCTACGTCTAGTCTTAGTTTACAGTCAGATCTAATCTCAGGCTACGTCTAGTCTTAGTATACAGTCAGATCTGATCTCAGGCTTCATCTAGTCTTAGTATACAGTCATATGTGATCTCAGGCTACGTCTAGTCTTAGTATACAGTCAAATATGATCTCAGGCTACGTCTAGTCTTAGTATACAGTCAAATCTGATCTCAGGCTACGTCTAGTCTTAGTATACCGTCAGATCTGATCTCAGGCTACGTCTAGTCTTAGTACACAGTAAGATCTGATCTCAGGCTACGTCTAGTCTTAGTATACAGTCAAATCTGATCTCAGGCTACGTCTAGTCTTAGTATACAGTCAAATCTGATCTCAGGCTACGTCTAGTCTTAGTATACAGTAAGATCCGATCTCAGGCTACGTCTCGTCTTAGTATACAGTCAAATCTGATCTCAGGCTACGTCTAGTCTTAGTATACAGTCAGATATGATCTCAGGCTACGTCTAGTCTTAGTATACAGTCAGATCTGATCTCAGGCTACGTCTAGTCTTAGTTTACAGTCATATGTGATCTCAGGCTACATCTAGTCTTAGTATACATTCATATGTGATCTCAGGCTACATCTAGTCTTAGTATATAGTCAGATCTGATCACAGGCTACGTCTAGTCTTAGTATACAGTCAGATCTGATCTCAGGCTACGTCTAGTCTTAGTATACAGTCATATGTGATCTCAGGCTACGTCTAGTCTTAGTATACAGTCAGATCTGATCTCAGGCTACGTCTAGTCTTAGTATACAGTCAGATCTGATCTCAGGCTACATCTAGTCTTAGTGTACAGTCATATGTGATCTGAGGCTACGTCTAGTCTTATTATACAGTCATATGTGATCTCAGGCTACGTCTAGTCTTAGTATACAGTCATATGTGATCTCAGGCTACATCTAGTCTAAGTATACAGTCAGATCTGATCTCAGGCTACGTCTAGTCTTAGTATACAGTCAGATCTGATCTCAGGCTACGTCTAGTCTTAATATACCGTCAGATCTGATCTCAGGCAACGTCTAGTCTCAGTATACAGTTAGATCTGATCTCAGGCTACGTCTAGTCTTATTATACAGTAAGATCTGATCTCAGGCTATGTCTAGTCTTAGTATACCGTCAGATCTGATCTCAGGCAACGTCTAGTCTTAGTATACAGTCAGATCTGATTTCAGGCTATGTCTAGTCTTAGTATACAGTCAGATCTGATCTCAGGCTACGTCTAGTCTTAGTATACAGTCATATGTGATCTCAGGCTACGTCTAGTCTTAGTATACAGTCAGATCTGATCTCAGGCTACATCTAGTCTTAGTATACAGTCAGATCTGATCTCAGGCTACGTCTAGTCTTAGTATACAGTCAGATCTGATCTCAGGCTAAATCTAGTCTTATTATACAGTCAAATCTGATCTCAGGCTACATCTAGTCTTAGTATACAGTCAGATCTGATCTCAGGCTACGTCTAGTCTTATTATACAGTCAGATCTGATCTCAGGCTACGTCTAGTCTTATTATACAGTCAGATCTGATTTCAGGCTACGTCTAGTCTTAGTATACAGTCAGATGTGACCTCAGGCTTCGTCTAGTCTTAGTAAACAGCCAGATCTGATCTCAGGCTAAATCTAGTCTTATTATACAGTCAGATCTCATTTCAGGCTACGTCTAGTCTTAGTATACAGTCAAATCTGATCTCAGGCTACGTCTAGTCTTAGTATACAGTCATATGTGATCTCAGGCTACATCTAGTCTTAGTATACAGTCAGATGTGATCTCAGGCTACGTCTAGTCTTAGTGTACAGTCAGATCTGATCTCAGGCTACGTCTAGTCTTAGTATACAGTCAAATCTGATCTCAGGCTACGTCTAGTCTTAGTATACAGTCGTATGTGATCTCAGGCTACGTCTAGTCTTAGCATACAGTCAGATCTGATCTCAGGCTACGTCTAGTCTTAGTTTACAGTCAGATCTAATCTCAGGCTACGTCTAGTCTTAGTATACAGTCAGATCTGATCTCAGGCTTCATCTAGTCTTAGTATACAGTCATATGTGATCTCAGGCTACGTCTAGTCTTAGTATACAGTCAAATATGATCTCAGGCTACGTCTAGTCTTAGTATACAGTCATATGTGATCTCAGGCTACATCTAGTCTTAGTATACAGTAAGATCTGATCTCAGGCTACGTCTAGTCTTAGTATACAGTCAGATCTGATTTCAGGCTACGTCTAGTCTTAGTATACAGTCATATGTGATCTCAGGCTACGTCTAGTCTTAGTATATAGTCAGATCTGATCTCAGGCTACGTCTAGTCTTAGTGTACAGTCAGATCTGATCTCAGGCTACGTCTAGTCTTAGTATACAGTCAAATCTGATCTCAGGCTACGTCTAGTCTTAGTATACAGTCATATGTGATCTCAGGCTACATCTAGTCTTAGTATACAGTCAGATCTGATCTCAGGCTACGTCTAGTCTTAGTATACAGTCAGATCTGATCTCAGGCTACGTCTAGTCTTAGTATAAAGTCAGATCTGATCTCAGGCTACGTCTAGTCTTAGTATACAGTCAGATCTGATCTCAGGCTATGTCTAGTCTTAGTATACAGTAAGATCTGATCTCCGGCTACGTCTAGTCTTAGTATACAGTCAGATCTGATTTCAGGCTATGTCTAGTCTTAGTATACAGTAAGATCTGATCTCAGGCTACGCCTAGTCTTAGTATACAGTCATATGTGATCTCAGGCTACGTCTAGTCTTAGTATACAGTCAGATCTGATCTCAGGCTACGTCTAGTCTTAGTATACAGTCATATGTGATCTCAGGCTACGTCTAGTCTTAGTATACAGTCAGATCTGATCTCAGGCTACGTCTAGTCTTAGTATACAGTCAGATCTGATCTCAGGCTAAATCTAATCTTATTATACAGTCAAATCTGATCTCAGGCTACATCTAGTCTTAGTATACAGTCAGATCTGATCTCAGGCTACGTCTAGTCTTATTATACAGTCAGATCTGATCTCAGGCTACGTCTAGTCTTAGTATACAGTCAGATCTGATCTCAGGCTACGTCTAGTCTTAGTATACAGTCAGATGTGACCTCAGGCTTCGTCTAGTCTTAGTATACAGCCAGATCTGATCTCAGGCTAAATCTAGTCTTATTATACAGTCAGATCTGATCTCAGGCTACGTCTAGTCTTAGTATACAGACAAATCTGATCTCAGGCTACGTCTAGTCTTAGTATACAGTCATATGTGATCTCAGGCTACATCTAGTCTTAGTATACAGTCAGATCTGATCTCAGGCTACGTCTATTCTTAGTGTACAGTCAGATCTGATCTCAGGCTACGTCTAGTCTTAGTATACAGTCAAATCTGATCTCAGGCTACGTCTAGTCTTAGTATACAGTCGTATGTGATCTCCGGCTATGTCTAGTCTTAGCATACAGTAAGATCTGATCTCAGGCTACGTCTAGTCTTAGTATACAGTCAGATCTGATCTCAGGCTACGTCTAGTCTTAGTATACAGTCATATGTGATCTCAGGCTACGTCTAGTCTTAGTATAAAGTCAGATCTGATCTCAGGCTACGTCTTGTCTTAGTATATAGTCAGATCTGATCTCAGGCTACGTCTATTCTTAGTATACAGTCAGATCTGATCTCAGGCTACGTCTAGTCTTAGTATACCGTCAGATCTGATCTCAGGCTACGTCTAGTCTTAGTATACAGTCGTGTGTGATCTCAGGCTACGTCTAGTCTTAGCATACAGTCAGATCTGATCTCAGGCTACGTCTAGTCTTAGTATACAGTCAGATCTGATCTCAGGCTTCATCTAGTCTAAGTATACAGTCATATGTGATCTCAGGCTACGTCTAGTCTTAATATACAGTCAAATATGATCTCAGGCTACGTCTAGTCTTAGTATACAGTCATATGTGATCTCAGGCTACATCTAGTCTTAGTATACAGTAAGATCTGATCTCAGGCTACGTCTAGTCTTAGTATACAGTCAGATCTGATCTCAGGCTACGTCTAGTCTTAGTATACAGTCATATGTGATCTCAGGCTACGTCTATTCTTAGTATAAAATCAGATCTGATCTCAGGCTACGTCTTGTCTTAGTATATAGTCAGATCTGATCTCAGGCTACGTCTAGTCTTAGTATACAGTCAGATCTGATCTCAGGCTACGTCTAGTCTTAGTATACCGTCAGATCTGATCTCAGGCAACATCTAGTCTTAGTATACAGTTAGATCTGATCTCAGGCTACGTCTAGTCTTATTATACAGTAAGATCTGATCTCAGGCTACGTCTAGTCTTAGTATACAGTCATATGTGATCTCACGCTACTTCTAGTCTTAGTATACAGTCATATGTGATCTCAGGCTACGTCTAGTCTTAGTATACAGTCAGATCTGATCTCAGGCTATGTCTAGTCTTAGTATACAGTAAGATCTGATCTCCGGCTACGTCTAGTCTTTGTATACAGTCAGATCTGATTTCAGGCTATGTCTAGTCTTAGTATACAGTAAGATCTGATCTCAGGCTACGTCTAGTCTTAGTATACAGTCAGATCTGATCTCAGGCTACATCTAGTCTTAGTATACAGTAAGATCTGATCTCAGGCTACGTCTAGTCTTAGTATACAGTCAGATCTGATCTCAGGCTATGTCTAGTCTTAGTATACAGTAAGATCTGATCTCCGGCTACGTCTAGTCTTAGTATACAGTCAGATCTGATTTCAGGCTATGTCTAGTCTTAGTATACAGTCAGATCTGATCTCAGGCTATGTCTAGTCTTAGTATACAGTAAGATCTGATCTCAGGCTACGTCTAGTCTTAGTATACAGTCATATGTGATCTCAGGCTTCATCTAGTCTTCGTATACAATCATGTGATCTCAGTCTATGTCTAGTCTTAGTATACAGTCAGATCTGATCTCAGGCTACATCTAGTCTTAGTATACAGTCATATGTGATCTCAGGCTACATCTAGTCTTAGTATACTGTCATATGTAATCTCAGGCTACATCTAGTCTTAGTATACAGTCATATGTGATCTCAGGCTACATCTAGTCTTAGTATACAGTCATATGTGATCTCAGGCTACATCTAGTCTTAGTATACAGTCATATGTGATCTCAGGCTACATCTAGTCTTAGTATACAGTTGTATGTGATCTCAGGCTACATCTAGTCTTAGTATACAGTCATATGTGATCTCAGGCTACATCTAGTCTTAGTATACAGTTGTATGTGATCTCAGGCTACGTCTAGTCTTAGTATACAGTCATATGTGATCTCAGGCTACGTCTAGTCTTAGTATACAGTAAGATCTGATCTCAGGCAACGTCTAGTCTTAGTATACAGTAAGATCTGATCTCAGGCTACGTCTAGTCTTAATATACAGTAAGATCTGATCTCAGGCTACGTCTAGTCTTAGTATACAGTCAGATCTGATCTCAGGCTACGTCTAGTCTTAGTATACAGTCATATGTGATCTCAGGCTACGTCTAGTCTTAGTATACAGTAAGATCTGATCTGAGGCTACGTCTAGTCTTAGTATACAGTCATATGTGATCTCAGGCTACGTCTAGTCTTAGTATACAGTAAGATCTGATCTCAGGTTTCGTCTAGTCTTAGTATACAGTAAGATCTGATCTCAGGCTACGTCTAGTCTTAGTATACAGTCAGATCTGATCTCAGGCTATGTCTAGTCTTAGTATACAGTCATATGTGATCTCAGGCTACATCTAGTCTTAGTATACAGTCAGATCTGATCTCAGGCTACGTCTAGTCTTAGTATACAGTCAGGTCTGATCTCAGGCTACGTCTAGTCTTAGTATACAGTCATATGTGATCTCAGGCTACGTCTAGTCTTAGTATACAGTCATATGTGATATCAGGCTACATCTAGTCTTAGTATACAGTCAGATATGATCTCAGGCTACGTCTAGTCTTAGTATACAGTCAGATCTGATCTCAGGCTACGTCTAGTCTTAGTATACAGTCATATGTGATCTCAGGCTACATCTAGTCTTAGTATACAGTCATATGTGATCTCAGGCTACATCTAGTCTTAGTATACAGTCAGATCTGATCTCAGGCTACGTCTAGTCTTAGTATACAGTCAGATCTGATCTCAGGCTACGTCTAGTCTTAGTATACAGTCATATGTGATCTCAGGCTACGTCTAGTCTTAGTATACAGTCAGATCTGATCTCAGGCTACGTCTAGTCTTAGTATACAGTCAGATCTGATCTCAGGCTACGTCTAGTCTTAGTATACAGTCATATGTGATCTCAGGCTACGTCTAGTCTTAGTATACAGTCATATGTGATCTCAGGCTACGTCTAGTCTTAGTATACAGTCATATGTGATCTCAGGCTACATCTAGTCTTAGTATACAGTCAGATCTGATCTCAGGCTACGTCTAGTCTTAGTATACAGTTATATGTGATCTCAGGCTACGTCTAGTCTTAGTATACAGTAAGATCTGATCTCAGGCTATGTCTAGTCTTAGTATACAGTCAGATGTGACCTCAGGCTTCGTCTAGTCTTAGTATACAGCCAGATCTGATCTCAGGCTACGTCTAGTCTTAGTATACAGTCAAATCTGATCTCAGGCTACGTCTAGTCTTAGTATACAGTCATATGTGATCTCAGGCTACGTCTAGTCTTAGCATACAGTCAGATCTGATCTCAGGCTACGTCTAGTCTTAGTATACAGTAAGATCTGATCTCAGGCTATGTCTAGTCTTAGTATACAGTCAGATCTGATCTCAGGATAATCTAGTCTTATTATACAGTCAAATCTGATCTCAGGCTTCATCTAGTCTTAGTATACAGTCAGATCTGATCTCCGGCTACGTCTAGTCTTAGTATACAGTCAGATCTGATCTCAGGCTACGTCTAGTCTTAGTATACAGTTATATGTGATCTCAGGCTACGTCTAGTCTTAGTATACAGTAAGATCTGATCTCAGGCTACGTCTAGTCTTAGTATACAGTCAAATCTGATCTCAGGCTACATCTAGTCTTAGTATACAGTCGTATGTGATCTCAGGCTACGTCTAGTCTTAGTATACAGTCATATGTGATCTCAGGCTACGTCTAGTCTTAGTATACAGTCAGATCTGATCTCAGGCTACGTCTAGTCTTAGTATACAGTCAGATCTGATCTCAGGCTACGTCTAGTCGTAGTATACAGTCATATGTGATCTCAGGCTACGTCTAGTCTTAGTATACAGTCATATGTGATCTCAGGCTACGTCTAGTCTTAGTATACAGTCATATGTGATCTCAGGCTACATCTAGTCTTAGTATACAGTCAGATCTGATCTCAGGCTACGTCTAGTCTTAGTATACAGTAAGATCTGATCTCAGGCTATGTCTAGTCTTAGTATACAGTCAGATGTGACCTCAGGCTTCGTCTAGTCTTAGTATACAGCCAGATCTGATCTCAGGCTACGTCTAGTCTTAGTATACAGTCAAATCTGATCTCAGGCTACGTCTAGTCTTAGTATACAGTCAAATCTGATCTCAGGCTACGTCTAGTCTTAGTATACAGTCATATGTGATCTCAGGCTACGTCTAGTCTTAGTATACAGTCAGATCTGATCTCAGGCTACGTCTAGTCTTAGTATACAGTAAGATCTGATCTCAGGCTATGTCTAGTCTTAGTATACAGTCAAATCTGATCTCAGGCTACGTCTAGTCTTAGTATACAGTCAAATCTGATCTCAGGCTACGTCTAGTCTTAGTATACAGTCATATGTGATCTCAGGCTACGTCTAGTCTTAGTATACAGTCAGATCTGATCTCAGGCTACGTCTAGTCTTAGTATACAGTCAGATCTGATCTCAGGCTACGTCTAGTCTTAGTATACAGTCAGATCTGATCTCAGGCTAAATCTAGTCTTATTATACAGTCAAATCTGATCTCAGGCTACATCTAGTCTTAGTATACAGTCAGATCTGATCTCAGGCTACGTCTAGTCTTAGTATACAGTCAGATCTGATCTCAGGATAATCTAGTCTTATTATACAGTCAAATCTGATCTCAGGCTTCATCTAGTCTTAGTATACAGTCAGATCTGATCTCCGGCTACGTCTATTCTTAGTATACAGTCAGATCTGATCTCAGGCTACGTCTAGTCTTAGTATACAGTTATATGTGATCTCAGGCTACGTCTAGTCTTAGTATACAGTAAGATCTGATCTCAGGCTACGTCTAGTCTTAGTATACAGTCAAATCTGATCTCAGGCTACATCTAGTCTTAGTATACAGTCGTATGTGATCTCAGGCTACGTCTAGTCTTAGCATACAGTCAGATCTGATCTCAGGCTACGTCTAGTCTTAGTATACAGTCAGATCTGATCTCAGGCTACGTCTAGTCTTAGTATACAGTCAGATCTGATCTCAGGCTACGTCTAGTCTTAGTATACAGTCAGATCTGATCTCAGGCTACGTCTAGTCTTAGTATACAGTCAGATCTGATCTCAGGCTTCATCTAGTCTAAGTATACAGTCATATGTGATCTCAGGCTACGTCTAGTCTTAATATACAGTCAAATATGATCTCAGGCTACGTCTAGTCTTAGTATACAGTCATATGTGATCTCAGGCTACATCTAGTCTTAGTATACAGTAAGATCTGATCTCAGGCTACGTCTAGTCTTAGTATACAGTCAGATCTGATCTCAGGCTACGTCTAGTCTTAATATACAGTCAAATATGATCTCAGGCAACGTCTAGTCTTAGTATACAGTCATATGTGATCTCAGGCTACATCTAGTCTTCGTATACAGTAAGATCTGATCTCAGGCTACGTCTAGTCTTAGTATACAGTCAGATCTGATCTCAGGCTACGTCTAGTCTTAGTATACAGTCATATGTGATCTCAGGCTACGTCTATTCTTAGTATAAAATCAGATCTGATCTCAGGCTACGTCTTGTCTTAGTATATAGTCAGATCTGATCTCAGGCTACGTCTAGTCTTAGTATACAGTCAGATCTGATCTCAGGCTACGTCTAGTCTTAGTATACCGTCAGATCTGATCTCAGGCAACATCTAGTCTTAGTATACAGTTAGATCTGATCTCAGGCTACGTCTAGTCTTATTATACAGTAAGATCTGATCTCAGGCTACGTCTAGTCTTAGTATACAGTCATATGTGATCTCACGCTACTTCTAGTCTTAGTATACAGTCATATGTGATCTCAGGCTACGTCTAGTCTTAGTATACAGTCAGATCTGATCTCAGGCTATGTCTAGTCTTAGTATACAGTAAGATCTGATCTCCGGCTACGTCTAGTCTTTGTATACAGTCAGATCTGATTTCAGGCTATGTCTAGTCTTAGTATACAGTAAGATCTGATCTCAGGCTACGTCTAGTCTTAGTATACAGTCAGATCTGATCTCAGGCTACATCTAGTCTTAGTATACAGTAAGATCTGATCTCAGGCTACGTCTAGTCTTAGTATACAGTCAGATCTGATTTCAGGCTATGTCTAGTCTTAGTATACAGTCAGATCTGATCTCAGGCTATGTCTAGTCTTAGTATACAGTAAGATCTGATCTCAGGCTACGTCTAGTCTTAGTATACAGTCATATGTGATCTCAGGCTTCATCTAGTCTTCGTATACAATCATGTGATCTCAGGCTATGTCTAGTCTTAGTATACAGTCAGATCTGATCTCAGGCTACATCTAGTCTTAGTATACAGTCATATGTGATCTCAGGCTACATCTAGTCTTAGTATACTGTCATATGTAATCTCAGGCTACATCTAGTCTTAGTATACAGTCATATGTGATCTCAGGCTACATCTAGTCTTAGTATACAGTCATATGTGATCTCAGGCTACGTCTAGTCTTAGTATACAGTCATATGTGATCTCAGGCTACATCTAGTCTTAGTATACAGTTGTATGTGATCTCAGGCTACGTCTAGTCTTAGTATACAGTCATATGTGATCTCAGGCTACGTCTAGTCTTAGTATACAGTAAGATCTGATCTCAGGCAACGTCTAGTCTTAGTATACAGTAAGATCTGATCTCAGGCTACGTCTAGTCTTAATATTCAGTAAGATCTGATCTCAGGCTACGTCTAGTCTTAGTATACAGTCAGATCTGATCTCAGGCTACGTCTAGTCTTAGTATACAGTCATATGTGATCTCAGGCTACGTCTAGTCTTAGTATACAGTAAGATCTGATCTGAGGCTACGTCTAGTCTTAGTATACAGTCATATGTGATCTCAGGCTACGTCTAGTCTTAGTATACAGTAAGATCTGATCTCAGGTTTCGTCTAGTCTTAGTATACAGTAAGATCTGATCTCAGGCTACGTCTAGTCTTAGTATACAGTCAGATCTGATCTCAGGCTATGTCTAGTCTTAGTATACAGTCATATGTGATCTCAGGCTACATCTAGTCTTAGTATACAGTCAGATCTGATCTCAGGCTACGTCTAGTCTTAGTATACAGTCAAGTCTGATCTCAGGCTACGTCTAGTCTTAGTATACAGTCATATGTGATCTCAGGCTACGTCTAGTCTTAGTATACAGTCATATGTGATATCAGGCTACATCTAGTCTTAGTATACAGTCAGATATGATCTCAGGCTACGTCTAGTCTTAGTATACAGTCAGATCTGATCTCAGGCTACGTCTAGTCTTAGTATACAGTCATATGTGATCTCAGGCTACATCTAGTCTTAGTATACAGTCATATGTGATCTCAGGCTACATCTAGTCTTAGTATACAGTCAGATCTGATCTCAGGCTACGTCTAGTCTTAGTATACAGTCAGATCTGATCTCAGGCTACGTCTAGTCTTAGTATACAGTCATATGTGATCTCAGGCTACGTCTAGTCTTAGCATACAGTCATATGTGATCTCAGGCTACATCTAGTCTTAGTATACAGTCAGATATGATCTCAGGCTACGTCTAGTCTTAGTATACAGTCAGATCTGATCTCAGGCTACGTCTAGTCTTAGTGTACAGTCATATGTGAACTCAGGCTACATCTAGTCTTAGTATACAGTCATATGTGATCTCAGGCTACATCTAGTCTTAGTATACAGTCAGATCTGATCACAGGCTACGTCTAGTATTAGTATACAGCCAGATCTGATCTCAGGCTACGTCTAGTCTTAGTATACAGTCATATGTGATCTCAGGCTACGTCTAGTCTTAGTATACAGTCAGATCTGATCTCAGGCTACGTCTAGTCTTAGTATACAGTCAGATCTGATCTCAGGCTACGTCTAGTCTTAGTATACAGTCATATGTGATCTCAGGCTACGTCTAGTCTTAGTATACAGTCATATGTGATCTCAGGCTACGTCTAGTCTTAGTATACAGTCATATGTGATCTCAGGCTACATCTAGTCTTAGTATACAGTCAGATCTGATCTCAGGCTACGTCTAGTCTTAGTATACAGTTATATGTGATCTCAGGCTACGTCTAGTCTTAGTATACAGTAAGATCTGATCTCAGGCTATGTCTAGTCTTAGTATACAGTCAGATGTGACCTCAGGCTTCGTCTAGTCTTAGTATACAGCCAGATCTGATCTCAGGCTACGTCTAGTCTTAGTATACAGTCAAATCTGATCTCAGGCTACGTCTAGTCTTAGTATACAGTCAAATCTGATCTCAGGCTACGTCTAGTCTTAGTATACAGTCATATGTGATCTCAGGGTACGTCTAGTCTTAGCATACAGTCAGATCTGATCTCAGGCTACGTCTAGTCTTAGTATACAGTAAGATCTGATCTCAGGCTATGTCTAGTCTTAGTATACAGTCAAATCTGATCTCAGGCTACGTCTAGTCTTAGTATACAGTCAAATCTGATCTCAGGCTACGTCTAGTCTTAGTATACAGTCATATGTGATCTCAGGCTATGTCTAGTCTTAGTATACAGTCAGATCTGATCTCAGGCTACGTCTAGTCTTAGTATACAGTCAGATCTGATCTCAGGCTACGTCTAGTCTTAGTATACAGTCAGATCTGATCTCAGGCTAAATCTATTCTTATTATACAGTCAAATCTGATCTCAGGCTACATCTAGTCTTAGTATACAGTCAGATCTGATCTCAGGCTACGTCTAGTCTTAGTATACAGTCAGATCTGATCTCAGGATAATCTAGTCTTATTATACAGTCAAATCTGATCTCAGGCTTCATCTAGTCTTAGTATACAGTCAGATCTGATCTCCGGCTACGTCTAGTCTTAGTATACAGTCAGATCTGATCTCAGGCTACGTCTAGTCTTAGTATACAGTTATATGTGATCTCAGGCTACGTCTAGTCTTAGTATACAGTAAGATCTGATCTCAGGCTACGTCTAGTCTTAGTATACAGTCAAATCTGATCTCAGGCTACATCTAGTCTTAGTATACAGTCGTATGTGATCTCAGGCTACGTCTAGTCTTAGTATACAGTCATATGTGATCTCAGGCTACGTCTAGTCTTAGTATACAGTCAGATCTGATCTCAGGCTACGTCTAGTCTTAGTATACAGTCAGATCTGATCTCAGGCTACGTCTAGTCTTAGTATACAGTCAGATCTGATCTCAGGCTAAATCTAGTCTTATTATACAGTCAAATCTGATCTCAGGCTACATGTAGTCTTAGTATACAGTCAGATCTGATCTCAGGCTACGTCTAGTCTTAGTATACAGTCAGATCTGATCTCAGGATAATCTAGTCTTATTATACAGTCAAATCTGATCTCAGGCTTCATCTAGTCTTAGTATACAGTCAGATCTGATCTCCGGCTACGTCTAGTCTTAGTATACAGTCAGATCTGATCTCAGGCTACGTCTAGTCTTAGTATACAGTTATATGTGATCTCAGGCTACGTCTAGTCTTAGTATACAGTAAGATCTGATCTCAGGCTACGTCTAGTCTTAGTATACAGTCAAATCTGATCTCAGGCTACATCTAGTCTTAGTATACAGTCGTATGTGATCTCAGGCTACGTCTAGTCTTAGCATACAGTCAGATCTGATCTCAGGCTACGTCTAGTCTTAGTATACAGTCAGATCTGATCTCAGGCTACGTCTAGTCTTAGTATACAGTCAGATCTGATCTCAGGCTTCATCTAGTCTAAGTATACAGTCAGATCTGATCTCAGGCTACGTCTAGTCTTAGTATACAGTCATATGTGATCTCAGGCTACGTCTAGTCTTAGTATACAGTCATATGTGATCTCAGGCTACGTCTAGTCTTAGTATACAGTCATATGTGATCTCAGGCTACATCTAGTCTTAGTATACAGTCAGATCTGATCTCAGGCTACGTCTAGTCTTAGTATACAGTTATATGTGATCTCAGGCTACGTCTAGTCTTAGTATACAGTAAGATCTGATCTCAGGCTATGTCTAGTCTTAGTATACAGTCAGATGTGACCTCAGGCTTCGTCTAGTCTTAGTATACAGCCAGATCTGATCTCAGGCTACGTCTAGTCTTAGTATACAGTCAAATCTGATCTCAGGCTACGTCTAGTCTTAGTATACAGTCAAATCTGATCTCAGGCTACGTCTAGTCTTAGTATACAGTCATATGTGATCTCAGGCTACGTCTAGTCTTAGCATACAGTCAGATCTGATCTCAGGCTACGTCTAGTCTTAGTATACAGTAAGATCTGATCTCAGGCTATGTCTAGTCTTAGTATACAGTCAAATCTGATCTCAGGCTACGTCTAGTCTTAGTATACAGTCAAATCTGATCTCAGGCTACGTCTAGTCTTAGTATACAGTCATATGTGATCTCAGGCTATGTCTAGTCTTAGTATACAGTCAGATCTGATCTCAGGCTACGTCTAGTCTTAGTATACAGTCAGATCTGATCTCAGGCTACGTCTAGTCTTAGTATACAGTCAGATCTGATCTCAGGCTAAATCTATTCTTATTATACAGTCAAATCTGATCTCAGGCTACATCTAGTCTTAGTATACAGTCCGATCTGATCTCAGGCTACGTCTAGTCTTAGTATACAGTCAGATCTGATCTCAGGATAATCTAGTCTTATTATACAGTCAAATCTGATCTCAGGCTTCATCTAGTCTTAGTATACAGTCAGATCTGATCTCCGGCTACGTCTAGTCTTAGTATACAGTCAGATCTGATCTCAGGCTACGTCTAGTCTTAGTATACAGTTATATGTGATCTCAGGCTACGTCTAGTCTTAGTATACAGTAAGATCTGATCTCAGGCTACGTCTAGTCTTAGTATACAGTCAAATCTGATCTCAGGCTACATCTAGTCTTAGTATACAGTCGTATGTGATCTCAGGCTACGTCTAGTCTTAGTATACAGTCATATGTGATCTCAGGCTACGTCTAGTCTTAGTATACAGTCAGATCTGATCTCAGGCTACGTCTAGTCTTAGTATACAGTCAGATCTGATCTCAGGCTACGTCTAGTCGTAGTATACAGTCATATGTGATCTCAGGCTACGTCTAGTCTTAGTATACAGTCATATGTGATCTCAGGCTACGTCTAGTCTTAGTATACAGTCATATGTGATCTCAGGCTACATCTAGTCTTAGTATACAGTCAGATCTGATCTCAGGCTACGTCTAGTCTTAGTATACAGTAAGATCTGAACTCAGGCTATGTCTAGTCTTAGTATACAGTCAGATGTGACCTCAGGCTTCGTCTAGTCTTAGTATACAGCCAGATCTGATCTCAGGCTACGTCTAGTCTTAGTATACAGTCAAATCTGATCTCAGGCTACGTCTAGTCTTAGTATACAGTCAAATCTGATCTCAGGCTACGTCTAGTCTTAGTATACAGTCATATGTGATCTCAGGCTACGTCTAGTCTTAGTATACAGTCAGATCTGATCTCAGGCTACGTCTAGTCTTAGTATACAGTAAGATCTGATCTCAGGCTATGTCTAGTCTTAGTATACAGTCAAATCTGATCTCAGGCTACGTCTAGTCTTAGTATACAGTCAAATCTGATCTCAGGCTACGTCTAGTCTTAGTATACAGTCATATGTGATCTCAGGCTACGTCTAGTCTTAGTATACAGTCAGATCTGATCTCAGGCTACGTCTAGTCTTAGTATACAGTCAGATCTGATCTCAGGCTACGTCTAGTCTTAGTATACAGTCAGATCTGATCTCAGGCTAAATCTAGTCTTATTATACAGTCAAATCTGATCTCAGGCTACATCTAGTCTTAGTATACAGTCAGATCTGATCTCAGGCTACGTCTAGTCTTAGTATACAGTCAGATCTGATCTCAGGATAATCTAGTCTTATTATACAGTCAAATCTGATCTCAGGCTTCATCTAGTCTTAGTATACAGTCAGATCTGATCTCCGGCTACGTCTAGTCTTAGTATACAGTCAGATCTGATCTCAGGCTACGTCTAGTCTTAGTATACAGTTATATGTGATCTCAGGCTACGTCTAGTCTTAGTATACAGTAAGATCTGATCTCAGGCTACGTCTAGTCTTAGTATACAGTCAAATCTGATCTCAGGCTACATCTAGTCTTAGTATACAGTCGTATGTGATCTCAGGCTACGTCTAGTCTTAGCATACTGTCAGATCTGATCTCAGGCTACGTCTAGTCTTAGTATACAGTCAGATCTGATCTCAGGCTACGTCTAGTCTTAGTATACAGTCAGATCTGATCTCAGGCTTCATCTAGTCTAAGTATACAGTCAGATCTGATCTCAGGCTACGTCTAGTCTTAGTATACCGTCAGATCTGATCTCAGGCTACGTCTAGTCTTAGTACTCAGTAAGATCTGATCTCAGGCTACGTCTAGTCTTAGTATACAGTCAAATCTGATCTCAGGCTACGTCTAGTCTTAGTATACAGTCAAATCTGATCTCAGGCTACGTCTAGTCTTAGTATACAGTCGTATGTGATCTTTGGCTACGTCTAGTCTTAGCATACAGTCAGATCTGATCTCAGGCTTCATCTAGTCTAAGTATACAGTCAGATCTGATCTCAGGCTACGTCTAGTCTTAGTATACAGCCAGATCTGATCTCAGGCTAAATCTAGTCTTAGTATACAGTCAGATCTGATCTCAGGCTACGTCTAGTCTTAGTATACAGTAAGATCTGATCTCAGGCTACGTCTAGTCTTAGTATACAGTCAAATCTGATCTCAGGCTACGTCTAGTCTTAGTATACAGTCAGATATGATCTCAGGCTACGTCTAGTCTTAGTATACAGTCAGATCTGATCTCAGGCTACGTCTAGTCTTAGTTTACAGTCATATGTGATCTCAGGCTACATCTAGTCTTAGTATACATTCATATGTGATCTCAGGCTACATCTAGTCTTAGTATATAGTCAGATCTGATCACAGGCTACGTCTAGTCTTAGTATACAGTCAGATCTGATCTCAGGCTACGTCTAGTCTTGGTATACAGTCATATGTGATCTCAGGCTACGTCTAGTCTTAGTATACAGTCAGATCTGATCTCAGGCTACGTCTAGTCTTAGTATACAGTCAGATCTGATCTCAGGCTACGTCTAGTCTTAGTGTACAGTCATATGTGATCTGAGGCTACGTCTAGTCTTATTATACAGTCATATGTGATCTCAGGCTACGTCTAGTCTTAGTATACAGTCATATGTGATCTCAGGCTACATCTAGTCTAAGTATACAGTCAGATCTGATCTCAGGCTACGTCTAGTCTTAGTATACAGTCAGATCTGATCTCAGGCTACGTCTAGTCTTAGTATACCGTCAGATCTGATCTCAGGCAACGTCTAGTCTCAGTATACAGTTAGATCTGATCTCAGGCTACGTCTAGTCTTATTATACAGTAAGATCTGATCTCAGGCTATGTCTAGTCTTAGTATACCGTCAGATCTGATCTCAGGCAACGTCTAGTCTTAGTATACAGTCAGATCTGATTTCAGGCTATGTCTAGTCTTAGTATACAGTCAGATCTGATCTCAGGCTACGTCTAGTCTTAGTATACAGTCAGGTCTGATCTCAGGCTACGTCTAGTCTTAGTATACAGTCAGATCTGATCTCAGGCTACATCTAGTCTTAGTATACAGTCAGATCTGATCTCAGGCTACGTCTAGTCTTAGTATACAGTCAGATCTGATCTCAGGCTAAATCTAGTCTTATTATACAGTCAAATCTGATCTCAGGCTACATCTAGTCTTAGTATACAGTCAGATCTGATCTCAGGCTACGTCTAGTCTTATTATACAGTCAGATCTGATCTCAGGCTACGTCTAGTCTTAGTATACAGTCAGATCTGATCTCAGGCTACATCTAGTCTTAGTATACAGTCAGATCTGATCTCAGGCTACGTCTAGTCTTATTATACAGTCAGATCTGATTTCAGGCTACGTCTAGTCTTAGTATACAGTCAGATGTGACCTCAGGCTTCGTCTAGTCTTAGTAAACAGCCAGATCTGATCTCAGGCTAAATCTAGTCTTATTATACAGTCAGATCTGATTTCAGGCTACGTCTAGTCTTAGTATACAGTCAAATCTGATCTCAGGCTACGTCTAGTCTTAGTATACAGTCATATGTGATCTCAGGCTACATCTAGTCTTAGTATACAGTCAGATGTGATCTCAGGCTACGTCTAGTCTTAGTGTACAGTCAGATCTGATCTCAGGCTACGTCTAGTCTTAGTATACAGTCAAATCTGATCTCAGGCTACGTCTAGTCTTAGTATACAGTCGTATGTGATCTCAGGCTACGTCTAGTCTTAGCATACAGTCAGATCTGATCTCAGGCTACGTCTAGTCTTAGTTTACAGTCAGATCTAATCTCAGGCTACGTCTAGTCTTAGTATACAGTCAGATCTGATCTCAGGCTTCATCTAGTCTTAGTATACAGTCATATGTGATCTCAGGCTACGTCTAGTCTTAGTATACAGTCAAATATGATCTCAGGCTACGTCTAGTCTTAGTATACAGTCATATGTGATCTCAGGCTACATCTAGTCTTAGTATACAGTAAGATCTGATCTCAGGCTACGTCTAGTCTTAGTATACAGTCAGATCTGATTTCAGGCTACGTCTAGTCTTAGTATACAGTCATATGTGATCTCAGGCTACGTCTAGTCTTAGTATATAGTCAGATCTGATCTCAGGCTACGTCTAGTCTTAGTGTACAGTCAGATCTGATCTCAGGCTACGTCTAGTCTTAGTATACAGTCAAATCTGATCTCAGGCTACGTCTAGTCTTAGTATACAGTCATATGTGATCTCAGGCTACATCTAGTCTTAGTATACAGTCAGATCTGATCTCAGGCTACGTCTAGTCTTAGTATACAGTCAGATCTGATCTCAGGCTACGTCTAGTCTTAGTATAAAGTCAGATCTGATCTCAGGCTACGTCTAGTCTTAGTATACAGTCAGATCTGATCTCAGGCTATGTCTAGTCTTAGTATACAGTAAGATCTGATCTCCGGCTACGTCTAGTCTTAGTATACAGTCAGATCTGATTTCAGGCTATGTCTAGTCTTAGTATACAGTAAGATCTGATCTCAGGCTACGTCTAGTCTTAGTATACAGTCATATGTGATCTCAGGCTACGTCTAGTCTTAGTATACAGTCAGATCTGATCTCAGGCTACGTCTAGTCTTAGTATACAGTCAGATCTGATCTCAGGCTACGTCTAGTCTTAGTATACAGTCAGATCTGATCTCAGGCTAAATCTAGTCTTATTATACAGTCAAATCTGATCTCAGGCTACATCTAGTCTTAGTATACAGTCAGATCTGATCTCAGGCTACGTCTAGTCTTATTATACAGTCAGATCTGATCTCAGGCTACGTCTAGTCTTAGTATACAGTCAGATCTGATCTCAGGCTACGTCTAGTCTTAGTATACAGTCAGATGTGACCTCAGGCTTCGTCTAGTCTTAGTATACAGCCAGATCTGATCTCAGGCTAAATCTAGTCTTATTATACAGTCAGATCTGATCTCAGGCTACGTCTAGTCTTAGTATACAGTCAAATCTGATCTCAGGCTACGTCTAGTCTTAGTATACAGTCATATGTGATCTCAGGCTACATCTAGTCTTAGTATACAGTCAGATCTGATCTCAGGCTACGTCTATTCTTAGTGTACAGTCAGATCTGATCTCAGGCTACGTCTAGTCTTAGTATACAGTCAAATCTGATCTCAGGCTACGTCTAGTCTTAGTATACAGTCGTATGTGATCTCCGGCTATGTCTAGTCTTAGCATACAGTCAGATCTGATCTCAGGCTTCATCTAGTCTAAGTATACAGTCATATGTGATCTCAGGCTACATCTAGTCTTAGTATACAGTCAAATATGATCTCAGGCTACGTCTAGTCTTAGTATACAGTCATATGTGATCTCAGGCTACATCTAGTCTTAGTATACAGTAAGATCTGATCTCAGGCTACGTCTAGTCTTAGTATACAGTCAGATCTGATCTCAGGCTACGTCTAGTCTTAGTATACAGTCATATGTGATCTCAGGCTACGTCTAGTCTTAGTATAAAGTCAGATCTGATCTCAGGCTACGTCTTGTCTTAGTATATAGTCAGATCTGATCTCAGGCTACGTCTAGTCTTAGTATACAGTCAAATCTGATCTCAGGCTACGTCTAGTCTTAGTATACAGTCGTGTGTGATCTCAGGCTACGTCTAGTCTTAGCATACAGTCAGATCTGATCTCAGGCTACGTCTAGTCTTAGTATACAGTCAGATCTGATCTCAGGCTTCATCTAGTCTAAGTATACAGTCATATGTGATCTCAGGCTACGTCTAGTCTTAATATACAGTCAAATATGATCTCAGGCTACGTCTAGTCTTAGTATACAGTCATATGTGATCTCAGGCTACATCTAGTCTTAGTATACAGTAAGATCTGATCTCAGGCTACGTCTAGTCTTAGTATACAGTCAGATCTGATCTCAGGCTACGTCTAGTCTTAGTATACAGTCATATGTGATCTCAGGCTACGTCTATTCTTAGTATAAAGTCAGATCTGATCTCAGGCTACGTCTTGTCTTAGTATATAGTCAGATCTGATCTCAGGCTACGTCTAGTCTTAGTATACAGTCAGATCTGATCTCAGGCTACGTCTAGTCTTAGTATACCGTCAGATCTGATCTCAGGCAACATCTAGTCTTAGTATACAGTTAGATCTGATCTCAGGCTACGTCTAGTCTTATTATACAGTAAGATCTGATCTCAGGCTACGTCTAGTCTTAGTATACAGTCATATGTGATCTCAGGCTACTTCTAGTCTTAGTATACAGTCATATGTGATCTCAGGCTACGTCTAGTCTTAGTATACAGTCAGATCTGATCTCAGGCTATGTCTAGTCTTAGTATACAGTAAGATCTGATCTCCGGCTACGTCTAGTCTTTGTATACAGTCAGATCTGATTTCAGGCTATGTCTAGTCTTAGTATACAGTAAGATCTGATCTCAGGCTACGTCTAGTCTTAGTATACAGTCATATGTGATCTCAGGCTACGTCTAGTCTTAGTATACAGTCATATGTGATCTCAGGCTACGTCTAGTCTTAGTATACAGTCAGATCTGATCTCAGGCTACATCTAGTCTTAGTATACAGTAAGATCTGATCTCAGGCTACGTCTAGTCTTAGTATACAGTCAGATCTGATCTCAGGCTATGTCTAGTCTTAGTATACAGTAAGATCTGATCTCCGGCTACGTCTAGTCTTAGTATACAGTCAGATCTGATTTCAGGCTATGTCTAGTCTTAGTATACAGTCAGATCTGATCTCAGGCTATGTCTAGTCTTAGTATACAGTAAGATCTGATCTCAGGCTACGTCTAGTCTTAGTATACAGTCATATGTGATCTCAGGCTTCATCTAGTCTTCGTATACAATCATGTGATCTCAGGCTATGTCTAGTCTTAGTATACAGTCAGATCTGATCTCAGGCTACATCTAGTCTTAGTATACAGTCATATGTGATCTCAGGCTACATCTAGTCTTAGTATACTGTCATATGTGATCTCAGGCTACATCTAGTCTTAGTATACAGTCATATGTGATCTCAGGCTACATCTAGTCTTAGTATACAGTCATATGTGATCTCAGGCTACATCTAGTCTTAGTATACAGTCATATGTGATCTCAGGCTACATCTAGTCTTAGTATACAGTCATATGTGATCTCAGGCTACATCTAGTCTTAGTATACTGTCATATGTGATCTCAGGCTACATCTAGTCTTAGTATACAGTCATATGTGATCTCAGGCTACATCTAGTCTTAGTATACAGTCATATGTGATCTCAGGCTACGTCTAGTCTTAGTATACAGTAAGATCTGATCTCAGGCAACGTCTAGTCTTAGTATACAGTAAGATCTGATCTCAGGCTACGTCTAGTCTTAATATACAGTAAGATCTGATCTCAGGCTACGTCTAGTCTTAGTATACAGTAAGATCTGATCTCAGGCTACGTCTAGTCTTAGTATACAGTCATATGTGATCTCAGGCTACGTCTAGTCTTAGTATACAGTAAGATCTGATCTCAGGCTACGTCTAGTCTTAGTATACAGTCATATGTGATCTCAGGCTACGTCTAGTCTTAGTATACAGTAAGATCTGATCTCAGGCTTCGTCTAGTCTTAGTATACAGTAAGATCTGATCTCAGGCTACGTCTAGTGTTAGTATACAGTAAGATCTGATCTCAGACTACGTCTAGTCTTAGTATACAGTAAGATCTGATCTCAGGCTACGTCTAGTCTTAGTATACAGTCAGATCTGATCTCAGGCTATGTCTAGTCTTAGTATACAGTAAGATCTGATCTCCGGCTACGTCTAGTCTTTGTATACAGTCAGATCTGATTTCAGGCTATTTCTAGTCTTAGTATACAGTAAGATCTGATCTCAGGCTACGTCTAGTCTTAGTATACAGTCAGATCTGATCTCAGGCTACATCTAGTCTTAGTATACAGTAAGATCTGATCTCAGGCTACGTCTAGTCTTAGTATACAGTCAGATCTGATTTCAGGCTATGTCTAGTCTTAGTATACAGTCAGATCTGATCTCAGGCTATGTCTAGTCTTAGTATACAGTAAGATCTGATCTCAGGCTACGTCTAGTCTTAGTATACAGTCATATGTGATCTCAGGCTTCATCTAGTCTTCGTATACAATCATGTGATCTCAGGCTATGTCTAGTCTTAGTATACAGTCAGATCTGATCTCAGGCTACATCTAGTCTTAGTATACAGTCATATGTGATCTCAGGCTACATCTAGTCTTAGTATACTGTCATATGTAATCTCAGGCTACATCTAGTCTTAGTATACAGTCATATGTGATCTCAGGCTACATCTAGTCTTAGTATACAGTCATATGTGATCTCAGGCTACGTCTAGTCTTAGTATACAGTCATATGTGATCTCAGGCTACATCTAGTCTTAGTATACAGTTGTATGTGATCTCAGGCTACGTCTAGTCTTAGTATACAGTCATATGTGATCTCAGGCTACGTCTAGTCTTAGTATACAGTAAGATCTGATCTCAGGCAACGTCTAGTCTTAGTATACAGTAAGATCTGATCTCAGGCTACGTCTAGTCTTAATATACAGTAAGATCTGATCTCAGGCTACGTCTAGTCTTAGTATACAGTCAGATCTGATCTCAGGCTACGTCTAGTCTTAGTATACAGTCATATGTGATCTCAGGCTACGTCTAGTCTTAGTATACAGTAAGATCTGATCTGAGGCTACGTCTAGTCTTAGTATACAGTCATATGTGATCTCAGGCTACGTCTAGTCTTAGTATACAGTAAGATCTGATCTCAGGTTTCGTCTAGTCTTAGTATACAGTAAGATCTGATCTCAGGCTACGTCTAGTCTTAGTATACAGTCAGATCTGATCTCAGGCTATGTCTAGTCTTAGTATACAGTCATATGTGATCTCAGGCTACATCTAGTCTTAGTATACAGTCAGATCTGATCTCAGGCTACGTCTAGTCTTAGTATACAGTCAGGTCTGATCTCAGGCTACGTCTAGTCTTAGTATACAGTCATATGTGATCTCAGGCTACGTCTAGTCTTAGTATACAGTCATATGTGATATCAGGCTACATCTAGTCTTAGTATACAGTCAGATATGATCTCAGGCTACGTCTAGTCTTAGTATACAGTCAGATCTGATCTCAGGCTACGTCTAGTCTTAGTATACAGTCATATGTGATCTCAGGCTACATCTAGTCTTAGTATACAGTCATATGTGATCTCAGGCTACATCTAGTCTTAGTATACAGTCAGATCTGATCTCAGGCTACGTCTAGTCTTAGTATACAGTCAGATCTGATCTCAGGCTACGTCTAGTCTTAGTATACAGTCATATGTGATCTCAGGCTACGTCTAGTCTTAGCATACAGTCATATGTGATCTCAGGCTACATCTAGTCTTAGTATACAGTCAGATATGATCTCAGGCTACGTCTAGTCTTAGTATACAGTCAGATCTGATCTCAGGCTACGTCTAGTCTTAGTGTACAGTCATATGTGAACTCAGGCTACATCTAGTCTTAGTATACAGTCATATGTGATCTCAGGCTACATCTAGTCTTAGTATACAGTCAGATCTGATCACAGGCTACGTCTAGTATTAGTATACAGCCAGATCTGATCTCAGGCTACGTCTAGTCTTAGTATACAGTCATATGTGATCTCAGGCTACGTCTAGTCTTAGTATACAGTCAGATCTGATCTCAGGCTACGTCTAGTCTTAGTATACAGTCAGATCTGATCTCAGGCTACGTCTAGTCTTAGTATACAGTCATATGTGATCTCAGGCTACGTCTAGTCTTAGTATACAGTCATATGTGATCTCAGGCTACGTCTAGTCTTAGTATACAGTCATATGTGATCTCAGGCTACATCTAGTCTTAGTATACAGTCAGATCTGATCTCAGGCTACGTCTAGTCTTAGTATACAGTTATATGTGATCTCAGGCTACGTCTAGTCTTAGTATACAGTAAGATCTGATCTCAGGCTATGTCTAGTCTTAGTATACAGTCAGATGTGACCTCAGGCTTCGTCTAGTCTTAGTATACAGCCAGATCTGATCTCAGGCTACGTCTAGTCTTAGTATACAGTCAAATCTGATCTCAGGCTACGTCTAGTCTTAGTATACAGTCAAATCTGATCTCAGGCTACGTCTAGTCTTAGTATACAGTCATATGTGATCTCAGGGTACGTCTAGTCTTAGCATACAGTCAGATCTGATCTCAGGCTACGTCTAGTCTTAGTATACAGTAAGATCTGATCTCAGGCTATGTCTAGTCTTAGTATACAGTCAAATCTGATCTCAGGCTACGTCTAGTCTTAGTATACAGTCAAATCTGATCTCAGGCTACGTCTAGTCTTAGTATACAGTCATATGTGATCTCAGGCTATGTCTAGTCTTAGTATACAGTCAGATCTGATCTCAGGCTACGTCTAGTCTTAGTATACAGTCAGATCTGATCTCAGGCTACGTCTAGTCTTAGTATACAGTCAGATCTGATCTCAGGCTAAATCTATTCTTATTATACAGTCAAATCTGATCTCAGGCTACATCTAGTCTTAGTATACAGTCAGATCTGATCTCAGGCTACGTCTAGTCTTAGTATACAGTCAGATCTGATCTCAGGATAATCTAGTCTTATTATACAGTCAAATCTGATCTCAGGCTTCATCTAGTCTTAGTATACAGTCAGATCTGATCTCCGGCTACGTCTAGTCTTAGTATACAGTCAGATCTGATCTCAGGCTACGTCTAGTCTTAGTATACAGTTATATGTGATCTCAGGCTACGTCTAGTCTTAGTATACAGTAAGATCTGATCTCAGGCTACGTCTAGTCTTAGTATACAGTCAAATCTGATCTCAGGCTACATCTAGTCTTAGTATACAGTCGTATGTGATCTCAGGCTACGTCTAGTCTTAGTATACAGTCATATGTGATCTCAGGCTACGTCTAGTCTTAGTATACAGTCAGATCTGATCTCAGGCTACGTCTAGTCTTAGTATACAGTCAGATCTGATCTCAGGCTACGTCTAGTCTTAGTATACAGTCAGATCTGATCTCAGGCTAAATCTAGTCTTATTATACAGTCAAATCTGATCTCAGGCTACATCTAGTCTTAGTATACAGTCAGATCTGATCTCAGGCTACGTCTAGTCTTAGTATACAGTCAGATCTGATCTCAGGATAATCTAGTCTTATTATACAGTCAAATCTGATCTCAGGCTTCATCTAGTCTTAGTATACAGTCAGATCTGATCTCCGGCTACGTCTAGTCTTAGTATACAGTCAGATCTGATCTCAGGCTACGTCTAGTCTTAGTATACAGTTATATGTGATCTCAGGCTACGTCTAGTCTTAGTATACAGTAAGATCTGATCTCAGGCTACGTCTAGTCTTAGTATACAGTCAAATCTGATCTCAGGCTACATCTAGTCTTAGTATACAGTCGTATGTGATCTCAGGCTACGTCTAGTCTTAGCATACAGTCAGATCTGATCTCAGGCTACGTCTAGTCTTAGTATACAGTCAGATCTGATCTCAGGCTACGTCTAGTCTTAGTATACAGTCAGATCTGATCTCAGGCTTCATCTAGTCTAAGTATACAGTCAGATCTGATCTCAGGCTACGTCTAGTCTTAGTATACAGTCATATGTGATCTCAGGCTACGTCTAGTCTTAGTATACAGTCATATGTGATCTCAGGCTACGTCTAGTCTTAGTATACAGTCATATGTGATCTCAGGCTACATCTAGTCTTAGTATACAGTCAGATCTGATCTCAGGCTACGTCTAGTCTTAGTATACAGTTATATGTGATCTCAGGCTACGTCTAGTCTTAGTATACAGTAAGATCTGATCTCAGGCTATGTCTAGTCTTAGTATACAGTCAGATGTGACCTCAGGCTTCGTCTAGTCTTAGTATACAGCCAGATCTGATCTCAGGCTACGTCTAGTCTTAGTATACAGTCAAATCTGATCTCAGGCTACGTCTAGTCTTAGTATACAGTCAAATCTGATCTCAGGCTACGTCTAGTCTTAGTATACAGTCATATGTGATCTCAGGCTACGTCTAGTCTTAGCATACAGTCAGATCTGATCTCAGGCTACGTCTAGTCTTAGTATACAGTAAGATCTGATCTCAGGCTATGTCTAGTCTTAGTATACAGTCAAATCTGATCTCAGGCTACGTCTAGTCTTAGTATACAGTCAAATCTGATCTCAGGCTACGTCTAGTCTTAGTATACAGTCATATGTGATCTCAGGCTATGTCTAGTCTTAGTATACAGTCAGATCTGATCTCAGGCTACGTCTAGTCTTAGTATACAGTCAGATCTGATCTCAGGCTACGTCTAGTCTTAGTATACAGTCAGATCTGATCTCAGGCTAAATCTATTCTTATTATACAGTCAAATCTGATCTCAGGCTACATCTAGTCTTAGTATACAGTCCGATCTGATCTCAGGCTACGTCTAGTCTTAGTATACAGTCAGATCTGATCTCAGGATAATCTAGTCTTATTATACAGTCAAATCTGATCTCAGGCTTCATCTAGTCTTAGTATACAGTCAGATCTGATCTCCGGCTACGTCTAGTCTTAGTATACAGTCAGATCTGATCTCAGGCTACGTCTAGTCTTAGTATACAGTTATATGTGATCTCAGGCTACGTCTAGTCTTAGTATACAGTAAGATCTGATCTCAGGCTACGTCTAGTCTTAGTATACAGTCAAATCTGATCTCAGGCTACATCTAGTCTTAGTATACAGTCGTATGTGATCTCAGGCTACGTCTAGTCTTAGTATACAGTCATATGTGATCTCAGGCTACGTCTAGTCTTAGTATACAGTCAGATCTGATCTCAGGCTACGTCTAGTCTTAGTATACAGTCAGATCTGATCTCAGGCTACGTCTAGTCGTAGTATACAGTCATATGTGATCTCAGGCTACGTCTAGTCTTAGTATACAGTCATATGTGATCTCAGGCTACGTCTAGTCTTAGTATACAGTCATATGTGATCTCAGGCTACATCTAGTCTTAGTATACAGTCAGATCTGATCTCAGGCTACGTCTAGTCTTAGTATACAGTAAGATCTGAACTCAGGCTATGTCTAGTCTTAGTATACAGTCAGATGTGACCTCAGGCTTCGTCTAGTCTTAGTATACAGCCAGATCTGATCTCAGGCTACGTCTAGTCTTAGTATACAGTCAAATCTGATCTCAGGCTACGTCTAGTCTTAGTATACAGTCAAATCTGATCTCAGGCTACGTCTAGTCTTAGTATACAGTCATATGTGATCTCAGGCTACGTCTAGTCTTAGTATACAGTCAGATCTGATCTCAGGCTACGTCTAGTCTTAGTATACAGTAAGATCTGATCTCAGGCTATGTCTAGTCTTAGTATACAGTCAAATCTGATCTCAGGCTACGTCTAGTCTTAGTATACAGTCAAATCTGATCTCAGGCTACGTCTAGTCTTAGTATACAGTCATATGTGATCTCAGGCTACGTCTAGTCTTAGTATACAGTCAGATCTGATCTCAGGCTACGTCTAGTCTTAGTATACAGTCAGATCTGATCTCAGGCTACGTCTAGTCTTAGTATACAGTCAGATCTGATCTCAGGCTAAATCTAGTCTTATTATACAGTCAAATCTGATCTCAGGCTACATCTAGTCTTAGTATACAGTCAGATCTGATCTCAGGCTACGTCTAGTCTTAGTATACAGTCAGATCTGATCTCAGGATAATCTAGTCTTATTATACAGTCAAATCTGATCTCAGGCTTCATCTAGTCTTAGTATACAGTCAGATCTGATCTCCGGCTACGTCTAGTCTTAGTATACAGTCAGATCTGATCTCAGGCTACGTCTAGTCTTAGTATACAGTTATATGTGATCTCAGGCTACGTCTAGTCTTAGTATACAGTAAGATCTGATCTCAGGCTACGTCTAGTCTTAGTATACAGTCAAATCTGATCTCAGGCTACATCTAGTCTTAGTATACAGTCGTATGTGATCTCAGGCTACGTCTAGTCTTAGCATACAGTCAGATCTGATCTCAGGCTACGTCTAGTCTTAGTATACAGTCAGATCTGATCTCAGGCTACGTCTAGTCTTAGTATACAGTCAGATCTGATCTCAGGCTTCATCTAGTCTAAGTATACAGTCAGATCTGATCTCAGGCTACGTCTAGTCTTAGTATACCGTCAGATCTGATCTCAGGCTACGTCTAGTCTTAGTACTCAGTAAGATCTGATCTCAGGCTACGTCTAGTCTTAGTATACAGTCAAATCTGATCTCAGGCTACGTCTAGTCTTAGTATACAGTCAAATCTGATCTCAGGCTACGTCTAGTCTTAGTATACAGTCGTATGTGATCTTTGGCTACGTCTAGTCTTAGCATACAGTCAGATCTGATCTCAGGCTTCATCTAGTCTAAGTATACAGTCAGATCTGATCTCAGGCTACGTCTAGTCTTAGTATACAGCCAGATCTGATCTCAGGCTAAATCTAGTCTTAGTATACAGTCAGATCTGATCTCAGGCTACGTCTAGTCTTAGTATACAGTAAGATCTGATCTCAGGCTACGTCTAGTCTTAGTATACAGTCAAATCTGATCTCAGGCTACGTCTAGTCTTAGTATACAGTCAGATATGATCTCAGGCTACGTCTAGTCTTAGTATACAGTCAGATCTGATCTCAGGCTACGTCTAGTCTTAGTTTACAGTCATATGTGATCTCAGGCTACATCTAGTCTTAGTATACATTCATATGTGATCTCAGGCTACATCTAGTCTTAGTATATAGTCAGATCTGATCACAGGCTACGTCTAGTCTTAGTATACAGTCAGATCTGATCTCAGGCTACGTCTAGTCTTAGTATACAGTCATATGTGATCTCAGGCTACGTCTAGTCTTAGTATACAGTCAGATCTGATCTCAGGCTACGTCTAGTCTTAGTATACAGTCAGATCTGATCTCAGGCTACGTCTAGTCTTAGTGTACAGTCATATGTGATCTGAGGCTACGTCTAGTCTTATTATACAGTCATATGTGATCTCAGGCTACGTCTAGTCTTAGTATACAGTCATATGTGATCTCAGGCTACATCTAGTCTAAGTATACAGTCAGATCTGATCTCAGGCTACGTCTAGTCTTAGTATACAGTCAGATCTGATCTCAGGCTACGTCTAGTCTTAGTATACCGTCAGATCTGATCTCAGGCAACGTCTAGTCTCAGTATACAGTTAGATCTGATCTCAGGCTACGTCTAGTCTTATTATACAGTAAGATCTGATCTCAGGCTATGTCTAGTCTTAGTATACCGTCAGATCTGATCTCAGGCAACGTCTAGTCTTAGTATACAGTCAGATCTGATTTCAGGCTATGTCTAGTCTTAGTATACAGTCAGATCTGATCTCAGGCTACGTCTAGTCTTAGTATACAGTCAGGTCTGATCTCAGGCTACGTCTAGTCTTAGTATACAGTCAGATCTGATCTCAGGCTACATCTAGTCTTAGTATACAGTCAGATCTGATCTCAGGCTACGTCTAGTCTTAGTATACAGTCAGATCTGATCTCAGGCTAAATCTAGTCTTATTATACAGTCAAATCTGATCTCAGGCTACATCTAGTCTTAGTATACAGTCAGATCTGATCTCAGGCTACGTCTAGTCTTATTATACAGTCAGATCTGATCTCAGGCTACGTCTAGTCTTAGTATACAGTCAGATCTGATCTCAGGCTACATCTAGTCTTAGTATACAGTCAGATCTGATCTCAGGCTACGTCTAGTCTTATTATACAGTCAGATCTGATTTCAGGCTACGTCTAGTCTTAGTATACAGTCAGATGTGACCTCAGGCTTCGTCTAGTCTTAGTAAACAGCCAGATCTGATCTCAGGCTAAATCTAGTCTTATTATACAGTCAGATCTGATTTCAGGCTACGTCTAGTCTTAGTATACAGTCAAATCTGATCTCAGGCTACGTCTAGTCTTAGTATACAGTCATATGTGATCTCAGGCTACATCTAGTCTTAGTATACAGTCAGATGTGATCTCAGGCTACGTCTAGTCTTAGTGTACAGTCAGATCTGATCTCAGGCTACGTCTAGTCTTAGTATACAGTCAAATCTGATCTCAGGCTACGTCTAGTCTTAGTATACAGTCGTATGTGATCTCAGGCTACGTCTAGTCTTAGCATACAGTCAGATCTGATCTCAGGCTACGTCTAGTCTTAGTTTACAGTCAGATCTAATCTCAGGCTACGTCT
Organism: Leptodactylus fallax; assembly: GCA_947044405.1. Classification (NCBI taxonomy): domain Eukaryota; kingdom Metazoa; phylum Chordata; class Amphibia; order Anura; family Leptodactylidae; genus Leptodactylus; species Leptodactylus fallax. Next base: position 73,864 of record CAMRHE010000795.1, on the reverse strand, counting down.
AGTCTTAGTATACAGTCAGATCTGATCTCAGGCTTCATCTAGTCTTAGTATACAGTCATATGTGATCTCAGGCTACGTCTAGTCTTAGTATACAGTCAAATATGATCTCAGGCTACGTCTAGTCTTAGTATACAGTCATATGTGATCTCAGGCTACATCTAGTCTTAGTATACAGTAAGATCTGATCTCAGGCTACGTCTAGTCTTAGTATACAGTCAGATCTGATTTCAGGCTACGTCTAGTCTTAGTATACAGTCATATGTGATCTCAGGCTACGTCTAGTCTTAGTATATAGTCAGATCTGATCTCAGGCTACGTCTAGTCTTAGTGTACAGTCAGATCTGATCTCAGGCTACGTCTAGTCTTAGTATACAGTCAAATCTGATCTCAGGCTACGTCTAGTCTTAGTATACAGTCATATGTGATCTCAGGCTACATCTAGTCTTAGTATACAGTCAGATCTGATCTCAGGCTACGTCTAGTCTTAGTATACAGTCAGATCTGATCTCAGGCTACGTCTAGTCTTAGTATAAAGTCAGATCTGATCTCAGGCTACGTCTAGTCTTAGTATACAGTCAGATCTGATCTCAGGCTATGTCTAGTCTTAGTATACAGTAAGATCTGATCTCCGGCTACGTCTAGTCTTAGTATACAGTCAGATCTGATTTCAGGCTATGTCTAGTCTTAGTATACAGTAAGATCTGATCTCAGGCTACGTCTAGTCTTAGTATACAGTCATATGTGATCTCAGGCTACGTCTAGTCTTAGTATACAGTCAGATCTGATCTCAGGCTACGTCTAGTCTTAGTATACAGTCAGATCTGATCTCAGGCTACGTCTAGTCTTAGTATACAGTCAGATCTGATCTCAGGCTAAATCTAGTCTTATTATACAGTCAAATCTGATCTCAGGCTACATCTAGTCTTAGTATACAGTCAGATCTGATCTCAGGCTACGTCTAGTCTTATTATACAGTCAGATCTGATCTCAGGCTACGTCTAGTCTTAGTATACAGTCAGATCTGATCTCAGGCTACGTCTAGTCTTAGTATACAGTCAGATGTGACCTCAGGCTTCGTCTAGTCTTAGTATACAGCCAGATCTGATCTCAGGCTAAATCTAGTCTTATTATACAGTCAGATCTGATCTCAGGCTACGTCTAGTCTTAGTATACAGTCAAATCTGATCTCAGGCTACGTCTAGTCTTAGTATACAGTCATATGTGATCTCAGGCTACATCTAGTCTTAGTATACAGTCAGATCTGATCTCAGGCTACGTCTATTCTTAGTGTACAGTCAGATCTGATCTCAGGCTACGTCTAGTCTTAGTATACAGTCAAATCTGATCTCAGGCTACGTCTAGTCTTAGTATACAGTCGTATGTGATCTCCGGCTATGTCTAGTCTTAGCATACAGTCAGATCTGATCTCAGGCTTCATCTAGTCTAAGTATACAGTCATATGTGATCTCAGGCTACATCTAGTCTTAGTATACAGTCAAATATGATCTCAGGCTACGTCTAGTCTTAGTATACAGTCATATGTGATCTCAGGCTACATCTAGTCTTAGTATACAGTAAGATCTGATCTCAGGCTACGTCTAGTCTTAGTATACAGTCAGATCTGATCTCAGGCTACGTCTAGTCTTAGTATACAGTCATATGTGATCTCAGGCTACGTCTAGTCTTAGTATAAAGTCAGATCTGATCTCAGGCTACGTCTTGTCTTAGTATATAGTCAGATCTGATCTCAGGCTACGTCTAGTCTTAGTATACAGTCAAATCTGATCTCAGGCTACGTCTAGTCTTAGTATACAGTCGTGTGTGATCTCAGGCTACGTCTAGTCTTAGCATACAGTCAGATCTGATCTCAGGCTACGTCTAGTCTTAGTATACAGTCAGATCTGATCTCAGGCTTCATCTAGTCTAAGTATACAGTCATATGTGATCTCAGGCTACGTCTAGTCTTAATATACAGTCAAATATGATCTCAGGCTACGTCTAGTCTTAGTATACAGTCATATGTGATCTCAGGCTACATCTAGTCTTAGTATACAGTAAGATCTGATCTCAGGCTACGTCTAGTCTTAGTATACAGTCAGATCTGATCTCAGGCTACGTCTAGTCTTAGTATACAGTCATATGTGATCTCAGGCTACGTCTATTCTTAGTATAAAGTCAGATCTGATCTCAGGCTACGTCTTGTCTTAGTATATAGTCAGATCTGATCTCAGGCTACGTCTAGTCTTAGTATACAGTCAGATCTGATCTCAGGCTACGTCTAGTCTTAGTATACCGTCAGATCTGATCTCAGGCAACATCTAGTCTTAGTATACAGTTAGATCTGATCTCAGGCTACGTCTAGTCTTATTATACAGTAAGATCTGATCTCAGGCTACGTCTAGTCTTAGTATACAGTCATATGTGATCTCAGGCTACTTCTAGTCTTAGTATACAGTCATATGTGATCTCAGGCTACGTCTAGTCTTAGTATACAGTCAGATCTGATCTCAGGCTATGTCTAGTCTTAGTATACAGTAAGATCTGATCTCCGGCTACGTCTAGTCTTTGTATACAGTCAGATCTGATTTCAGGCTATGTCTAGTCTTAGTATACAGTAAGATCTGATCTCAGGCTACGTCTAGTCTTAGTATACAGTCATATGTGATCTCAGGCTACGTCTAGTCTTAGTATACAGTCATATGTGATCTCAGGCTACGTCTAGTCTTAGTATACAGTCAGATCTGATCTCAGGCTACATCTAGTCTTAGTATACAGTAAGATCTGATCTCAGGCTACGTCTAGTCTTAGTATACAGTCAGATCTGATCTCAGGCTATGTCTAGTCTTAGTATACAGTAAGATCTGATCTCCGGCTACGTCTAGTCTTAGTATACAGTCAGATCTGATTTCAGGCTATGTCTAGTCTTAGTATACAGTCAGATCTGATCTCAGGCTATGTCTAGTCTTAGTATACAGTAAGATCTGATCTCAGGCTACGTCTAGTCTTAGTATACAGTCATATGTGATCTCAGGCTTCATCTAGTCTTCGTATACAATCATGTGATCTCAGGCTATGTCTAGTCTTAGTATACAGTCAGATCTGATCTCAGGCTACATCTAGTCTTAGTATACAGTCATATGTGATCTCAGGCTACATCTAGTCTTAGTATACTGTCATATGTGATCTCAGGCTACATCTAGTCTTAGTATACAGTCATATGTGATCTCAGGCTACATCTAGTCTTAGTATACAGTCATATGTGATCTCAGGCTACATCTAGTCTTAGTATACAGTCATATGTGATCTCAGGCTACATCTAGTCTTAGTATACAGTCATATGTGATCTCAGGCTACATCTAGTCTTAGTATACTGTCATATGTGATCTCAGGCTACATCTAGTCTTAGTATACAGTCATATGTGATCTCAGGCTACATCTAGTCTTAGTATACAGTCATATGTGATCTCAGGCTACGTCTAGTCTTAGTATACAGTAAGATCTGATCTCAGGCAACGTCTAGTCTTAGTATACAGTAAGATCTGATCTCAGGCTACGTCTAGTCTTAATATACAGTAAGATCTGATCTCAGGCTACGTCTAGTCTTAGTATACAGTAAGATCTGATCTCAGGCTACGTCTAGTCTTAGTATACAGTCATATGTGATCTCAGGCTACGTCTAGTCTTAGTATACAGTAAGATCTGATCTCAGGCTACGTCTAGTCTTAGTATACAGTCATATGTGATCTCAGGCTACGTCTAGTCTTAGTATACAGTAAGATCTGATCTCAGGCTTCGTCTAGTCTTAGTATACAGTAAGATCTGATCTCAGGCTACGTCTAGTGTTAGTATACAGTAAGATCTGATCTCAGACTACGTCTAGTCTTAGTATACAGTAAGATCTGATCTCAGGCTACGGCTAGTCTTAGTATTCAGTCAGATCTGATCTCAGGTCATCTCGAGACATGTAATCTCAGTTATGTCTGCTTACCATGTGACAATGTTCGTCGGAGCTCTAGAAGGCTGCGGAAACTCAGAGAGGCCACGTGTGGCTTTCCCCATTGATCTGTCTCAGCTTCTACATCCTCCTCAAACTTTATCCAGCGGGCAGTTTCTTTCCACTGCAATTCCTGGTGCTTGTCTAGAACCAACTCATTCAGCTCTACAAATACCTGTCGAAATGAGATGATGTGTTACCCAGACATACACGGTCATCAGAATGCTTCATGCACAAGACTGCAGCTGAAATTCATCTCACCCAGCCAGCATTGGGTCCATACGTACCTCTGTGCCCCATCATAAGTGATATTGGGGGAATATCCTGCCCTAGAACTGCTGATACCATGGGAGAATATGGAACCATGGAGACCCCAGGCAGTGGTGCCACAGGATAGCAGACTATATTTCCCCGCTATGCTCTGCACTCCGGCAGGCTTTCTCTCACCTCGTGGGGTTGCAGTGTTACGCTCTTCCGATGAGGTTGTCTTTCTTTATGTTCTTTACTGATGTGAACCACCTGCCCTTTGCTCTTTCGAACAAGATGTCTCCGTACAGCTGGAAGGTCCTCAAAGCGATGACCTACAAACAGATCAGACACAGGATATGGAACATTGAGAAGTGAGAGGCAAGGGGCAGAAGATACTGATGTTCAGTGTTAGGATCCAGTGTCAGCTCTGTACTTATACACTGTACAGTGTGCAGGGCCTGGATATGCTCAGCTTCTATATAGGAGCTATATCACAGGTCCACTGGATGGGGAGAAGATAGTATAACCACTGTAACAATTACCACTATAACCAGTATAACCACTGCAACAATTACCACTATAACCAGTATAACCACTGTAACAATTACCACTATAACCAGTATAACCACTGTAACAATTACCACTATAACTAGTATAACCACTGCAACAATTACCACTATAACTAGTATAACCACTATAACTAGTATAACCAGTATAACCACTGTAACAATTACCACTATAACCAGTATAACCACTGTAACAATTACCACTATAACCAGTATAACCAGTATAACCACTGTAACAATTACCAATATAACCAGTATAACCACTGTAACCAGTAAACCATTCTAACCACAGTAACCTGTATAACCATTATAGCCAGTATAACCATTAGAACTATTATAACCAAACTGACCAGTATAACCAGTATAACCATGAGAACTTTGATCTTCAGTTCATTCTGTTGGGCAGATGTCCTGTAGTAGAGTGATTGTTGGTGTCTATCTGGTGAGGATTGCCTTGTTTTCTGCTGGTTGTTCTGGGATGTAACTAGTCATCCACAGTCTCCTAACCCTGAGCCCTGGCACTAGCTATCCTCCTCCTTCTCCACCTCCACCTCCATTTCCACCTCCTCTACCACCATCTCCACTTATTTCTTCTTCTCCTCCACCACCACCTACACTTCTTCTTCTTCTTCCTCTTCTTCCTCCACCTCCACCTTCACATCCATGTCTTCCTCTACCTTCACTTCTTCCTCCATCACCACCACCTACATTTCCTGCTCCTCCTCCTCAACCTCCACTTCTTCCTCCTCCTCCACTTCTTTTTCCTCCTCCTCCTCCTCCATCTCCACTTATTTTTCCTCCTCCTCTTCCTCCATCTCCACTTCTTGCTCCTTCCTCCTCTTTGTGTGTGTTTTCTGAAGCTCTGAACACACTTTACATCGAGTTCAGAAGACTATCTAGTGAGTGGGGACATTTCAGGCAATGGCCTGAAACATTTAGTAGACCACTCTGGTAATCAGGTAAATGTGAGGTAAGGGTGGTCACCACTCAGGGTTAAGGAGAATGCTGGGCCACAAGTATGGGATAGAAGAGTCCTCTGACCTCTAGATGGCGCCTCTGTAGTGTAGTAGGGGTCTGTCTACTTACTCTTCATGTAGTCCAGGTCGGCTGATGCCAGGGTCTGAGCCTCACTCTCATCAGTAGGTATAAGATGGTAGTGGGCATCTTCAGGTTGGGTCATACTGCCAATTCTACGGCGCTCTGTAAGACTATAGCTGCGATGGGGAAGCTGGCGATGAGGAGGGCGTGTAGAGCTAGCGCCCTCTACAGTTGGGGAAGTGCATGTTCCCTGTTCTTGTCTGCGAACAAAGAGAAATTAGGAGTGTCACAGCTTAATATGTAAATATTATCTAAGGGCCCAGTCCTAACCCATATATTTGATGCCCTGACAACTAAGCCATATGTGTGCAGACCTGACAACTAACCCATATATCTGCAGCCCTGACAACTAAAGCATATCTGTATAGCCCTGACAACTAACCGTTATGTGTGCAGTCCTGACAACTAAGCCATATATGTGCAGCCCTGATAACTAACCCAAATATCTGAAGCCCTGACAACTAATGCATATGTCGTACAGTCCTGACAACCAACCTGTATGTGTGCAGCCCTGACAACTAACAGGTATGACTTCCAATTACCTCAGTGCCTCAGATTTCAGCTCTTTACTGCCACCATCTACAGAGGGTGTTGACAACACTCCAGAATTTCTATAGGGGACATTGTCTTCCACTGGTAAGAACTATTGGAAGAAGAAGAAGAGGATGAAGACATGTTAGAAGTAAAGTGACATCATGGCCAGACAGAAGCACAGTCAGCCACAATGCCCAGGGAACTGCCTGCAATGAATGGAAGAGTCCGACTAAGTGGAACCTGTGGTGATACATGAAGTGGGGAGCAGTGATGACATCATGGAGCTCCGCACCTGCATGTCCCCGGTATCAGTCCCTTCATCTGGGGTTTTCTCTCCCTCTGTGTCCTCCTCTTCTTCTTCTTCCCTCTCTTGAATGGTGCCAGGTGTATCACCAGGAACTGAGGTTCTTCTCCTTCTCCTCTTCTTTTTGTGTTTGCGAGGGTCTCGGCTGGCCATATCAGAGGGAAGGTGGGAGGACAGAGGATGGTGGATGTGATGTGAGGACTGACGGTGGTCTAAAGTACAAGAAGTCAAGTATAAACAAACCCTGACTGATATGATGAGAGGAATATCAGCTAAATAATAACTGGATGGAGCTGAGATCTTCTACCATCTACATCATGTTCTCCTGACCCTCACCGTTCTCCTGACTGTCACCCTGCACACATTATTCTGACCCTCCTCCCCGTTCTTATGACCCTAACCCTCCCCCCATTCTCCTGACCCTTCTCCTAATCCCCGTTCTCCTGACCCTCCTCCTCATCCCCGTTCTCCTGACCCTCCTCCTAATCCCCGTTCTCCTGATCCTCCTCCTCAGCCTTCTAACCCTCCTCATCATCCCCATTCTCCTGACCCTTACCCTCCTCCCATTCTCCTGACCCTCACCCACTCCCATTCTCCTCACCCTCCTCCCTGTTCTTCTGACCCTCCTCCTCATGCCCGTTCTCCTGACCCTCCTCCTCATCCCCATTCTCCTGACCCTCCTCCTCATCCCCGTTCTCCTGATCCTCAATTTCCTGCTGTTCTCCTGACCGTTCTCTTGACCGTCCCCCTCTTCCCGTTCTCCTGACCCTCCTCCTCCCGTTCTCTTGACCCTCCTCCTCATCCTGGTTCTCCTAACCCTGCTCCTCATCCCTGTTCTCCTGACCCTTAATATCCTGCTGTTCACCTGACCTTCCCCTCCGCCCATTCTTCTGATCCTTCTCCTGTTCTCCTGACCCTCACCCTCCTCCAGATTTCCTGACCCTCACCCTCCTCCCATTCTCCAGACCCTCACCCTCCTCCCATTCTACTGACCCTCCTCCTCCTCCCAGCTCTCCTGAGCCTCACCCTCCTCCTGTTCTCCTGACCCTCACCCTCCTCCCGTTCTCCTGACCCTCACCCTCCTCCCATTCTCCAGACCCTCACTGTCCTCCCATTCTACTGACCCTCCTCCTCCTCCCAGCTCTCCTGAGCCTCACCCTCCTCCTGTTCTCCTGACCCTCACCCTCCTCCAGATTTCCTGACCCTCACCCTCCTCCCATTCTCCAGACCCTCACTGTCCTCCCATTCTACTGACCCTCCTCCTCCTCCCAGCTCTCCTGAGCCTCACCCTCCTCCCGTTCTCCTGACCCTCACCCTTATCCCATTCTCTCCCCTCATGTTTTCCAGCCCCTGACACCCCTAAAGATAGCGCATGTCAGTTTTTTTGACGGCTGTGAAATCAATGTTTTCTCAAAACAGCCGTATGATGGTCATAACAAAAGTGGCATTCACACAGCCATTTTTAACTGTCATGTGACTAAAGCCTTACTCTCCTCCTGTTCTTCGGCCCTCACTGTCCCCCGATTCTCCTGCCCCTTGCTCCTCCTGTTCTCATTGCCCTCATGCTCTGCTTCTCTCTTACATTGGAAGTCCTCTTCACTGTAACTCTTCCCCCAACTCAGTTGGGCTTCGAGGATGCGCATCCTGTAGAATATCTTCAAATCTTTCCACACCAAGAGCTTGAATGATATCTCCTTCATCTTCATAATGAAGGGAATTCTGAGGAGACAGTTCAGGTGGTGGCTGCAACACATAAACACAAGAAACCATATCAGACCACCAAAGCAAGGCAGCCATCAAATCAGCTGAACCTGCAGACACTGCATATGGGGGAAGTTAACAGATCCATCAGATCAGATGTAAGCCCAAGAAAGTAGACATGCAAGCTTGCCTAAATTGGGAGTGCATATTTATGGGGGACATTGCATGCTTGCTGTCAGCCAACAGTCCAAATGAACCATTGCACCCCAAGTGTCAGCATGTCAAAGACCGGTTTTGGATTGGAGATTACATGTGAGGAGGTATCAGGAGATTAGGCCATGTATGGAGAGGACTGGTTGTGGAGATTACATGTGAGGGGGTATCAGGAGATTAGGCCATGTATGGAGAGGACTGGTTGTGGAGATTACATGTGAGGAGGTATCAGGAGATTAGGTCATGTATGGAGAGGACAGGTTGTGGAGATTACATGTGAGGGGTATCAGGAGATTAGGTCATGTATGGAGAGGACTGGTTGTGGAGATTACATGTGAGGAGGTATCAGGAGATTAGGTCATGTATGGAGAGGACAGGTTGTGGAGATTACATGTGAGGAGGTATCAGGAGATTAGGTCATGTATGGAGAGGACAGGTTGTGGAGATTACACGTGAGGAGGTATCAGGAGATTAGGTCATGTATGGAGAGGACAGGTTGTGGAGATTACATGTGAGGAGGTATCAGGAGATTAGGTCATGTATGGAGAGGACAGGTTGTGGACTGGAGATTACATGTGAGGAGGTATCAGGAGATTAGGCCATGTATGGAGAGGACTGGTTGTGGAGATTACATGTGAGGGGGTATCAGGAGATTAGGCCATGTATGGAGAGGACAGGTTGTGGAGATTACACGTGAGGAGGTATCAGGAGATTAGGTCATGTATGGAGAGGACAGGTTGTGGAGATTACATGTGAGGAGGTATCAGGAGATTAGGTCATGTATGGAGAGGACAGGTTGTGGACTGGAGATTACATGTGAGGAGGTATCAGGAGATTAGGCCATGTATGGAGAGGACTGGTTGTGGAGATTACATGTGAGGGGGGTATCAGGAGATTAGGCCATGTATGGAGAGGACTGGTTGTGGAGATTACATGTGAGGAGGTATCAGGAGATTAGGTCATGTATGGAGAGGACAGGTTGTGGAGATTACATGTGAGGGGTATCAGGAGATTAGGTCATGTATGGAGAGGACTGGTTGTGGAGATTACATGTGAGGAGGTATCAGGAGATTAGGTCATGTATGGAGAGGACAGGTTGTGGAGATTACATGTGAGGAGGTATCAGTAGATTAGGTCATGTATGGAGAGGACTGGTTGTGGAGATTACATGTGAGGAGGTATCAGGAGATTAGGTCATGTATGGAGAGGACAGGTTGTGGAGATTACATGTGAGGAGGTATCAGTAGATTAGGTCATGTATGGAGATTACAGGTTGTGGAGATTACATGTGAGGGGGTATCAGGAGATTAGGTCATGTATGGAGAGGACAGGTTGTGGAGATTACATGTGAGGAGGTATCAGGAGATTAGGTCATGTATGGAGAGGACAGGTTGTGGAGATTACATGTGAGGGGGTATCAGGAGATTAGGTCATGTATGGAGAGGACAGGTTGTGGAGATTACATGTGAGGAGGTATCAGGAGATTAGGTCATGTATGGAGAGGACTGGTTGTGGAGATTACATGTGAGGAGGTATCAGGAGATTAGGTCATGTATGGAGAGGACAGGTTGTGGAGATTACATGTGAAGAGGTATCAGGAGATTAGGTCATGTATGGAGAGGACAGGTTGTGGAGATTACATGTGAGGAGGTATCAGGAGATTAGGTCATGTATGGAGAGGACTGGTTGTGGAGATTACATGTGAGGAGGTATCAGGAGATTAGGTCATGTATGGAGAGGACAGGTTGTGGAGATTACATGTGAGGAGGTATCAGGAGATTAGGACATGTATGGAGAGGACAGGTTGTGGAGATTACATGTGAGGGGGTATCAGGAGATTAGGTCATGTATGGAGAGGACAGGTTGTGGAGATTACATGTGAGGGGGTATCAGGAGATTAGGTCATGCATGGAGAGGACAGGCTGTGGACTGGAGATTACATGTGAGGAGGTATCAGGAGATTAGGTCATGTATGGAGAGGACAGGTTGTGGAGATTACATGTGAGGAGGTATCAGGAGATTAGGCCATGTATGGAGAGGACAGGTTGTGGAGATTACATGTGAGGAGGTATCAGGAGATTAGGTCATGTATGGAGAGGACAGGTTGTGGACTGGAGATTACATGTGAGGAGGTATCAGGAGATTAGGTCATGTATGGAGAGGACAGGTTGTGGAGATTACATGTGAGGAGGTATCAGGAGATTAGGTCATGTATGGAGAGGACAGGTTGTGGAGATTACATGTGAGGCGGTATCAGGAGATTAGGCCATGTATGGAGAGGACAGGTTGTGGAGATTACATGTGAGGGGGTATCAGGAGATTAGGTCATGTATGGAGAGGGCAGGTTGTGAAGATTACATGTGAAGAGGTATCAGTAGATTAGGTCATGTATGGAGAGGACAGGTTGTGGAGATTACATGTGAGGGGGTATCAGGAGATTAGGTCATGTATGGAGAGGACAGGTTGTGGAGATTACATGTGAGGAGGTATCAGGAGATTAGGTCATGTATGGAGAGGACTGGTTGTGGAGATTAAATGTAAGGGGGTATCAGGAGATTAGGTCATGTATGGAGAGGACAGGTTGTGGAGATTACATGTGAGGGGTATCAGGAGATTAGGTCATGTATGGAGAGGACAGGCTGTGGACTGGAGATTACATGTGAGGAGGTATCAGGAGATTAGGTCATGTATGGAGAGGACAGGTTGTGGAGATTACATGTGAGGAGGTATCAGGAGATTAGGTCATGTATGGAGAGGACAGGTTGTGGAGATTACATGTGAGGAGGTATCAGGAGATTAGGTCATGTATGGAGAGGACAGGTTGTGGACTGGAGATTACATGTGAGGAGGTATCAGGAGATTAGGTCATGTATGGAGAGGACAGGTTGTGGAGATTACATGTGAGGAGGTATCAGGAGATTAGGTCATGTATGGAGAGGACAGGTTGTGGAGATTACATGTGAGGCGGTATCAGGAGATTAGGCCATGTATGGAGAGGACAGGTTGTGGAGATTACATGTGAGGGGGTATCAGGAGATTAGGTCATGTATGGAGAGGGCAGGTTGTGAAGATTACATGTGAAGAGGTATCAGTAGATTAGGTCATGTATGGAGAGGACAGGTTGTGGAGATTACATGTGAGGGGGTATCAGGAGATTAGGTCATGTATGGAGAGGACAGGTTGTGGAGATTACATATGAGGGAGTATCAGGAGTTTAGGTTATGTGTGGAGAGGACAGGTTGTGGACTGGAGATTACATGTGAGGGGTATCAGGAGATTAGGTCATGTATGGAGATTACAGGTTGTGGAGATTACATGTGAGGGGGTATCAGGAGATTAGGTCATGTATGGAGAGGACAGGTTGTGGAGATTACATGTGAGGAGGTATCAGGAGATTAGGTCATGTATGGAGAGGACTGGTTGTGGAGATTAAATGTAAGGGGGTATCAGGAGATTAGGTCATGTATGGAGAGGACAGGTTGTGGAGATTACATGTGAGGGGTATCAGGAGATTAGGTCATGTATGGAGAGGACAGGCTGTGGACTGGAGATTACATGTGAGGAGGTATCAGGAGATTAGGTCATGTATGGAGAGGACAGGTTGTGGACTGGAGATTACATGTGAGGGGTATCAGGAGATTAGGTCATGTATGGAGAGGACAGGTTGTGGACTCGAGATTACATGTGAGTAGGTATCAGGAGATTAGGTCATGTATGGAGAGGACAGGTTGTGGAGATTACATATGAGGGGGTATCAGGAGATTAGGTCATGTATGGAGAGGACAGGTTGTGGAGATTACATGTGAGGAGGTATCAGGAGATTAGGTCATGTATGGAGAGGACAGGTTGTGGAGATTACATGTGAGGGGGTGTCAGGAGATTAGGTCATGTATGGAGAGGACAGGTTGTGGGCTGGAGATTAGGCTATTGGGGGCACCATGACCATTCATCTCATTGTCAACACTGAAATGTGAGTTTACTGGACAATGTGTATTCAGTGATGGATCTGGAAGTAGACCCCTCCACCTGAAGGGTCGATCATTCAGTTAGGTCTGAAGAAGGTGAATTCGGGATAAGACTGAAGAAGAATCTATTGAGCTCAGTGTCAGAAGTGAGAGTAATAAAGAAGCCACACTGTAGAGCTGCCTGGCCGGGGCTGAATATCGAGCAGAGGGGCAGGAGGGAAACATGGTGGATAATAAGACCTAGGACTCAATGAGGATCGGAAGCAACACTCAGCACAATTAGAAACTGGAGCATCAGCAGTTAGAGGAACACAGGAGATGTGGAGAGTCTTACCTGGTTCATGCTGGTGGAGAGCTGAGTACTGATAGTGGGGAACGGTCACTTAAAGTGAGGAAAGCGGGGGGAGGCACCATACAGGAGCTACGGACTTAAAGGAAGGGTTGACATTGTGCGGACGATTCTTATCAGGTTATGAGATTGTAGAAGAGACACAAGGACGCAACGACATTAAGACGTATCAGACTTTCAGACCTCAAATATTGACAAACTCAACAAAGTCACGTGTGACACCAGAAATCAACCGTGCAAATGGTATGTAGAGAGCCGTGTAATAACAAAACGGAGAACACACTGAGCATTTATATCTAGCCTATTGTGTAGGACACAGTCAGCAAGTAGGCCCAGAGACAAACATAACACACTGAGGCACATACCATAGGATGAGCAGCTGTGACAACCTCTCAGACATGATATATACAGCTGGTTGTCAGTAGTAATAGATGAATAGGTGTACTCAGTAATGTCAGTATCAGTGATGTCAGTAACAGGGAACAGGGCAGTGACTACCTCTCAGACAGATGTCAGAAGGATCATGTCTTCAGACCCAGAAGGAGTTGAGGATGTGGGTTGAATCATCCACGTGATCCCTGGTCTGGTGTATCTTCTGGAGGCTTCTCTGGAGGTATGGGTGTAGACATTACTGCTGTGGCTGTAAGTAGTAACCTTACTAAGGGGATGGTCACACTATCGTTAATAATGTCCTTTGTTGTCATCAGTCAAAGGATGACAGCAATGGACATTAACTTCTGCAAAGTAAAGTATACAAATGGAGGGGTGGGGGTTATGGGTCTAAGAATGAGGGGTGGGGGTTATGGGTCTCAGAATGAGGAGTAGCGGTTATGGGTCTAAGAATGAGGGGTGGGGGTTATGGGTCTCAGAATGAGGAGTAGCGGTTATGGGTCTAAGAATGAGGGGTGGGGGTTATGGGTCTAAGAATGAGGGGTGGGGGTTATGTGTCTCAGAATGAGGAGTAGCGGTTATGGGTCTAAGAATGAGGGGTGGGGGTTATGGGTCTAAGAATGAGGGGTGGGGGTTATGGGTCTCAGAATGAGGTGTGGGGGTTATGGGTCTCAGAATGGGGGGTGGGGGCTATGGGTCTCAGAATGAGGGATGAAGGTTATGGGTCTCAGAATGCGGAGTGGGGGTTATGGGTCTCAGAATGAGGAGTGGGGGTTATGGGTCTCAGAATGAGGAGTGGGGGTTATGGGTCACAGAATGAGGAGTGTGGGTTATGGGTAACATTATGAGAGGTGAGGGTTATGGGTCACAGAATGAGGGGTGAGGGTTATGGGTCACAGAATGAGGAGTGGGGGTTATGGGTGACAGAATGAGGAGTGGGGATTATGGGTCTCAGAATGAGGGGTGAGGGTTTTAGGTCACAGAATGAGGGGTGAGGGTTATGGGTCACAGAATGAGGGATGAGGGTTATGGGTCACAGCATGAGGGATGGAGTTATGGGTCATAGAATGAGGTGTGAGGGTTTTGGGTCACAGAATGAAGAGTGGGGGTTATGGGTCACATAATGAGGGGTGAGGGTTTTGGGTCACAGAATGAGGAGTGGGGGTTATGGGTCACAGAATGAAGGGTGAGGGTTTTGGGTCACAGAATGAGGGATGGGGGTTATGGGTCACAGAATGAGGTGTGAGGGTTTTGGGTCACAGAATGAGGAGTGGGGGTTATGGGTCACAGAATGAGGGGTGAGGGTTTTGGGTCTCAGAATGAGGGGTGAGGATAATGGGTCACAGAATGAGGAATGGGGGTTATGGGTCACAGAATGAGGAGTGGGGGTTATGGGTCACAGAATGAGGGGTGAGGGTTATGGGTTTCAGAATAAGGAGTGGGGGTTATGGGTCTCAGAATGAGGAGTGAGGGTTATGGGTCTCAGAATGAGGATTGGGGTTATGGATAACAGAATAAGGGGTATGGGTTAGGGGTCACAGAATGAGGGGTGAGGGTTATGGGTCTCAGAATGAAGTGTGAGGGTTATGGGTCTCAGAATGAGGAATGGGGGTTATGGGTCACAGAATGAGAGATGAGGGTTATGGGTCTCAGAATGAGGGATGGGGTTATGGGTCTCAGATTGAGGGATGGGGTAATGGGTCACAGAATGAGGGGTGAGGGTTATGGGTCTCAGAATGAAGGGTGAGGGTTATGGGTCTCAGATTGAGGAGGGGGGTTATTGGTCACAGAATGAGGGATGAGGGTTATGGGTCTCAGAATGAGGGATGGGGTTATGGGTCTCAGAATGAGGGATGGGGTTACGGGTCACAGAATGAGGGGTGAGGGTTATGGGTCTCAGAATGAAGGGTGAGGGTTATGGGTCTCAGATTGAGGAGGGGGGTTATTGGTCACAGAATGAGGGATGAGGGTTATGTGTCTCACAATGAGGGATGGGGTTAGGGTCTCAGAATGAGGGATGGGGTTATGGGTCACAGAATGAGGGGTGAGGGTTTTGGGTCTCAGAATGAGGTGTGGGGGTTATGGGTCACAGGATGAGGGATGGGGGATATGGGTCTCAGAATGAGGGGTGAGGGTTATGGGTCACAGAATGAGGGATGAGGGTTATGGGTCACAGAATGAGGGATGAGGGTTATGGGTCACAGAATGAGGGGTGAGGGTTTTGGGTCTCAGAATGAGGTGTGGGGGTTATGGGTCACAGGATGAGGGATGGGGGATATGGGTCTCAGAATGAGGAGTAGGGGTTATGGGTCACAGAATGAGGGATGAGGGTTATGGGTCACAGAATGAGGGATGGGGTTATGGGTCACAGAATGAGGTGTGAGGGTTTGGGGTCACAGAATGAGGAGTGGGGGTTATGGGTCACATAATGAAAGGTGAGGGTTTTGGGTCACAGAATGAGGAGTGGGGGTTATGCGTCACAGAATGGGGGGTGAGGGTTTTGGTTCACAGAATGAGGGATGGGGGTTATGGGTCACAGAATTAGGTGTGAGGGTTTTGGGTCACAGAATGAGGAGTGGGGGTTATTGGTCACAGAATGAGGAGTGGGGATTATGGGTCTCAGAATGAGGGGTGAGGGTTTTGGGTCACAGAATGAGGGGTGAGGATAATGGGTCACAGAATGAGGAATGGGGGTTATGGGTCACAGAATGAGGAGTGAGGGTTATGGGTCACAGAATGAGGAATGGGGGTTATGGGTCTCAGAATGAGGGGTGAGGGTTATGGGTCACAGAATGAGGGGTGAAGGTTATGGGTCACAGAATGAGCGGTGAGGGTTATGGGTCACAGAATGAGGGGTGAGGGTTAAGGGTCTCAGAATGAGGGGTGAGGGTTATGTGTCTCAGAATGAGGAGTGGGGGTTATGGGTCTCCTAATGAGGCGTGGGGTTATGGAAAACAGAATAAGGGGTGAGGGTTATGGGTTTCAGAATGAGGAGTGGGGGTTATGGGTCTCAGAATGAGGAGTGAGGGTTATGGGTCTCAGAATGAGGAGTGGGGGTTATGGGTCTCCTAATGAGGAGTGGGGTTATGGATAACAGAATAAGGGGTGAGGGTTATGGGTCACAGAATGAGGGGTGAGGGTTATGGGTCTCAGAATGTGGGGTGAGGGTTATGGGTCTCAGAATGAGGGGTGAGGGTTATGGGTCTCAGAATGAGGGATGGGGTTATGGGTTTCAGAATGAGGGATGGGTTATGGGTCACAGAATGAGGGGTGAGGGTTATGGGTCTCAGAATGAGGTGTGGGGGTTATGG
Source organism: Leptodactylus fallax (assembly GCA_947044405.1). Lineage (NCBI taxonomy): Eukaryota > Metazoa > Chordata > Amphibia > Anura > Leptodactylidae > Leptodactylus > Leptodactylus fallax. The sequence continues at coordinate 57,190 of CAMRHE010000795.1, read as the reverse complement.
GTCACAGGATGAGGGATGGGGATATGGGTCTCAGAATGAGGAGTGGGGGTTATGGGTCACAGAATGAGGGATGAGGGTTATGGGTCACAGAATGAGGGATGAGGGTTATGGGTCACAGAATGAGGGATGGGGTTATGGGTGACAGAATGAGGTGTGAGGGTTTGGGGTCACAGAATGAGGAGTGGGGGTTATGGGTCACAGAATGAGGGGTGAACGTTATGGGTAACAGAATGAGGGGTGAGGGTTATGGGTCTCAGAATGAGGAGTGGGGGTTATGGGTAACAGAATGAGGGATGAGGGTTATGGGTCTCAGAATGAGGGATTAGGGTTATGGGTCACAGAATGAGGGGTGAGGGTTATGGGTCTCAAAATGAGAGATGAGGGTTATGGGTCTCAGAATGAGGGATGGGGTTATGGGTCACAGAATGAAGGGTGAGGGTTATGGGTCTCAGAATCAGGGGTGAGGGTTATGGGTCTCAGAATGAGGAGTGGTGGTTATGGGTCACAGAATGAGGGGTGAGGGTTTTGGGTCACAGAATGAGGAGTGGGGGTTATGGGTCACAGAATGAGGGGTGAGGGTTTTGGGTCTCAGAATGAGGGGTGAGGATAATGGGTCACAGAATGAGGAATGGGGGCTATGGGTCATAGAATGAGGAGTGGGGGTTATGGGTCACAGAATCAGGAATGGGGGTTATGGGTCTCAGATTGAGGGGTGAGGGTTATGGGTCACAGAATGAGGGATGGGGATATGGGTCACAGAATGAGGGGTGAGGGTTATGGGTCTCAGAATGAGGGGTGAGGGTTATGGGTCACAGAATGAGGAGTGGGGGTTATGGGTCTCAGAATGAGGAGTGAGGGTTATGGGTCTCAGAATGAGGAGTTGGGGTTATGGGTCACAGAATGAGGGGTGAGGGTTATGGGTCTCAGAATGAGGGGTGAGGGTTATGGGTCACAGAATGAGGGGTGAGGGTTATGGGTCTCAGAATGAAGGGTGAGGGTTATGGGTCTCAGAATGAGGAGTGAGGGTTATGGGTCACAGAATGAGGGATGAGGGTTATGGGTCTCAGAATGAGGGATGGGGTTATGGGTCCCAGAATGAGGGATGGGGTTATGGGTCACAGAATGAGGGGTGAGAGTTATGGGTCTCAGAATGAGGGGTGAGGGTTATGGGTCTCAGAATGAGGGGTGAGGGTTATGGGTCTCAGAATGAAGGGTGAGGGTTATGGGTCTCAGATTGAGGAGTGGGGGTTATTGGTCACAGAATGAGGGATGAGGGTCATGAGTCTCAGAATGAGGGATGAGGGTCATGGGTCTCAGAATGAGGGATGGGGTTATGGGTGACAGAATGAGGTGTGAGGGTTTGGGGTCACAGAATGAGGAGTGGGGGTTATGGGTCACAGAATGAGGGGTGAACGTTATGGGTAACAGAATGAGGGGTGAGGGTTATGGGTCTCAGAATGAGGAGTGGGGGTTATGGGTAACAGAATGAGGGATGAGGGTTATGGGTCTCAGAATGAGGGATTAGGGTTATGGGTCACAGAATGAGGGGTGAGGGTTATGGGTCTCAAAATGAGAGATGAGGGTTATGGGTCTCAGAATGAGGGATGGGGTTATGGGTCACAGAATGAAGGGTGAGGGTTATGGGTCTCAGAATCAGGGGTGAGGGTTATGGGTCACAGAATGAGGAGTGGGGGTTATGGGTCACAGAATGAGGGGTGAGGGTTTTGGGTCACAGAATGAGGAGTGGGGGTTATGGGTCACAGAATGAGGGGTGAGGGTTTTGGGTCTCAGAATGAGGGGTGAGGATAATGGGTCACAGAATGAGGAATGGGGGCTATGGGTCATAGAATGAGGAGTGGGGGTTATGGGTCACAGAATCAGGAATGGGGGTTATGGGTCTCAGATTGAGGGGTGAGGGTTATGGGTCACAGAATGAGGGATGGGGTTATGGGTCACAGAATGAGGGGTGAGGGTTATGGGTCTCAGAATGAGGGGTGAGGGTTATGGGTCACAGAATGAGGAGTGGGGGTTATGGGTCTCAGAATGAGGAGTGAGGGTTATGGGTCTCAGAATGAGGAGTTGGGGTTATGGGTCACAGAATGAGGGGTGAGGGTTATGGGTCTCTGAATGAGGGGTGAGGGTTATGGGTCACAGAATGAGGGGTGAGGGTTATGGGCCTCAGAATGAAGGGTGAGGGTTATGGGTCTCAGAATGAGGAGTGAGGGTTATGGGTCACAGAATGAGGGATGAGGGTTATGGGTCTCAGAATGAGGGATGGGGTTATGGGTCCCAGAATGAGGGATGGGGTTATGGGTCACAGAATGAGGGGTGAGAGTTATGGGTCTCAGAATGAGGGGTGAGGGTTATGGGTCTCAGAATGAGGGGTGAGGGTTATGGGTCTCAGAATGAAGGGTGAGGGTTATGGGTCTCAGATTGAGGAGTGGGGGTTATTGGTCACAGAATGAGGGATGAGGGTCATGGGTCTCAGAATGAGGGATGGGGTTATGGGTCTCAGAATGAGGGATGGGGTTATGGGTCACAGAATGAGGGGTGAGGGTTATGGGTCACAGAATGAGGGATGAGGGTTATGGGTCACAGAATGAGGTGTGAGGGTTTTGGGTCACAGAATGAGGAGTGGGGGTTATGGGTCACAGAATGAGGGGTGAGGGTTTTGGGTCTCAGAATGAGGGGTGAGGATAATGGGTCACAGAATGAGGAATGGGGGTTATGGGTCACAGAATTAGGAATGGGGGTTATGGGTCTCAGAATGAGGGGTGAGGGTTATGGGTCACAGAATGAGGGGTGAAGGTTATGGGTCACAGAATGAGCGGTGAGGGTTATGGGTCACAGAATGAGGGGTGAGGGTTAAGGGTCTCAGAATGAGGGGTGAGGGTTATGGGTCACAGAATGAGGAGTGGGGGTTATGGGTCTCCTAATGAGAAGTGGGGTTATGGATAACAGAATAAGGGGTGAGGGTTATGGGTTTCAGAATGAGGAGTGGGGGTTATGGGTCTCAGAATGAGGAGTGAGGGTTATGGGTCTCAGAATGAGGAGTGGGGTTATGGATAACAGAATAAGGGGTATGGGTTAGGGGTCACAGAATGAGGGGTGAGGGTTATGGGTCTCAGAATGTGGGGTGAGGGTTATGGGTCTCAGAATGAAGGGTGAGGGTTATGGGTCTCAGAATGAGGAATGGGGGTTATGGGTCACAGAATGAGAGATGAGGGTTATGGGTCTCAGAATGAGGGATGGGTTTATGGGTCTCAGAATGAGGGATGGGGTTATGGGTCACAGAATGAGGGGTGAGGGTTATGGGTCTCAGAATGAGGGGTGAGGGTTATGGGTCTCAGAATGAGGAGTGGGGGTTATTTTTCACAGAATGAGGGATGAGGTTTATGGGTCTCAGAATGAGGAGTGGGGGTTATGGGTCACAGAATGAGGAGTGCGGGTTATGGGTAACAGAATGAGGGGTGAGGGTTATGGGTCACAGAATGAGGGGTGAGGGTTATGGGTCACAGAATGAGGGGTGAGGGTTATGGGTCACAGAATGAGGAGTGAGGATTATGCGTCTCAGAATGAAGGGTGGGGTTATGGGTAACAGAAAGAGGGGTGGAGGGTTATGGTTCACAGAATGAGGGGTGGGGATAATGGGTCACAGAATGAGGAGTGGGGGTTATGGGTCACAGAATGAGGAGAACGGGTTATGGGTCACAGAATGAGGGGTGAGGGTTATGGGTCTCAGAATGAGGAGTGGGGATTATGGGTCACAGAATGAGGAGTGGGGGTTATGGGTAACAGAATGAGGGGTGGGGGTTTCGGTTCTCAGAATGAGGGGTGAGGGTTTTGGGTCACACATTGAGGGGTGAGAGTTATGGGTAACAGAATGAGGGATGGGGGTTATGGGTGACAGAATGAGGAGTGGGGTTTAGTGTCTCAGAATGAGGGGTTAGGGTTATGAATCACAGAATGAGGAGTGGGGGTTATGGGTCACAGAAAGAGGGGAGAGGGTTTTGGGTCTCAGAATGAGGGGTGAGGATAATGGGTCACAGAATGAGGAATGGGGGTTATGGGTCACAGAATTAGGAGTGGGGTTATGGATAACAGAATAAGGGGTGAGGGTTATGGGTCACAGAATGAGGGGTGAGGGTTATAGGTCTCAGACTGTGGGGTGAGGGTTATGGGTCTCAGAATGAAGGGTGAGGGTTATGGGTCTCAGAATGAGGAATGGGGGTTATGGGTCACAGAATGAGAGATGAGGGTTATGGGTCTCAGAATGAGGGATAGGGTTATGGGTCACAGAATGAGGGGTGAGGGTTATAGGTCTCAGAATGAGGGGTGAGGGTTATGGGTCTCAGAATGAGGAGTGGGGGTTATTGGTCACAGAATGAGGGATGAGGTTTATGGGTCTCAGAATGAGGAGTATGGGTTATGGGTCACAGAATGAGGAGTGCGGGTTATGGGTAACAGAATGAGGGGTGAGGGTTATGGGTCACAGAATGAGGGGTGAGGATTATGGGTCACAGAATGAGGGGTGAGGGTTATGGGTCACAGAATGAGGAGTGGGGATTATGCGTCTCAGAATGAAGGGTGGGGTTATGGGTAACAGAAAGAGGGGTGAGGGCTATGGTTCACAGAATGAGGGGGTGGGGATAATGGGTCACAGAATGAGGAGTGGGGGTTATGGGTCACAGAATGAGGAGTGGGGATTATGCGTCTCAGAATGAAGGGTGGGGTTATGGGTAACAGAAAGAGGGGTGAGGGCTATGGTTCACAGAATGAGGGGTGGGGATAATGGGTCACAGAATGAGGAGTGGGGGTTATGGGTCACAGAATGAGGAGTACGGGTTATGGGTCACAGAATGAGGGGTGAGGGTTATGGGTCTCAGAATGAGGAGTGGGGATTATGGGTCACAGAATGAGGAGTGGGGGTTATGGGTAACAGAATGAGGGGTGGAGGTTTCGGTTCTCAGAATGAGGGGTGAGGGTTTTGGGTCACACATTGAGGGGTGAGAGTTATGGGTAACAGAATGAGGGATGGGGGTTATGGGTCACAGAATGAGGAGTGGGGTTTAGTGTCTCAGAATGAGGGGTTAGGGTTATGAATCACAGAATGAGGAGTGGGGGTTATGGGTCACAGAATGAGGGATGGGGTTATGGGTCTCAGAATGAGGGATGGGGTTATGGGTCACAGAATGAGGGGTGAGGGTTATGGGTTTCAGAATGAGGGGTGAGGGTTATGGGTCTCAGAATGAGGGGTGAGGGTTATGGGTCTCAGAATGAGGAGTGGGGGTTATGGGTCACAGAATGAGGGGTGAGGGTTTTGGGTCACAGAATGAGGAGTGGGGGTTATGGGTCACAGAATGAGGGGTGAGGGTTTTGGGTCTCAGAATGAGGTGTGAGGATAATGGGTCACAGAATGAGGAATGGGGGTTTTGGGTCACAGAATGAGGAGTGGGGGTTATGGGTCACAGAATCAGGAATGGGGGTTATGGGTCTCAGAATGAGGGGTGAGGGTTATGGGTCACAGAATGAGGGATGGGGTTATGGGTCACAGAATGAGGGGTGAGGGTTATGGGTCTCAGAATGAGGGGTGAGGGTTATGGGTCACAGAATGAGGAGTGGGGGGTTATGGGTCTCAGAATGAGGAGTGAGGGTTATGGGTCTCAGAATGAGGAGTTGGGGTTATGGGTCACAGAATGAGGGGTGAGGGTTATGGGTCTAAGAATGAGGGGTGAGGGTTATGGGTCTCAGAATGAGGGGTGAGGGTTATGGGTCTCAGAATGTGGGGTGAGGGTTATGGGTCTCAGAATGAAGGGTGAGGGTTATGGGTCTCAGATTTAGGAGTGGGGGATATTGGTCACAGAATGAGGGATGAGGGTTATGGGTCTCAGAATGAGGGATGGGGTTATGGATCTCAGAATGAGGGATGGGGTTATGGGTCACAGAATGAGGGGTGAGGGTTATGGGTCACAGAATGAGGGATCAGGGTTATGGGTCACAGAATGAGGTGTGAGGGTTTTGGGTCACAGAATGAGGAGTGGGGGTTATGGGTCACAGAATGTGGGGTGAGGCTTTTGGGTCTCAGAATGAGGGGTGAGGATAATGGGTCACAGAATGAGGAATGGGGGTTATGGGTCACAGAATGAGGAGTGGGTGTTATGGGTCACAGAATGAGGGGTGAGGGTTATGGGTCTCAGAATGAGGGGTGAGGGTTATGGGTCTCAGAATGAGGGGTGAGGGTTATGGGTCTCAGAATGTGGGGTGAGGGTTATGGGTCTCAGAATGAAGGGTGAGGGTTATGGGTCTCAGATTGAGGAGTGGGGGTTATTGGTCACAGAATGAGGGATGAGGGTTATGGGTCTCAGAATGAGGGATGGGGTTATGGGTCTCAGAATGAGGGATGGGGTTATGGGTCACAGAATGAGGGGTGAGGGTTATGGGTCACAGAATGAGGGATCAGGGTTATGGGTCACAGAATGAGGTGTGAGGGTTTTGGGTCACAGAATGAGGAGTGGGGGTTATGGGTCTCAGAATGAGGGGTGAGGGTTTTGGGTCTCAGAATGAGGGGTGAGGGTTTTGGGTCTCAGAATGAGGGGTGAGGGTTATGGGTCACAGAATGAGGGGTGAAGGTTATGGGTCACAGAATGAGGGGTGAGTGTTATGGGTCACAGAATGAGGGGTGAGGGTTATGGGTCTCAGAATAAGGGGTGAGGGTTATGGGTCACAGAATGAGGAGTGGGGGTTATGGGTCTCCTAATGAGGAGTGGGGTTATGCATAACAGAATAAGGGGTGAGGGTTATGGGTCTCAGAATGAGGAGTGGGGGTTATGGGTCTCAGAATGAGGAGTGAGGGTTATGGGTCTCAGAATGAGGGATGAGGGTTATGGGTCTCAGAATGAGGGATGGGGTTATGGGTCTCAGAATGAGGGATGGGGTTATGGGTCACAGAATGAGGGGTGAGGGTTATGGGTCTCAGAATGAGGGGTGAGGGTTATGGGTCTCAGAATGAGGGGTGAGAGTTATGGGTCTCAGAATGAGGGGTGAGGGTTATGGGTCTCAGAATGAAGGGTGAGGGTTATGGGTCTCAGAATGAGAGATGAGGTTAGGGGTCTCAGGATGAGGGATGGGGTTATGGGTCACAGAATGAGGGGTGAGGGTTATGGGTCTCAGAATGAGGTGTGGGGGTTATGGGTCACAGAATGAGGGATGGGGGATATGGGTCTCAGAATGAGGAGTAGGGGTTATGGGTCACAGAATGAGGGATGGGGGTTTCGGGTCATAGAATGAGGTGTGAGGGTTTGGGGTCACAGAATGAGGAGTGGGGGTTATGGGTCACATAATGAAAGGTGAGGGTTCTGGGTCACAGAATGAGGGGTGAGGGTTTTGGGTCACAGAATGAGGGATGGGGGTTATGGGTCACAGAATGAGGTGTGAGGGTTTTGGGTCACAGAATGAGGAGTGGGGGTTATGGGTCACAGAATGAGGGGTGAGGGTTTTGGGTCTCAGAATGAGGGGTGAGGATAATGGGTCACAGAATGAGGAATGGGGGTTATGGGTCACAGAATGAGGAGTGGGGGTTATGGGTCACAGAATGAGGAATGGGGATTATGGGTCTCAGATTGAGGGGTGAGGGTTATGGGTCACAGAATGAGGGGTGAAGGTTATGGGTAACAGAATGAGCGCTGAGGGTTATGGGTCACAGAATGAGGGGTGAGGGTTATGGGTCTCAGAATGAGGAGTGGGGGTTATGGGTCACAGAATGAGGGGTGAGGGTTTTGGGTCACAGAATGAGGAGTGGGGGTTATGGGTCACAGAATGAGGGGTGAGGGTTTTGGGTCTCAGAATGAGGTGTGAGGATAATGGGTCACAGAATGAGGAATGGGGGTTTTGGGTCACAGAATGAGGAGTGGGGGTTATGGGTCACAGAATCAGGAATGGGGGTTATGGGTCTCAGAATGAGGGGTGAGGGTTATGGGTCACAGAATGAGGGATGGGGTTATGGGTCACAGAATGAGGGGTGAGGGTTATGGGTCTCAGAATGAGGGGTGAGGGTTATGGGTCACAGAATGAGGAGTGGGGGTTATGGGTCTCAGAATGAGGAGTGAGGGTTATGGGTCTCAGAATGAGGAGTTGGGGTTATGGGTCACAGAATGAGGGGTGAGGGTTATGGGTCTAAGAATGAGGGGTGAGGGTTATGGGTCTCAGAATGAGGGGTGAGGGTTATGGGTCTCAGAATGTGGGGTGAGGGTTATGGGTCTCAGAATGAAGGGTGAGGGTTATGGGTCTCAGATTTAGGAGTGGGGGATATTGGTCACAGAATGAGGGATGAGGGTTATGGGTCTCAGAATGAGGGATGGGGTTATGGATCTCAGAATGAGGGATGGGGTTATGGGTCACAGAATGAGGGGTGAGGGTTATGGGTCACAGAATGAGGGATCAGGGTTATGGGTCACAGAATGAGGTGTGAGGGTTTTGGGTCACAGAATGAGGAGTGGGGGTTATGGGTCACAGAATGTGGGGTGAGGCTTTTGGGTCTCAGAATGAGGGGTGAGGATAATGGGTCACAGAATGAGGAATGGGGGTTATGGGTCACAGAATGAGGAGTGGGTGTTATGGGTCACAGAATGAGGGGTGAGGGTTATGGGTCTCAGAATGAGGGGTGAGGGTTATGGGTCTCAGAATGAGGGGTGAGGGTTATGGGTCTCAGAATGTGGGGTGAGGGTTATGGGTCTCAGAATGAAGGGTGAGGGTTATGGGTCTCAGATTGAGGAGTGGGGGTTATTGGTCACAGAATGAGGGATGAGGGTTATGGGTCTCAGAATGAGGGATGGGGTTATGGGTCTCAGAATGAGGGATGGGGTTATGGGTCACAGAATGAGGGGTGAGGGTTATGGGTCACAGAATGAGGGATCAGGGTTATGGGTCACAGAATGAGGTGTGAGGGTTTTGGGTCACAGAATGAGGAGTGGGGGTTATGGGTCTCAGAATGAGGGGTGAGGGTTTTGGGTCTCAGAATGAGGGGTGAGGGTTTTGGGTCTCAGAATGAGGGGTGAGGGTTATGGGTCACAGAATGAGGGGTGAAGGTTATGGGTCACAGAATGAGGGGTGAGTGTTATGGGTCACAGAATGAGGGGTGAGGGTTATGGGTCTCAGAATAAGGGGTGAGGGTTATGGGTCACAGAATGAGGAGTGGGGGTTATGGGTCTCCTAATGAGGAGTGGGGTTATGCATAACAGAATAAGGGGTGAGGGTTATGGGTCTCAGAATGAGGAGTGGGGGTTATGGGTCTCAGAATGAGGAGTGAGGGTTATGGGTCTCAGAATGAGGGATGAGGGTTATGGGTCTCAGAATGAGGGATGGGGTTATGGGTCTCAGAATGAGGGATGGGGTTATGGGTCACAGAATGAGGGGTGAGGGTTATGGGTCTCAGAATGAGGGGTGAGGGTTATGGGTCTCAGAATGAGGGGGTGAGAGTTATGGGTCTCAGAATGAGGGGTGAGGGTTATGGGTCTCAGAATGAAGGGTGAGGGTTATGGGTCTCAGAATGAGAGATGAGGTTAGGGGTCTCAGGATGAGGGATGGGGTTATGGGTCACAGAATGAGGGGTGAGGGTTATGGGTCTCAGAATGAGGTGTGGGGGTTATGGGTCACAGAATGAGGGATGGGGGATATGGGTCTCAGAATGAGGAGTAGGGGTTATGGGTCACAGAATGAGGGATGGGGGTTTCGGGTCATAGAATGAGGTGTGAGGGTTTGGGGTCACAGAATGAGGAGTGGGGGTTATGGGTCACATAATGAAAGGTGAGGGTTCTGGGTCACAGAATGAGGGGTGAGGGTTTTGGGTCACAGAATGAGGGATGGGGGTTATGGGTCACAGAATGAGGTGTGAGGGTTTTGGGTCACAGAATGAGGAGTGGGGGTTATGGGTCACAGAATGAGGGGTGAGGGTTTTGGGTCTCAGAATGAGGGGTGAGGATAATGGGTCACAGAATGAGGAATGGGGGTTATGGGTCACAGAATGAGGAGTGGGGGTTATGGGTCACAGAATGAGGAATGGGGATTATGGGTCTCAGATTGAGGGGTGAGGGTTATGGGTCACAGAATGAGGGGTGAAGGTTATGGGTAACAGAATGAGCGCTGAGGGTTATGGGTCACAGAATGAGGGGTGAGGGTTAAGGGTCTCAGAATGAGGGGTGAGGGTTATGGGTCACAGAAGGAGGAGTGGGGGTTATGTGTCTCCTAATGAGAAGTGGGGTTATGGATAACAGAATAAGGGGTGAGGGTTATGGGTTTCAGAATGAGGAGTGGGGGTTATGGGTCTCAGAATGAGGAGTGAGGGTTATGGGTCTCAGAATGAGGAGTGGGGGTTATGGGTCTCCTAATGCGGAGTGGGGTTATGGATAACAGAATAAGGGGTGAGGGTTATGGGTCACAGAATGAGGGGTGAGGGTTTTGGGTCACAGAATGAGGATTGGGGGTTATGGGTCACAGAATGAGGGGTGAGGGTTTTGGGTCTCAGAATGAGGGGTGAGGGGTATGGGTCACAGAATGAGGGATGAGGGTTATGGGTCACAGAATGAGGATGGGGTTATGGGTCACAGAATGAGGTGTGAGGGTTTGGGGTCACAGAATGAGGAGTGGGGGTTATGGGTCAAATAATGAAAGGTGAGGGTTTTGGGTCACAGAATGAGGAGTGGGGGTTATGGGTCACAGAATGAGGTGTGAGGGTTTTGGGTCACAGAATGAGGAGTGGGGGTTATGGGTCACAGAATGAGGGGTGAGGGTTTTGGGTCACAGAATGAGGGGTGAGGATAATGGGTCACAGAATGAGGAATGGGGGTTATGGGTCACAGAATGAGGAGTGGGGGTTTTGGGTCACAGAATGAGGAGTGGGGGTTATGGGTCTCAGAATGGGGGGTGAGGTTTATGGGTCACAGAATGAGGGGTGAAGGTTATGGGTCACAGAATGAGCGGTGAGGGTTATGGGTCTCAGAATGAGGGGTAAGGGTTAAGGGTCTCAGAATGAGGGGTGAGGGTTATGGGTCACAGAATGAGGAGTGGGGGTTATGGGTCTCCTAATGAGGAGTGTGGTTATGGATAACAGAATAAGGGGTGAGGGTTATGGGTTTCAGAATGAGGAGTGGGGGTTATGGGTCTCAGAATGAGGAGTGAGGGTTATGGGTCTCAGAATGAGGAGTGGGGGTTATGCGTCTCCTAATGAGGAGTGGGGTTATGGATAACAGAATAAGGGTTGAGGGTTATGGGTCACAGAATGAGGGGTGAGGGTTATGGGTCTCAGATTGTGTGGTGAGGGTTATGGGTCTAAGAATGAGGAGTGGGGGTTATGGGTCACAGAATGAGGGGTGAGGGTTTTGGGTCACAGAATGAGGGATGGGGTTATGGGTCACAGAATGAGGTGTGAGGGTTTTGGGTCACAGAATGAGGAGTGGGGGTTATGGGTCTCCTAATGAGGAGTGGGGGTTATGGGTCACAGAATGAGGAGTGGGGGTTATGGATAACAGAATAAGGGGTGAGGGTTATGGGTCACAGAATGAGGGGTGAGGGTTATGGGTCTCAGAATGTGGGGTGAGGGTTATGGGTCTCAGAATGAGGAATGGGGGTTATGGGTCACAGAATGAGAGATGAGAGTTATGGGTCTCAGAATGAGGGATGGGGTTATGGGTCTCAGAATGAGGGATGGGGTTATGGGTCACAGAATGAGGGTTGAGGGTTATGGGTCTCAGAATGAGCGGTGAGGGTTATGGGTCTCAGAATGAGGAGTGGGGGTTATTGGTCACAGAATGAGGGATGAGGTTTATGGGTCTCAGAATGAGGAGTGGGGGTTATGGGTCACAGAATGAGGAGTGCGGGTTATGGGTAACAGAATGAGGGGTGAGGGTTATGGGTCACAGAATGAGGGGTGAGGGTTATGGGTCACAGAATGAGGGGTGACGGTTATGCGTCCCAGAATGAGGAGTACGGGTTATGGGTCACAGAATGAGGGGTGAGGGTTATGGGTCTCAGAATGAGGAGTGGGGATTATGGGTCACAGAATGAGGAGTGGGGGTTATGGGTAACAGAATGAGGGGTGGGGGTTTCGATTCTCAGAATGAGGGGTGAGGGTTTTGGGTCACACATTGAGGGGTGAGAGTTATGGGTAACAGAATGAGGGATGGGGGTTATGGGTCACAGAATGAGGAGTGGGGGTTTAGTGTCTCAGAATGAGGGGTTAGGGTTATGAATCACAGAATGAGGAGTGGGGGTTATGGGTCACAGAATGAGGGGTGAGGGTTTTGGGTCTCAGAATGAGGGGTGAGGATAATGGGTCACAGAATGAGGAATGGGGGTTATGGGTCACAGAATGAGGAGTGGGGTTTATGGGTCACAGAATGAGGAATGGGGGTTATGGGTCTCAGAATGAGGGGTGAGGGTTATGGGTCACAGAATGAGGGGTGAGGGTTATGGGTCAAGGAATGAGGGGTGAACGTTATGGGTCACAGAATGAGGGGTGAGGGTTATGGGTCTCAGAATGAGGAGTGGGGGTTATGGGTCACAGAATGAGGGATGAGGGTTATGGGTCTCAGAATGAGGGATGGGGCTATGGGTCTCAGAATGAGGGATGGGGTTATGGGTCACAGAATGAGGGGTGAGGGTTATGGGTCTCAGAATGAGGGGTGAGGGTTATGGGTCTCAGAATGAGGAGTGGGGATTATGGGTCACAGAATGAGGAGTGGGGGTTATTGGTAACAGAATGAGGGGTGGGGGTTTCGGTTCTCAGAATGAGGGGTGAGGGTTTTGGGTCACACATTGAGGAGTGGGGGTTATGAATCACAGAATGAGGGGTGAGGGTTTTGGGTCTCAGAATGAGGGGTGAGGATAATGGGTCACAGAATGAGGAATGGGGGTTATGGGTCACAGAATGAGGAGTGGGGGTTATGGGTCACAGAATGAGGAATGGGGGTTATGGGTCTCAGAATGAGGGGTGAGGGTTATGGGTCACAGAATGAGGGGTGAGGGTTATGGGTCACAGAATGAGGGGTGAACGTTATGGGTCACAGAATGAGGGGTGGGGGTTATGGGTCTCAGAATGAGGAGTGGGGGTTATGGGTCACAGAATGAGGGATGAGGTTTATGGGTCACAGAATGAGGGATGGGGTTATGGGTCTCAGAATGAGTTGTGGGGGTTATGGGTCACAGAATGAGGGATGGGGTATATGGGTCTCAGAATGAGGATTAGGGGTTATGGGTCACAGAATGAGGGATGAGGGTTATGGGTCACAGAATTAGGGATGAGGGTTATGGGTCACAGAATGAGTGATGAGGGTTATGGGTCACAGAATGAGGTGTGAGGGTTTGGGGTCACAGAATGAGGAGTGGGGGTTATGGGTCACATAATGAAGGTTGAGGGTTTTGGGTCACAGAATGAGGAGTGGGGGTTATGGGTCACAGAATGAGGGGTGAGGGTTTTGGGTCACAGAATGAGGGATGAGGGTTATGGGTCACAGAATGAGGTGTGAGGGTTTTGGGTCACAGAATGAGGAGTGGGGGTTATGGGTCACAGAATGAGGGGTGAGGGTTTTGGGTCTCAGAATGAGGGGTGAGGATAATGGGTCACAGAATGAGGGGTGAGGGTTATGGGTCACAGAATGAGGGGTGAAGGTTATGGGTCACAGAATGAGGGGTGAGGGTTATAGGTCACAGAATGAGGGGTGAGGGTTAAGGGTCTCAGAATGAGGGGTGAGGGTTATGGGTCTCAGAATGAGGAGTGAGGGTTATGGGTCTCAGAATGAGGAGTGGGGGTTATGGGTCACAGAATGAGGGGTGAGGGTTATGGGTCACAGAATGATGGGTGAGGGTTAAGGGTCTCAGAATGAGGGGTGAGGGTTATGGGTCTCAGAATGAGGAGTGAGGGTTATGGGTCTCAGAATGAGGAGTGGGGGTTATGGGTCTCCTAATGAGGAGTGGGGTTATGGATAACAGAATAAGGGGTGAGGGTTATGGGTCTCAGAATGAGGGGTGAGGGTTATGGGTCACAGAATGAGGGATGAGGGTTATGGGTCACAGAATGAGGGATGGGGTTATGGGTCACAGAATGAGGGGTAGGGGTTAAGGGTCACAGAATGAGCGGTGAGGGTTATGGGTCTCAGAATGAGGTGTGGGGGTTATGGGTAACAGAATGAGGGGTGGGGGTTATGGGTCTAAGAATGAGGAGTGGGGGTTATGGGTTACAGAATGAGGGGTGGGGGTTTTTGGGTCACAGAATGAGGGATGAGGGTTATGGGTCTCAGAATGAGGAGTGGGGGTTATGGGTCACAGAATGAGGGGTGAGGGTTATGGGTTATAGAATGAGGAGTGGGGGTTATGGGTCTCAGAATGAGGAGTGGGGTTATGGGTCACAGATTGAGGGATGGGGGTTATGGGTCACAGAATGAGGAGTGGGGGTTATGGGTCTCAGAATGAGGAGTGCGGGTTATGGGTTATAGAATGAGGGGTGAGGGTTATGGTTCTCAGAATGAGGAGTGGGGTTATGGGTCACAGAAGGAGGGGTGAGGGTTTATGGGTGTCAGAATGAGGAGTGAGGGTTATGGTTCTCAGAATGAGGGGTGAGGGTTATGGGTTATAGAATGAGGAGTGGGGGTTATGGGTCTCAGAATGTGGAGTGGGGGTTATGGGTCACAGAATGAGGGGTGATGGTTATGGGTCACAGAATGAGGAGTGGGGGTTATGGTTCTCAGAATGAGGGGTGAGGGTTATGGGTCTCAGAATGAGGAGTGCGGGTTATGGGTTATTGAATGAGGAGTGCGGGTTATGGGTTATAGAATGAGGAGTGGGGGTTATGGTTCTCAGAATGAGGAGTGCGGGTTATGGGTTATAGAATGAGGAGTGGGGGTTATGGGTCTCAGAATGTGGAGTGGGGGTTATGGGTCACAGAATGAGGGGTGAGGGTTATGGGTCACAGAATGAGGAGTGGGGGTTATGGTTCTCAGAATGAGGGGTGATGGTTATGGGTCTCAGAATGAGGAGTGAGGGTTATGGGTTATAGAATGAGGAGTTGGGGATATGGGTCACAGAATGAGGGGTGAGGGTTATGGGTCTCAGAATGAGGAGTGGGGGTTATGGGTTACAGAATGAGGAGTTGGGGATATGGGTCACAGAATGAGGAGTGGGGGTTATGGGTCTCAGAATGAGGAGTGGGGGTTATGGGTCTCAGAATGAGGAGTGGGGGTTATGGGTCTCAGAATGAGGAGTGGGGGTTATGGGTCTCAGAATGAGGAATGGGGGTTATGGGTCTCAGAATGAGAAGTGGGGATTATGGGTTACAGAATGAGGAGTTGGGGTTATGGGTCTCAGAATTAGGGGTGAGGGTTATGGGTCACAGAATGAGGGGTGAGGGTTATGGGTCACAGAATGAGGAGTGAGGGTTATGGGTCACAGAATGAGGGGTGAGGGTTATGGGTCACAGAATGAGGGGTGAGGGTTATGGGTCACAGAATGAGGAGTGGGGGTTATGGGTCACAGAATGAGGAGTGAGGGTTATGGGTCACAGAATGAGGGGTGAGGGTTTATGGGTGTCAGAATGAGGAGTGGGGGTTATGGCTCTCAGAAACAGGGGTTAGGGATTTGGGTCTTAGAATGGGGAGGTTACAGGTCCCAGGATGAGGGGTGGGGGGTACCAGTTGCAGAATTAGTGTTGGGAGTTTTGGGTTGGAGAATGAGGGGTGGGGCTTTGGGTCAGATATTGAGGGGTGGGGCTTATGGGTCAGATATTGAGGGGTGGGGCTTATGGGTCAGATATTGAGCGATCGGGGTTATTCTGAGGTATAAGTTTCATTTAACACCTCTGTAGCTGCAGCTCTCACCTTATTCAGCAGGAAATCCATTGCGGGTGACTTTGTGGACAGGCCGCTCCTGACACATGACAGACTGATCACGTCACTCACAACACATTGATGATTAACCCATTAATAGCCATGAAACAAGGCATCTGTAGCTTTAACTGTTTTCTGCCTGTAGTAAGTACTCAGACCCCAAATATCCAGAGTAACCGGCTCGGCCTCAGAGACTCCAATGTGTATCCAGGAGCGGCCGACGTTACTGATTAACCCCGGAGCAAACAGCAGCAATCAGAAAGATAGAGACAGGAAGTCATAAAGACTGCGCTACCTGCCTGCTCCCCCCACCCCAATATCCAGATGTCCTGGACCATCTACATACATACATCATACAGGTGCCTATGTGTAATATCACACATATAATACAGACACTCCTCCAAATGTAATATCACACATATAATACAGACACTGCTCCCGTGTAATATCACACATATAATACAGACACTCCTCCCCCGTGTTATATCACACATACAATACAGACACTGCTCCCCGTGTAATATCAGACATATAATACAGACACTCCTCCTCGTGTAATATCACACATATAATACAGACACTCCTCCTCGTGTAATATCACACATACAATACAGACACTCCTCCAAATGTAATATCACACATATAATACAGACACTGCTCCCCGTGTAATATCACACATGTAATACAGACAATTCCTTGTGTAATATCACACATACACACGTGGACAAAATTGTTGGTCCCCTCCCTCGTTTAATGAAAGAAAAACCCACAATGGGCACAGAAATAACTGGAATCTGACAGACTGGAATTTGTCAAACTCCATGCTGACAAGCCACAAAGCTTCTGGGAGAATGTCCTATGGACAGATGAGACAAACATCGAAATTTTTGGCAAGGCACATCAGCTCTATGTTCACAGACTGAAAAATGAAGCCTATCTTGAAAAGAACACTGTCCCTACTGTGAAACATGGAGGAGGCTCTGTTATGTTCTGGGGCTGCTTTGCTGCATCTGGCACAGGGTGTCTTGAATCTGTGCAGGGTACAATGAAATCTCAAGACTATCAAGGGATTCTAGAGAGAAATGTGCTGCCCAGTGTCAGAAAGCTTGGTCTCAGTCGCAGGTCATGGGTCTTGTAACAGGATAATGACCCAAAACACAGCTAAAAACCCCCAAGAATGGCTAAGAGGGAAACATTGGACTATTCTGAAGTGGCCTTCTATGAGCCCAGACCTAAATCCTATTGGAAGGAGCTGAAACATGTCGTCTGGAAAAGGCACCCTTCACACCCGAGACAACTGGAGCAGTTTGCTCATGAGGAGCGGCCAAAATCCCTGCTGAGAGGTGCAGAAGTCTCATTGACAGTTACAGGAATCGTCTGATTGCAGGGATTGCCCCAAAAGGTTGTGCAACTAAATATTAAGGGATCCCTCATTTCTGTCCAGGCCTGTTTCATGTTGAAGCCTGGTTGGAAAGCAATGTCTGACTTTCATTTGTTCATTTTCATAGAATTTTTATATGTTATTACTTTTGTCAGATTCCAGTTATTTCTGTGACCATTGTGGGGTTTTCTTTCATTAAACGAGGGAGGGGGACCAACAATTTTGTCCACATGTGTATAATACAGAAAATCCTCCCTCTCTAATATCAGACATGTAATACAGACACCCCATCCAATGTAATATTTCACATATAATACAGATACTCCTCCCCTGTGTAATATAAAAACATAATACAGACACTCCTCCCTGTGTAATATCAGACATGTAATACAGACACCCTACCCAATGTAATATCTCACATATAATACAGACACTCCTCCCTGTGTAATATCACACATATAATACAGACACTCCTCCCTGTGTAATATCACACATATAATACAGACACTCCTCCCTGTGTAATGTCACACATATAATACAGACATCCCATCCAATGTAATATCACACATATAATACAGACATTCCATCCAATGTAATATCACACATATAATACAGACACTCCTCCCTGTGTAATATCACACATATAATACAGACACTCCTCCCTGTGTAATATCACACATATAATACAGACACCCCATCCAATGTAATATCACACATATAATACAGACACTCCTCCCTGTGTAATATCACACATATAATACAGACACCCCATCCAATGTAATATCACACATATAATACAGACATTCCATCCAATGTAATATCACACATATAAAACAGACACTCCTCCCTCTGTAATATCAGATATGTAATACAGACACCCCATCCAATGTAATATCTCGCATATAATACACACACTGCTCCCTGTGTAATATCACACATATAATAGACACTCCTCTCTGTGTAATGTCACACATATAATACAAACAATCCTCCTGCGTAATATCACACATATAAGACAGGCACTCCTCCCTGTGTAATATCACACATGTAATACAAACACTCCTCCCTGTGTAATGTCACACATACAATACAAACACTCCTCCCTGTGTATCACACATATAATACAGACACCCAATCCAATGTAATATCACGCATATAATGCAGACATTCCATCCAATGTAATATCACACATATAATACAAGCACTCCTCTCTGTATAATAACACACACATAATACAGACACTCCTCTCTCTGTAATAATAAACATGTAATACAGACACCCCATCCAGTGTAATATCACACATGTTATACAGACACTTCATTCAGTGTAATATCACGTGTAATACAGAAGCTCCTTCCTGTGTAATATCTCACATATAATACAGATATTGCTCCCTGTGTAGTATCACACATGTAATACAGATACTCCTCCCTGTGTAATTTCACACAAGTAATACAGATACTCCTCCCTGCATAATATTACACATATAATACAGACACTCCTCCCAGTGTAATATCACACATATAATACAGACACTGCACCCTGTGTAATATCACACATATAATTTAGACACTGCTCCTTGTGTAATAATAGACATGTAATACAGACACCCCATCGAGTGTAATATCACACATATAATACAGACACTCCCCCCTGTGTAATACACATATATAATACAGACACTCCTCCCAGTGTAATATCACACATATAATACAGACACTCCTCCCAGTTTATTATCACACATATAATACAGACACTCCTCCCTGTGTAATATCACACATATAATACAGACACTGCTCCCTGTGTAATAATAGACATGTAATACAGACGCCCCATTCAGTGTAATATCACATATATAATACAGACACTCCCCCCTGTGTAATACACATATATAATACAGACACTGCTCCATGTATAATTATAGAAATGTAATACAGACGCCCCATTCAGTGTAATATCACACATATTATTCAGACACCCCATCTAGTGTAATATCACACATGTTATTCAGACACCCCATCCAGTGTAATATCACACATGTTATACAGACACTCCATTCAGTGTAATATCACATGTGTAATACAGAAGCTCCTCCCTGTGTAATCTCACACATGTGATACACATGCTCCCCTATTGTATTACATGCACAATATTACAGACACTTCCCTCTTGTAATTTCAACCCTCCCCCTTGTGTAATATCACACATGTAATATGGACGCTCCAACTTACGTTCTGGATAACTGATGACACAATCTCATGAATCTCAGAAGACACCTGCGAGCTGCTCATGGCAGATGGAAAAAGGAACAATTGAAACTTTGGG
Source organism: Leptodactylus fallax (assembly GCA_947044405.1). Lineage (NCBI taxonomy): Eukaryota > Metazoa > Chordata > Amphibia > Anura > Leptodactylidae > Leptodactylus > Leptodactylus fallax. The sequence continues at coordinate 37,615 of CAMRHE010000795.1, read as the reverse complement.
GTAAGTCAAGCGTGCAGGGGGCAGGACGTGAGGTGCAGGGTCAGCCCTTCTCCTTATCACGCTTTCGCCGTGGGAGGCGTGGGGGCATCATACCCTAAGAGAAAAATACACAATATCATCGTCTGGTAATGGAAAGCAGAACATTTATTAGAGATGATGGAAATACCCAATCTGAGGAAGAAAATTATCAAATACCCAGAAGCCCCCGAAATCTACTTGGAATTAAAGGTTATAGAGGGGAATAATAATGGGAGGCAGAAAGGTCAGTGACACTAGTGGCCCACCAGGCCCAAACTAAGGTGATAGAGCCCAAAATGTCCAATATGTCCAACATGCCCAAAACACCTCACGAGCTGAAGATACCCCACACCTCCTGAAAATCCATCATGTCAGCACATCCCACACAGAAATAATGGCGATAAACGCAGGAACATACATGGATGACAGCAGGAAAAAGCCCCCACTCCATCTAGTCAGCCCTTATATTAGGAGGAGACCGATCCATCTAGTCAGCCCTTATATTAGGAGGAGACCGGTCCATCTAGTCAGTCCTTATATTAGGAGGAGACCGGTCCATCTAGTCAGCCCTTATATTAGGAGGAGACCGGTTCATCTAGTCAGCCCTTATATTAGGAGGAGACCGGTCCATCTAGTCAGCCCTTATATTAGGAGGAGACCGGTCCATCTAGTCAGCCCTTATATTAAAAGGAGCCCCCCCGCCCAGTCCATTGAGTCAGCCCTTATGCTATTTCCATGTTATCTCAGTATAGATGTGTTCCAGGCGTGCTTACTTTAACTTACTGTGTATTTCCCAACATTGCACCCTTTCTATTTATTTATGTCTTTGTGCAGCTGGGGCTTCCAGAAATGAACACAGCATTCCAGATGTGGTCTCAGCAGTGCCTATACAGAGGAAACATAATCTCACTCCTACTGGTTATACCTCTAGCTATACAGCCCAGCATCCTACTGGTTATACCTCTAGCTATACAGCCCAGCATCCTACTGGTTATACCTCTAGCTATACAGCCCAGCATCCTACTGGTTATACCTCTAGCTATACAGCCCAGCATCCTACTGGTTATACCTCTAGCTATACAGCCCAGCATCCTACTGGTTATACCTCTAGCTATACAGCCCAGCATCCTACTGGTTATACCTCTAGCTATACAGATGAGCATCCTACTGGTTACACTTCTATGTATACAGCTCAGCATCCTACTGGTTATACCTCTAGCTATACAGCCCAGCGTTCTACTGGTTATACCTCTAGCTATACAGCCCAGCGTCCTACTGGTTATACCTCTAGCTATACAGATGAGCATCCTACTGGTTATACCTCTAGCTATACAGCTGAGCATCCTACTGGTTATACCTCTAGCTATACAGCCCAGCATCCTACTGGTTATACCTCTAGCTATACAGCCCAGCATCCTACTGGTGATACCTCTAGCTATACAGCCCAGCATCCTACTGGTTACACCTCTAGCTATACAGCCCAGCATCCTACTGGTGATACCTCTAGCTATACAGCTGAGCATCCTACTGGTTATACCTCTAGCTGTACAGCCCAGCATCCTATTGGCTATACCTCTAGCTATACAGCCCAGCGACCTACTGGTTATACCTCTAGCTATACAGCCCAGCATCCTACTGGTTATACCTCTAGCTATACAGCCCAGCATCCTACTGGTTATACCTCTAGCTATACAGCCCAGCATCCTACTGGTTATACCTCTAGCTATACAGCCCAGCATCCTACTGGTTATACCTCTAGCTATACAGCCCAGCATCCTACTGGTTATACCTCTAGCTGTACAGCTGAGCATCCTACTGGTTATACCTCTAGCTATACAGCCCAGCATCCTACTGGTTATACCTCTATATATACAGCCCAGCATCCTACTGGTGATACCTCTAGCTGTACAGCCCAGCATCCTACTGGTTATACCTCTAGCTATACGGCCCAGCGCCATACTGGTTACACCTCTAGCTATACAGCCCATCATCCTACTGGTTACACCTCTATCTATACAGCCCAGCATCCTACTGGTTATACCTCTATCTATACAGCCCAGCATCCTACTGGTGATACCTCTAGCTATACAGCCCAGCATCCTACTGGTTATACCTCTATGTATACAGCCCAGCATCCTACTGGTTATACCTCTAGCTGTACAGCCCAGCATCCTACTGGTTATACCTCTAGCTGTACAGCCCAGCATCCTACTGGTTATACCTCTATCTATACAGCCCAGCATACTACTGGTGATACCTCTAGCTATACAGCTCAGCGCCCTACTGGTTATACCTCTAGCTATACAGCCCAGCATCCTACTGGTTACACCTCTATCTATACAGCCCAGCGTCCTGCTGGTTATACCTCTAGCTGTACAGCCCAGCATCCTACTGGTGATACCTCTAGCTATACAGCCCAGCATCCTACTGGTTATACCTCTAGCTATACGGCCCAGCGTCCTACTGGTTATACCTCTAGCTATACAGCCCAGCGTCCTACTGGTTATACCTCTAGCTATACAGCCCAGCGTCCTACTGGTTATACCTCTAGCTGTACAGACCAGCATCCTACTGGTTATACCTCTATCTATACAGCCCAGCATCCTACTGGTTATGCCTCTAGCTGTACAGCCCAGCATCCTACTGGTTACACCTCTAGCTATACGGCCCAGCGTCCTACTGGTTATACCTCTAGCTATACAGCCCAGCATCCTACTGGTTATACCTCTAGCTATACAGCCCAGCGTCCTTCTGGTTATACCTCTATCTATACAGCCCAGCATCCTACTGGTTATACCTCTAGCTATACAGATGAGAATCCTACTGGTTATACCTCTAGCTATATAGCCCAGCATCCTACTGGTTATACCTCTAGCTATACAGCCCAGCGTCCTACTGGTTATACCTCTAGCTATACAGCCCAGCATCCTACTGGTTACACCTCTAGCTATACAGCCCAGCATCCTGCTGGTTATACCTCTAGCTATACAGCCCAGCATCCTATTGGTTATACCTCTATCTATACAGACCAGTATCCTACTGGTTATACCTCTAGCTATACAGCCCACCAGGCCCAAACTAAGGTGATAGAGCCCAAAATGTCCAATATGTCCAACATGCCCAAAACACCTCACGAGCTGAAGACACCCCACACCTCCTGAAAATCCATCATGTCAACACAGCATCCCACACAGATATAATGGCGATAAACACAGGAACATACATGGATGACAGCAGGAAAAAGCCCCTGCTCCATCTAGTCAGCCCTTATATTAAAAGGAGCCCCACCCAAGTCCATTGAGTCAGCCCTTATGCTATTTCCATGTTATCTCAGTATAGATGTGTTCCAGGCGTGCTTACTTTAACTTACTGTGTATTTCCCAACATTGCACCCTTTCTATTTATTTATGTCTTTGTGCAGCTGGGGCTTCCAGAAATGAACACAGCATTCCAGATGTGGTCTCAGCAGTGCCTATACAGAGGAAACATAATCTCACTCCTACTGGTTATACCTCTAGCTATACAGCCCAGCATCCTACTGGTTATACCTCTAGCTATACAGCCCAGCATCCTACTGGTTATACCTCTAGCTATACAGCCCAGCGTCCTACTGGTTATACCTCTAGCTATACAGCCCAGCATCCTACTGGTTATACCTCTAGCTATACAGCCCAGCATCCTACTGGTTATACCTCTAGCTATACAGCCCAGCGTCCTACTGGTTATACCTCTATGTATACAGCCCAGCATCCTACTGGTTATACCTCTAGCTATACAGCCCAGCATCCTACTGGTTATACCTCTAGCTATACAGCCCAGCATCCTACTGGTTATACCTCTAGCTATACAGCCCAGCATCCTACTGGTTATACCTCTAGCTATACAGCCCAGCATCCTACTGGTTATACCTCTAGCTATACAGCCCAGCATCCTACTGGTTATACCTCTAGCTATACAGCCCAGCATCCTACTGGTTACACTTCTATGTATACAGCTCAGCATCCTACTGGTTATACCTCTAGCTATACAGCCCACCGTTCTACTGGTTATACCTCTAGCTATACAGCCCAGCGTCCTACTGGTTATACCTCTAGCTATACAGATGAGCATCCTACTGGTTACACCTCTAGCTATACAGCCCAGCGACCTACTGGTTATACCTCTAGCTATACAGCCCAGCATCCTACTGGTTATACCTCTAGCTATACAGCCCAGCATCCTACTGGTGATACCTCTAGCTATACAGCCCAGCATCCTACTGGTTATACCTCTAGCTATACAGCCCAGCATCCTACTGGTTATACCTCTAGCTATACAGCAGAGCATCCTACTGGTTATACCTCTAGCTATACAGCAGAGCATCCTACTGGTTATACCTCTAGCTATACAGCCCAGCATCCTACTGGTTATACCTCTAGCTATACAGCCCAGCATCCTACTGGTTATACCTCTAGCTATACAGCAGAGCATCCTACTGGTTATACCTCTAGCTGTACAGCCCAGCATCCTACTGGTTATACCTCTAGCTATACAGCCCAGCATCCTACTGGTTATACCTCTAGCTGTACAGCTGAGCATCCTACTGGTTATACCTCTAGCTATACAGCCCAGCATCCTACTGGTTATACCTCTATATATACAGCCCAGCATCCTACTGGTGATACCTCTAGCTGTACAGCCCAGCATCCTGCTGGTTATACCTCTAGCTATACGGCCCAGCGCCATACTGGTTACACCTCTAGCTATACAGCCCATCATCCTACTGGTTACACCTCTATCTATACAGCCCAGCATACTACTGGTGATACCTCTAGCTATACAGCCCAGCATCCTACTGGTTATACCTCTATCTATACAGCCCAGCATCCTACTGGTGATACCTCTAGCTATACAGCCCAGCATCCTACTGGTTATACCTCTATGTATACAGCCCAGCATCCTACTGGTTATACCTCTATCTATACAGCCCAGCATACTACTGGTGATACCTCTAGCTATACAGCTCAGCGCCCTACTGGTTATACCTCTAGCTATACAGCCCAGCATCCTACTGGTTACACCTCTATCTATACAGCCCAGCGTCCTACTGGTTATACCTCTAGCTATACAGCCCAGCGTCCTGCTGGTTATACCTCTAGCTGTACAGCCCAGCATCCTACTGGTGATACCTCTAGCTATACGGCCCAGCGTCCTACTGGTTATACCTCTAGCTATACAGCCCAGCGTCCTACTGGTTATACCTCTAGCTATACAGCCCAGCGTCCTACTGGTTATACCTCTAGCTGTACAGACCAGCATCCTACTGGTTATACCTCTATCTATACAGCCCAGCATCCTACTGGTTATGCCTCTAGCTGTACAGCCCAGCATCCTACTGGTTACACCTCTAGCTATACGGCCCAGCGTCCTGCTGGTTATACCTCTATCTATACAGCCCAGCATCCTACTGGTTATACCTCTAGCTATACAGATGAGAATCCTACTGGTTATACCTCTAGCTATACAGCCCAGCATCCTACTGGTTATACCTCTAGCTATACAGCCCAGCATCCTACTGGTTATACCTCTAGCTATACAGCCCAGCATCCTACTGGTTATACCTCTAGCTATACAGCCCAGCGTCCTTCTGGTTATACCTCTATCTATACAGCCCAGCATCCTACTGGTTATACCTCTAGCTATACAGATGAGAATCCTACTGGTTATACCTCTAGCTATATAGCCCAGCATCCTACTGGTTATACCTCTAGCTATACAGCCCAGCGTCCTACTGGTTATACCTCTAGCTATACAGCCCAGCATCCTACTGGTTACACCTCTAGCTATACAGCCCAGCATCCTGCTGGTTATACCTCTAGCTATACAGCCCAGCATCCTATTGGTTATACCTCTATCTATACAGACCAGTATCCTACTGGTTATACCTCTAGCTATACAGCCCACCAGGCCCAAACTAAGGTGATAGAGCCCAAAATGTCCAATATGTCCAACATGCCCAAAACACCTCACGAGCTGAAGACACCCCACACCTCCTGAAAATCCATCATGTCAACACAGCATCCCACACAGATATAATGGCGATAAACACAGGAACATACATGGATGACAGCAGGAAAAAGCCCCTGCTCCATCTAGTCAGCCCTTATATTAAAAGGAGCCCCACCCAAGTCCATTGAGTCAGCCCTTATGCTATTTCCATGTTATCTCAGTATAGATGTGTTCCAGGCGTGCTTACTTTAACTTACTGTGTATTTCCCAACATTGCACCCTTTCTATTTATTTATGTCTTTGTGCAGCTGGGGCTTCCAGAAATGAACACAGCATTCCAGATGTGGTCTCAGCAGTGCCTATACAGAGGAAACATAATCTCACTCCTACTGGTTATATCTCTAGCTATACAGCCCAGCATCCTACTGGTTATATCTCTAGCTATACAGCCCAGCATCCTACTGGTTATACCTCTAGCTATACAGCCCAGCATCCTACTGGTTATACCTCTAGCTGTACGGCCCAGCGTCCTACTGGTTATACCTCTAGCTATACAGCCCAGCATCCTACTGGTTATACCTCTAGCTGTACGGCCCAGCATCCTACTGGTTATACCTCTAGCTATACAGCCCAGCATCCTACTGGTGATACCTCTATATATATACAGCCCAGCGTCCTACTGGTTATACCTCTAGCTATACAGCCCAGCATCCTACTGGTTATACCTCTAGCTATACAGCCCAGCATCCTACTGGTGATACCTCTATATATATACAGCCCAGCATCCTACTGGTTATAACTCTAGCTATACAGCCCAGCATCCTACTGGTTATACCTCTAGATATACTGCCCAGCATCTTACTGGTTATACCTCTAGCTATACAGCCCAGCATCCTACTGGTTATACCTCTAGCTATACAGCCCAGCATCCTACTGTTATACCTCTAGCTATACAGACCAGCATCCTACTGGTTATACCTCTAGCTATACAGCCCAGCATCCTACTGGTTACACCTCTATCTATACAGCTCAGCATCCTACTGGTTATACCTCTAGCTATACAGCCCAGCATCCTACTGGTTATACCTCTAGCTATACAGCCCAGCATCCTACTGGTTATACCTCTAGCTATACAGCCCAGCGTCCTAATGGTTACACCTCTAGCTATACAGACCAGCATCCTACTGGTTATACCTCTAGCTATACAGCCCAGCATCCTACTGGTTATACCTCTAGCTATACAGCCCAGCATCCTACTGGTTATACCTCTAGATATACTGCCCAGCATCTTACTGGTTATACCTCTATGTATACAGCCCAGCATCCTACTGGTTATACCTCTAGCTGTACAGACCAGCATCCTACTGGTTATACCTCTATATATACAGCTCAGCATTCTACTGGTTATACCTCTAGCTATACAGCTCAGCATCCTACTGGTTATACCTCTAGCTGTACAGCTCAGCATCCTACTGGTTATACCTCTAGCTGTACAGCCCAGCATCCTACTGGTGATACCTCTAGCTATACAGCCCAGCATCCTACTGGTTATACCTCTAGCTATACAGCCCAGCATCCTACTGGTTATACCTCTAGCTATACAGCCCAGCATCCTACTGGTTATACCTCTAGCTGTACAGCCCAGCATCCTACTGGTTATACCTCTAGCTGTACAGCCCAGCATCCTACTGGTTATACCTCTAGCTATACAGCCCAGCATACTACTGGTTATACTTCTAGCTGTACAGCCCAGTGTCCTACTGGTTTTACCTCTAGCTGTACAGCCCAGTGTCCTGTTGGTTATACCTCTAGCTATACAGCCCAGCATCCTACTGGTTATACCTCTAGCTGTACAGCCCAGCATCCTACTGGTTATACCTTATATGTTTTAGGTCAAATAAGTTTGTTACGAAACAGAGCTTAAATTGCTTTAAAACATAGTGTATGACACTGTCAGGGCTCCTAGGACTATATATCTATAATACATAGTGTATGACACTGTCAGAGCTCCTAGGACTATACATCTATAATACATAGTGTATGACACTGTCAGGGCTACTAGGACTATATATCTATAATACATAGTGTATGACACTGTCAGGACCCCTAAGACTATATATCTATAATACATAGTGTATGACACTGTCAGGACTCCTAGGACTATATAGCTATAATACATACTGTATGACACTGTCAGGGCTCCAAGGACTATATATCTATAATACATAGTGTATGACACTGTCAGGACTCCTAGGACTATATATCTATAATACATAGTGTATGACACTGTCAGGACTCCTAGGACTATATATCTATAACACATAGTGTATGACACTGTCAGGATTCCTAGGACTATATATCTATAATACATAGTGTATGACACTGTCAGGGCTCCAAGGACTATATATCTATAATACATAGTGTATGACACTGTCAGGACTCCTAGGACTATATATCTATAACACATAGTGTATGACAGAGTCAGGACTCTTAGGACTATATCTCTATAATACATAGTGTATGACACTGTCAGGGCTCCTAGGACTATATACCTATAATACACAGTGGATGAGACTGTCAGGAACCTTTGTATCCTTTGTCTAGCTCTCTAAGACAAACACAGTGAAGTGATGTCATAATGACATGTATGTCTATGGGGTAACGGATGATAAGCAGAGGATATAGACTCCTAGTATAACCCTACACTATGCTGAGTCTTTCATGCTTTTAACATTTAAAACGCTGAAATAATTGACCTTATTTTGGAGGGAAAGGCACTTGCTCGTTGTTTTTGTTTTTTTTACACACACATGGCTTATGTTACATAAAGCAATGGTTTTCCAAAAAAAATTAGCTGTAAATGCCGCAGGAGCTTATTGTTATTTGACTTTTCAAAAAAAATGTTTTTTAGGCAGTAGGACATAATATGGTGGATCAGGCGGCAGGACATAATATGGCGGACCAGGTGGCAGGACATAATATGGTGGAGCAGGCGGCAGGACATAATATGGTGGAGCAGGCGGCGGGACATAATATGGGGGACCAGACGGCAGCACATAATATGGCGGAGCAGGCGGCAGCACATAATATGGCGGAGCAGGCGGCAGGACATAATATGGCGGAGCAGGCGGCAGCACATAATATGGCGGAATAGGCGGCAGGACATAATATGGCGGAGCAGGCGGCAGGACATAATGTGGCGGAGCAGGCGGCAGCACATAATATGGTGGACCAGGCGGCAGGACATAATATGGTGGACCAGGTGGCAGGACATAATATGGCGGACCAGGCGGCAGGACATGACTGGTGAGAGGTGGTCACTAGTTAGGAGCAGTACAGTAAATGGACGATGATGATAGAGGTAGATTGTGACATCACTATTCGGTGACATCACCTGCAGGTATGTGACAATCCATGCCTGAGTCATTGTGATAATAGTAATATTTTCTGCGCTACCTGTGGACAGTTTCGTCCTTTTCGGTGTTACATCACCTCCGGCAGCTCTGAACACCCTCTCAGCCATAACACTGGAGGCCGGACAAGATAAAACTCCCATGGAAAACTGGGCCAACTCCTCCCACTACTCTAACCTATTGGTCCAGAATTCCATAGGGTCAGAGTTATCTGCCGGGCTATAGGTGCACTCTAGGTAGGACTGTACCTGCCAGACTATAGGTGCACTCTAGGTAGGACTCTACCTGCCGGACTATAGGTGCACTCTAGGTAGGACTGTACCTGCCGGACTATAGGTGCACTCTAGGTAGGACTGTACCTGCTGGTGTAGCTGGTGGGTGTCAGTTACCTGTTGTGGCTCCGGTTGGTGCTGTGAGTTATATACAAGACTTCTCCCGAGTTGCACCACTTCTCTGGAATGTTCTATCCCGGACTATTAGATTAACCCCCAATTTCCACAGCTTCAAGCGCAAACTAAAGACACATCTTATCAGACAGGCCGATCACAACTCCTAATGTAAACCTTTCCGTAGTTAGAATCCCTAAAACGTCCCCTCCTGTGTTCACACTCCCGCATTACCTCACAGGATATGAGGCCGTATCAGACTAACTTTATATGTCCGGGCATCGTCTGCACGTTACAGGACACGACTGGTGACGGCTCCTACAGCTTTATATATGTGTAATGGCAGTAACCTCTATTACACAACTGTCTGACCATTGTATAAGCAATGCTACCTCCGATGCCGCCCCTGCTACCTCCTGTGTCACCCCCTCTACCTCATAGATTGTAAGCTCTTGTGTCACCTCTACCTCATAGATTGTAAGCTCTTGTGTCACCTCCTCTACCTCATAGATTGTAAGCTCTTGTGTCACCTCCTCTACCTCATAGACTGTAAGCTCTTGTGTCACCTCTACCTCATAGATTGTAAGCTCTTGTGTCACCTCCTCTACCTCATAGATTGTAAGCTCTTGTGTCACCTCCTCTACCTCATAGATTGTAAGCTCTTGTGTCACCCCCTCTACCTCATAGATTGTAAGCTCTTGTGTCACCTCCTCTACCTCATAGATTGTAAGCTCTTGTGTCACCTCTACCTCATAGATTGTAAGCTCTTGTGTCACCTCTACCTCATAGATTGTAAGCTCTTGTGTCACCTCTACCTCATAGAGTGTAAGCTCTTGTGTCACCTCCTCTACCTCATAGATTGTAAGCTCGTGTCACCTCCTCTACCTCATAGATTGTAAGCTCTTGTGTCACCTCTACCTCATAGAGTGTAAGCTCTTGTGTCACCTCCTCTACCTCATAGATTGTAAGCTCGTGTCACCTCCTCTACCTCATAGATTGTAAGCTCTTGTGTCACCTCCTCTACCTCATAGATTGTAAGCTCTTGTGTCACCTCTACCTCATAGATTGTAAGCTCTTGTGTCACCTCCTCTACCTCATAGAGTGTAAGCTCTTGTGTCACCTCCTCTACCTCATAGATTGTAGTTATCCAGATACTGTACTGGGCCTGGCTGCTGCTGCTGCTACTTGTAGTTCTCCAGATACTGTACTAGGCCTGGCTGCTGCTACTTGTAGTTCTCCAGATACTGTACTGGGCCTGGCTGCTGCTGCTGCTACTTGTAGTTCTCCAGATACTGTACTGAGCCTGGCTGCTGCTACTTGTAGTACTCCAGATACTGTACTGAGCCTGGCTGCTGCTACTTGTAGTTCTCCAGATACTGTACTGGGCCTGGCTGCTGCTACTACTTGTAGTACTCCAGATACTGTACTGGGCCTGGCTGCTGCTACTTGTAGTTCTCCAGATACTGTACTGGGCCTGGCTGCTGCTACTTGTAGTTCTCCAGATACTGTACTGGGCCTGGCTGCTGCTACTTGTAGTTCTCCAGATACTGTACTGGGCCTGGCTGCTGCTACTTGTAGTTCTCCAGATACTGTACTGGGCCTGGCTGCTGCTGCTGCTACTTGTAGTTCTCCAGATACTGTACTGGGCCTGGCTGCTGCTACTTGTAGTTCTCCAGATACTGTACTGGGCCTGGCTGCTGCTACTTGTAGTACTCCAGATACTGTACTGGGCCTGGCTGCTGCTGCTGCTACTTGTAGTTCTCCAGATACTGTACTGGGCCTGGCTGCTGCTACTTGTAGTTCTCCAGATACTGTACTGGGCCTGGCTGCTGCTACTTGTAGTTCTCCAGATACTGTACTGGGCCTGGCTGCTGCTACTTGTAGTTCTCCAGATACTGTACTGGGCCTGGCTGCTGCTGCTACTTGTAGTTCTCCAGATACTGTACTGGGCCTGGCTGCTGCTGCTGCTACTTGTAGTTCTCCAGATACTGTACTGGGCCTGGCTGCTGCTACTTGTAGTTCTCCAGATACTGTACTGGGCCTGGCTGCTGCTACTTGTAGTACTCCAGATACTGTACTGGGCCTGGCTGCTGCTACTTGTAGTTCTCCAGATACTGTACTGGGCCTGGCTGCTGCTGCTACTTGTAGTTCTCCAGATACTGTACTGGGCCTGGCTGCTGCTGCTGCTACTTGTAGTTCTCCAGATACTGTACTGGGCCTGTCTGCTGCTACTTGTAGTTCTCCAGATACTGTACTGGGCCTGGCTGCTGCTGCTACTTGTAGTTCTCCAGATACTGTACTGGGCCTGGCTGCTGCTGCTGCTACTTGTAGTTCTCCAGATACTGTACTAGGCCTGGCTGCTGCTGCTGCTACTTGTAGTTCTCCAGATACTGTACTGGGCCTGGCTGCTGCTACTTGTAGTACTCCAGATACTGTACTGGGCCTGGCTGCTGCTGCTACTTGTAGTTCTCCAGATACTGTATTGGGCCTGGCTGCTGCTGCTACTTGTAGTTCTCCAGATACTGTACTGGGCCTGGCTGCTGCTACTTGTAGTTCTCCAGATACTGTACTGGGCCTGGCTGCTGCTACTTGTAGTTCTCCAGATACTGTACTGGGCCTGGCTGCTGCTACTTGTAGTTCTCCAGATACTGTACTGGGCCTGGCTGCTGCTACTTGTAGTTCTCCAGATACTGTACTGGGCCTGGCTGCTGCTACTTGTAGTACTCCAGATACTGTACTGGGCCTGGCTGCTGCTACTTGTAGTACTCCAGATACTGTACTAGGCCTGGCTGCTGCTACTTGTAGTTCTCCAGATACTGTACTGGGCCTGGCTGCTGCTGCTACTTGTAGTTCTCCAGATACTGTACTGGGCCTGGCTGCTGCTACTTGTAGTACTCCAGATACTGTACTGGGCCTGGCTGCTGCTGCTACTTGTAGTTCTCCAGATACTGTACTGGGCCTGGCTGCTGCTGCTACTTGTAGTTCTCCAGATACTGTACTGGGCCTGGCTGCTGCTACTTGTAGTTCTCCAGATACTGTACTGGGCCTGGCTGCTGCTACTTGTAGTTCTCCAGATACTGTACTGGGCCTGGCTGCTGCTACTTGTAGTTCTCCAGATACTGTACTGGGCCTGGCTGCTGCTGCTGCTTGTAGTTCTCCAGATACTGTACTGGGCCTGGCTGCTGCTGCTACTTGTAGTTCTCCAGATACTGTACTGGGCCTGGCTGCTGCTACTTGTAGTTCTCCAGATACTGTACTGGGCCTGGCTGCTGCTACTTGTAGTTCTCCAGATACTGTACTGGGCCTGGCTGCTGCTACTTGTAGTTCTCCAGATACTGTACTGGGCCTGGCTGCTGCTGCTGCTTGTAGTTCTCCAGATACAGTACTGGGCCTGGCTGCTGCTGCTACTTGTAGTTCTCCAGATACTGTACTGGGCCTGGCTGCTGCTACTTGTAGTTCTCCAGATACTGTACTGGGCCTGGCTGCTGCTGCTACTTGTAGTTCTCCAGATACTGTACTGGGCCTGGCTGCTGCTACTTGTAGTTCTCCAGATACTGTACTGGGCCTGGCTGCTGCTACTTGTAGTTCTCCAGATACTGTACTGGGCCTGGCTGCTGCTGCTACTTGTAGTTCTCCAGATACTGTACTGGGCCTGGCTGCTGCTACTTGTAGTTCTCCAGATACTGTACTGGGCCTGGCTGCTGCTACTTGTAGTACTCCAGATACTGTACTGGGCCTGGCTGCTGCTACTTGTAGTTCTCCAGATACTGTACTGGGCCTGGCTGCTGCTACTTGTAGTTCTCCAGATACTGTACTAGGCCTGGCTGCTGCTGCTACTTGTAGTTCTCCAGATACTGTACTGGGCCTGGCTGCTGCTGCTACTTGTAGTTCTCCAGATACTGTACTGGGCCTGGCTGCTGCTACTTGTAGTTCTCCAGATACTGTACTGGGCCTGGCTGCTGCTGCTGCTACTTGTAGTTCTCCAGATACTGTACTGGGCCTGGCTGCTGCTACTTGTAGTTCTCCAGATACTGTACTGGGCCTGGCTGCTGCTACTTGTAGTTCTCCAGATACTGTACTGGGCCTGGCTGCTGCTGCTACTTGTAGTTCTCCAGATACTGTACTGGGCCTGGCTGCTGCTGCTGCTACTTGTAGTTCTCCAGATACTGTACTGGGCCTGGCTGCTGCTGCTACTTGTAGTTCTCCAGATACTGTACTGGGCCTGGCTGCTGCTACTTGTAGTTCTCCAGATACTGTACTGGGCCTGGCTGCTGCTGCTGCTACTTGTAGTTCTCCAGATACTGTACTGGGCCTGGCTGCTGCTACTTGTAGTTCTCCAGATACTGTACTGGGCCTGGCTGCTGCTACTTGTAGTTCTCCAGATACTGTACTGGGCCTGGCTGCTGCTGCTGCTACTTGTAGTTCTCCAGATACTGTACTGGGCCTGGCTGCTGCTACTTGTAGTTCTCCAGATACTGTACTGGGCCTGGCTGCTGCTGCTACTTGTAGTTCTCCAGATACTGTACTGGGCCTGGCTGCTGCTACTTGTAGTTCTCCAGATACTGTACTGGGCCTGGCTGCTGCTGCTACTTGTAGTTCTCCAGATACTGTACTGGGCCTGGCTGCTGCTACTTGTAGTACTCCAGATACTGTACTGGGCCTGGCTGCTGCTGCTACTTGTAGTACTCCAGATACTGTACTGGGCCTGGCTGCTGCTACTTGTAGTTCTCCAGATACTGTACTGGGCCTGGCTGCTGCTACTTGTAGTTCTCCAGATACTGTACTGGGCCTGGCTGCTGCTGCTGCTACTTGTAGTTCTCCAGATACTGTACTGGGCCTGGCTGCTGCTACTTGTAGTTCTCCAGATACTGTACTGGGCCTGGCTGCTGCTACTTGTAGTTCTCCAGATACTGTACTGGGCCTGGCTGCTGCTGCTGCTACTTGTAGTTCTCCAGATACTGTACTGGGCCTGGCTGCTGCTACTTGTAGTTCTCCAGATACTGTACTGGGCCTGGCTGCTGCTACTTGTAGTTCTCCAGATACTGTACTGGGCCTGGCTGCTGCTGCTACTTGTAGTTCTCCATATACTGTACTAGGCCTGGCTGCTGCTACTTGTAGTTCTCCAGATACTGTACTGGGCCTGGCTACTGCTACTTGTAGTTCTCCAGATACTGTACTGGGCCTGTCTGCTGCTACTTGTAGTTCTCCAGATACTGTACTGGGCCTGGCTGCTGCTACTTGTAGTTCTCCAGATACTGTACTGGGCCTGGCTGCTGCTACTTGTAGTACTCCAGATACTGTACTGGGCCTGGCTGCTGCTGCTACTTGTAGTTCTCCAGATACTGTACTGGGCCTGGCTGCTGCTACTTGTAGTTCTCCAGATACTGTACTGGGCCTGGCTGCTGCTGCTACTTGTAGTTCTCCAGATACTGTACTGGGCCTGGCTGCTGCTACTTGTAGTTCTCCAGATACTGTACTGGGCCTGGCTGCTGCTACTTGTAGTTCTCCAGATACTGTACTGGGCCTGGCTGCTGCTGCTGCTACTTGTAGTTCTCCAGATACTGTACTGGGCCTGGCTGCTGCTGCTACTTGTAGTTCTCCAGATACTGTACTGGGCCTGGCTGCTGCTACTTGTAGTTATCCAGATACTGTACTAGGCCTGGCTGCTGCTACTTGTAGTTATCCAGATACTGTACTGGGCCTGGCTGCTGCTGCTACTTGTAGTTCTCCAGATACTGTACTGGGCCTGGCTGCTGCTACTTGTAGTTCTCCAGATACTGTACTGGGCCTGGCTGCTGCTGCTACTTGTAGTTCTCCAGATACTGTACTGGGCCTGGCTGCTGCTACTTGTAGTTCTCCAGATACTGTACTGGGCCTGGCTGCTGCTACTTGTAGTTCTCCAGATACTGTACTGGGCCTGGCTGCTGCTGCTACTTGTAGTTCTCCAGATACTGTATTGGGCCTGGCTGCTGCTACTTGTAGTTCTCCAGATACTGTACTGGGCCTGGCTGCTGCTACTTGTAGTTCTCCAGATACTGTACTAGGCCTGGCTGCTGCTACTTGTAGTACTCCAGATACTGTACTGGGCCTGGCTGCTGCTGCTACTTGTAGTTCTCCAGATACTGTACTGGGCCTGGCTGCTGCTACTTGTAGTTCTCCAGATACTGTACTGGGCCTGGCTGCTGCTACTTGTAGTTCTCCAGATACTGTACTGGGCCTGGCTGCTGCTACTTGTAGTTCTCCAGATACTGTACTGGGCCTGGCTGCTGCTACTTGTAGTTCTCCAGATACTGTACTGGGCCTGGCTGCTGCTGCTGCTACTTGTAGTTCTCCAGATACTGTACTGGGCCTGGCTGCTGCTACTTGTAGTTCTCCAGATACTGTACTGGGCCTGGCTGCTGCTACTTGTAGTACTCCAGATACTGTACTGGGCCTGGCTGCTGCTACTTGTAGTTCTCCAGATACTGTACTGGGCCTGGCTGCTGCTGCTACTTGTAGTTCTCCATATACTGTACTAGGCCTGGCTGCTGCTACTTGTAGTTCTCCAGATACTGTACTGGGCCTGGCTGCTGCTACTTGTAGTTCTCCAGATACTGTACTGGGCCTGGCTGCTGCTGCTACTTGTAGTTCTCCAGATACTGTACTGGGCCTGGCTGCTGCTACTTGTAGTTCTCCAGATACTGTACTGGGCCTGGCTGCTGCTACTTGTAGTTCTCCAGATACTGTACTGGGCCTGGCTGCTGCTGCTACTTGTAGTTCTCCAGATACTGTACTGGGCCTGGCTGCTGCTACTTGTAGTTCTCCAGATACTGTACTGGGCCTGGCTGCTGCTACTTGTAGTTCTCCAGATACTGTACTGGGCCTGGCTGCTGCTACTTGTAGTTCTCCAGATACTGTACTGGGCCTGGCTGCTGCTACTTGTAGTTCTCCAGATACTGTACTGGGCCTGGCTGCTGCTGCTACTTGTAGTTCTCCAGATACTGTACTGGGCCTGGCTGCTGCTACTTGTAGTACTCCAGATACTGTACTGGGCCTGGCTGCTGCTACTTGTAGTTCTCCAGATACTGTACTGGGCCTGGCTGCTGCTGCTGCTACTTGTAGTTCTCCAGATACTGTACTGGGCCTGGCTGCTGCTGCTACTTGTAGTTCTCCAGATACTGTACTGGGCCTGGCTGCTGCTACTTGTAGTTCTCCAGATACTGTACTGGGCCTGGCTGCTGCTGCTACTTGTAGTTCTCCAGATACTGTACTGGGCCTGGCTGCTGCTACTACTTTTCCTCTTCCTGACACTTGTGGCACTGGCACAGGAGATTGAAAGTTGGCTGAGTGAGGTGGACGGGGGAGCGGGCAGAGGCCACCTGGGTACACGTGTGACTTGCACTTGTAGTGCTCTCTCTAAACGCTGCGATAAGCTGGGTATACGGCCTATCCTGATAATATTGCAATTTTTCTTCCCTTTGGGACACAGGGAAGAATTCCCCCATGTTGTCTTTATAGTGAGGGTGTAAGATCACTGCCATCCAGTCCTCATCCCTCTCTTTGATGCTAATGACAGGCTTGTCACTGTGTAAGCAGCGGAGCATACAGACTGGCAGGCTTGACTGCGTGTGCATGGACTCAGGGGCCTGTCATGTTTCGATGTTCTTGACCAGCGTGGTCCTTATTATCATTATCTTGAAAGAAATAAGGGTCAGCCTTCTCCACTGACTGTGCCTGTGACATATCAAGGGCCCCATTTGCATCGAAAGGAGAGTCTGCCTCCGCTTCCTTCTCCTCATCCAGTCTAGAGGTCCCAGTTCCACCACCATAATGACCCTGACCCAGATCCTCATCCTCCTTCAGTTCCCCTTGCATCATTCCCAGGACAATGACGTTGACCAAGAGGTGAACAATGTTCCTCCTCTTCCATGCCTCGTTGTAAGTTGTAAGTCTAAGGGTTTCCTGTAAGATATACAATAGAGGGATCATATCGCGGATGCTGCAGTTGTCCTTGCTGACAAATTTGGTGGCTTCATCAAAGGGCTTGAGAAGCCGGCACACTTCACTCATGAGCCTCCAGTGACGTATCATGAAAAGTAAGACATTGTCCCTGTGTTCTGCTGCATGTAATAATCATTCACCGCCTTCTGCAGCTCACACAGACACTACAGCATGTTTAAGGTGAGTTCCATCGATTTGGAACGTTAGAGATAAAGCAGAACATTTTGTTGTTGCAAATCAAGCAGAGTGTTTTTTTGTGACATAAGAACGGCTGAAATGCGCAGAGATTTATCTGGCCATGAGGACGCCTCTTTTACGCCTCTATACAGGTTAATAAAGCAGCGAAGCACCAGAAATAGGACATGCTCCATACAGGGACAATGTGTTATTCATCCTATCTGCAGTGCAGCAACAATATTGGTCCCATTGGCACTGGAAACGCTGCCCAGTTGGAGTTGACAAGGAGACATCGAGTGGGATACTCAATGCCGTGAAGCAGCTCCTCTGCTGTGTGACTCCTCTGATCCAGGATCATTAATTGTCACACCACATGGCAGTGCTTCACCCTACACCCATGAAAGAAGGGAGGAGGAGGAGGAAGAGGAGTGGAAGCAACGACTTGCTGTGGTGAAGATGGTGGCAGAGAGGAGGGTACAGAGGATATGGATAGGTCTGGCGCTTGGTGTTGGAACTAGCACCTGGTCTTGCTTCGTTTCTAGACTGTGGCCACTGCCGCTCAAAACATTGACCCAGTGAGCTGTGAAAGTCATGTATTGTCATGGACCATAATTGCTGCTCCATGTGTTGAAGGGGGTGTGCACATTTTCCCAGACTGACGTTCACACTTGGCGATATAAAGCAGGGACAGCTTTCATTGAGAAATAATGGCGGTTAGGTATCCTCCATTGAGGGTGAGCACATGCTAACAGTTGGTGAAATGCAGTTGAATCCACTAAGTAGTGCGGCAGCGACTACACCGCCAGCTGACTGGGCGCATATTGCTGTCTCCTGCCCACACATTCTCTTATGGATGACTGAAATTGGTGAGGAAGAGGAGGAGGAGGAACAGTTGGCGATGATGATAACGATGACCATGTGCTAGGTGTAGATGTGGCCTGCCTACCAGGAAGATCACGGGGAGGAGGAGGAGATCAGCCTCGATCACTTGCCCTGTCAGGGCCACTGCCAAGCCGGTTTTTCCAATAAGAGAGTGAGGCCTGTTCATGTGAGTACATAGAGATGTCGTTCCTACATTTGTTCCTGCATGGCCTCAGCTAAGTTCCTGCTTGTAGATCTTGCACATCGCGAACTGTTTTATCATTTGATAATGTTCAAAAAAATTCCCATTGGGGAAAAGACCATGTGTTGTTTCTGCTGCCAGCATCAGCAGCAATGGAAATGTGTCTGCCACTGTTACGACCAGTGCCTACACCCCTACCCCTAGCTTCCCCTACAATTGCCCTGGGCAGGCTTCTTGCATGTTGGGCCTGCGCCTTGGCTGGATTTGTTACTATCACCATCCTCTTCATCTGATGTTACCTTGCTGACCTGGTTTCCAGGTCCTAGCCACAAAAGAATCATCAGCAATATTATCATCTTTCCAGTTTTTTTTTTCTGACATATCATGGCCCTGGAATTTTGGCTCACCCACATAATTTCCTCCTCCAGATTTTCCCCTAGTGCCCCTACTAGAACAACTATCAGTAGTAGTACCACCACACTCCATGCTGCTACTACTACCTCCACCATCACCACTCATCATATCTTCCTTCTCTGCTTGCACACAATGCTGACTGTTCTCATACAACACATCAAAAGAAGGAAGAAGACTGCTCTGACTAGGAGAAATAGATTTCTGAGCAGGTGCCACATCACTGCTAGGGATCTGTGTCAATGCAGAATGTGAAGGAGACACAGTCCAGAAAGGCCCTGAGGTAAATTATGAGTTATGGAGGAGGAACACACAGAAGTCTGACTCAAGATCACATCTCTCATAGTTGCAATATCCTGCTGTGACTGAGATGAGCCAGCTAAATAATCAAAATTTCATCTTCATTCTCATTGATGAAGGCTATGCTGCCCCTTAACATCTCTTTTGGTTAAGCAATATATACAAACAGTTGTTGTAATGGCAAAAAAACAAGGTGACTGACACAGTTCTAGTCTCATACTCACTGACCAGGTTACCCCTTTACTACTATTTTTGCAGTGTGTGCAGTAAAATGACTGGAAAAAACAAAGCAGGGGACAGACAAAAGGAGGGGGGCAAGGAAACATCTGTGCAAGTACTAACAATAAGAATGTGGATAGCTACAGCAACACTCCTTCTGGTTTTGTTGGCATCATCAGTAGCCACAGGATTGTTGTACTTCCTGAGAATGAAGATGAAGTGTTTGATTACTTAGCTCACTCATCTCAGTCACAGGAGGATATTACATCCGATTGATGTGATCTTGAGTCAGATTTCTGTGTATTCCTCCTCCTTCTCCTACATAACACATAATTTACCTTCCTGGTCTCTCAACCATGTCTCCTTCACATTCTTCTCAGACACATATCCCTAGTAGTGATGTTGCACCTGCTGAGCAATCTATTTCTCCTAGTCAGAGCAGTTTTCCTCCTCTTTTAGATGAGCTGGATGAGAACAGTCAGCATTGTGTGCAACAAGAGGAGGAAGAAATGACTGGTGGTGGTGGTGGAAGTAGTAGTGGCAGGGGGTGTGGTACTACTACTACTACTGGTAGTCATGTTAAAGGAGCTAGGGAAAAAAATCTGGGAGGTGGAAATTCTAAAAGTTTGTGCAGAAATCATATAGCCTTGTTGAAAAAAAACAACAAGAAAAAACAAAAAAAGAAAAAGAGGTGAAGATGATGATGATGATGATTCTTTTGCGGATAGGACCTGGCAAACGGGTCAGGATGACAAGGTGACATCAGATGAAAAGAGTGGTGGCAGTGGTGATAATAATGATTCCACCCATTGCACAGCCCCAACATCCAAAAATTTTGCCTGGACCTAGAGGAACCTCTCAGGATGGGGGTGGTGGCACTGGTGGTGCTGCTAGCTTCACTAACTGCACACGGTCAGCTCCTGTGTGAGAATTCTTTGTACAATTCTTTTATGCAATAAATTCAGGGCGATGTGCAAGATCTGCAAGCAGGAACTTAGCTGTGGCCATGTAGGAACAAATGTAGGAAAAACATCTCTACGGACTCACATGAACAGGCCTCACTGTCTTATTGGGAAAAATAGTGGCATTGGCAGGGGAAGTGATCGAGTCTGATCTCCTTCTCTCTGTGATCTTCCTGGTAGGCAGGCCACATCTACACCTACCATATGGTCATCATTATCATCACCAATTGTTTCTCTTCCTCCTCCTCTTCTTCGCCGTCAGTCATCTCTAAGGGAATGTGTGGCCAGGAGACAGCAATATGCACCCAGTCATCCGGCAGTTGTTGAACATAACTCACACCTGGCCAAGCTGCTGGGGGTGCAGTCACTGCTGTACCACTTAGTGGATTCCACTGCGTTTCGACAACTGATGACATGTGCTCATCCTTGATGGAGGATACCTAGCCACCATTATTTCTCTAGGAAAGCTGTCCCTACTTTATATCACCATGTGTCAGAGAATGTGGGCCTTTCCTTGGATTTGTCAGTCTGCATGCCACTGTCGAAACATAGAGCAGCAATTCTGGACAAGGACAATACATGGATTTCACGGCCCACTGGGTCAATGTATTGAGTGGCAGCAGCCATAATCCAGAAACACAGCAAGGCAAGGTGCTAGTTCTAACCGATTGTGCAGGATTAGGACCAACACCATGCAGGGCCCATCCTCCTTCTCTGTATCCTCCTCTCTAGACTGCTTTCCTCCACCATCTTCACTAGGGCAAGCTGTCACTTCCACTCCTCTTCCTCCTCCTTCTCTGCTGCCATGCAGTGTTACAATGAATGAGCCTGGATCAGAGGAGCCACACAGCGGAGGAGGAGCTGCACACTGTATCCTGCAGCAAGTATTCCGCTGGATGGCTCTTCACCAACTCCAACTGGGCAATGGTACCAATACTGCACCACGGGGGGAGGCTCAGCGGATAGCACCACGAGGGGGAGGATCAGCGGATAGCACCACGGGGGGGGAGGCTCAGCGGATATCACCCTGGGGGGGAGGCTCAGCGGATAGCACCACGGGGGGGCTCAGCGGATAGCACTATGGGGGGCTCAGCAGATAGCACTATGCGGGGGCTCAGCGGATAGCACTATGCGGGGGCTCAGCGGATAGCACTATGCGGGGGCTCAGCGGATAGAACTATGCGGGGGCTCAGCGGATAGAACTATGCGGGGGCTCAGCGGATAGCACTATGCGGGGGCTCAGCAGATAGCACTATGCGGGGGCTCAGCAGATAGCACTAGGCGGGGGCTCAGCAGATAGCACTATGCGGGGGCTCAGCGGATAGCACTATGGGGGGCTCAGCAGATAGCACTATGGGGGGCTCAGCGGATAGCACTATGGGGGGCTCAGAGGATAGCACTATGGGGGGCTCAGCGGATAGCACTATGGGGGGCTCAGCGGATAGCACTATGGGGGGCTCAGAGGATAGCACTATGGGGGGCTCAGCAGATAGTACTATGCGGGGGCTCAGCGGATAGCACTATGGGGGGCTCAGCAGATAGCACTATGGGGGGCTCAGCGGATAGCACTATGGGGGGCTCAGCAGATAGCACTATGGGGGGCTCAGCAGATAGTACTATGGGGGGGCTCAGCGGATAGCACTATGGGGGGCTCAGCGGATAGCACTATGGGGGGCTCAGCGGATAACACTATGGGGGGCTCAGAGGATAGCACTATGGGGGGCTCAGAGGATAGCACTATGGGGGGCTCAGCGGATAGCACTATGGGGGGCTCAGAGGATAGCACTATGGGGGGCTCAGCGGATAGCACTATGGGGGGCTCAGAGGATAGCACTATGGGGGGCTCAGCGGATAGCACTATGGGGGGCTCAGCGGATAGCACTATGGGGGGCTCAGGGGATAGCACTATGGGGGGCTCAGAGGATAGCACTATGCGGGGGCTCAGAGGATAGCACTATGGGGGGCTCAGAGGATAGCACTATGGGGGGCTCAGAGGATAGCACTATGCGGGGGCTCAGAGGATAGCACTATGGGGGGCTCAGAGGATAGCACTATGGGGGGCTCAGAGGATAGCACTATGGGGGGCTCAGAGGATAGCACTATGGGGGGCTCAGAGGATAGCACTATGGGGGGCTCAGAGGATAGCACTATGGGGGGCTCAGCGGATAGCACTATGGGGGGCTCAGAGGATAGCACTGTTGTCTTGCAGTGCTGCAGTTGCAGGTTTGAATCCAACCAAGGGCAACGTCTGGAGATTTTATGTTCTCTCTTGTTTGTGGGTTTTCTCCCACATGCCAAAAGTAAACTGATATGTAATATGCAAGGGAGCCCGTTTACCTGTCAGCACTTTGGAAAAGTAACTCCCAGTGGCCAGAGCTGGTCCTGCAGGACTCCTACATGCTATGTCCTAAGGATGCTTAGTACAGGAACAGGGGGGCGAGTGAGCGATGACCACATTGTAAGGAGGACCACAGGGAACATTTTACAACTTCTTAGCCTGAAGCTCACACTGATACACTGTAACAGTCCCTCAACTGTCAGAAGTATTAGGTTCTCATTCACTGACAGCCAGCAGAGATCTGGATAATGGAAAAGGCTTGAAACACGTGCAGAGGGCGATAGTGTCAGGAAGTGGGTATGAGGGTCTGCAGAAAGACAGCTGACAGGATCTGTAGCAGACAAGGGGTTAATTGAAAGCACATAGCAGAGAAGGAGCAGGAATTGATAAGGGTTAATGACTCTTCATCCAGTAAGAGAAGGGTTAAATCCTCCTGTACAAAGTAATAAATGAATAATATAAGGTCAAAAGAGGAGGAAGAGCTAAAGGGTTAACCACCAAGGCTGGGAATAAAGGGGTTAATGTAATCACTGCAGGAAGGTCGTGCCCAGATAGTGAACCCACCGAGGCATGACCTTCAGCTAAAGAAAGGGTTAATGCATGGTGTCATCACTGCCGCAAGGAAAAGGTGAATACATGTAAGACAGCAAAGGGTTAACAGCAAATCCTAGAGGACAGCAAGGACAAGGTTAAAAGTACATACACAGAGGCAGTGGAAAGGAAGGGGTTAACTCACTAGCGACCAGCAGCAGATAAGGGGTTAATAGTGACATCCTGGACTGACCTGTCATCTCTGTGCAGCCGGCTCAATGGAACAGACACCGCTGGTCATGTGACTCAGCCTGACAGACAGCCACGTGATGAGGACCACAAGCACATGACCAGACCCCTGTACACACTGCAGCTGCAAAGTATCCTGGGAAAATCCTGCACAGACTGATACCAAACTGTACACACTGACCAGTCACATGATGCACTGCACACACACCATAACACATTGCACACATCACAACACACTGCACACAGCATAACACACTGCACACACATCACAACGCACTGCACACACACCATAACACACTGCACACAGCACAACACACTGCACACACACCACAACGCACTGCACACACAGCATAACACACTGCACACACAGCGTAACACACTGCACACAGCATAACACACTGCACACACATCACAACGCACTGCACACACACCATAACACACTGCACACAGCGCAACACACTGCACACACACCACAACGCACTGCACACACAGCATAACACACTGCACACACAGCATAACACACTGCACACAGCATAACACACTACACACACATCACAACGCACTGCACACACATCACAACGCACTGCACACACACCATAACACACTGCACACATCACAACACACTGCACACACAGCATAACACACTGCACACACAGCATAACACACTGCACACAGCATAACACACTGCACACACACCATAACACACTGCACAATACACTGCACACATCATAACACACTGCACACACAGCATAACACACAGCATAGCGCATAGCACACAGCATAACACACTGCACACATCACAACACACTGCACACACAGCATAACACACTGCACACACATCACAACGCACTGCACACAGCATAACACACTGCACAATACACTGCACACATCATAACACACTGCACACAGCACAACACACTGCACACACACCACAACGCACTGCACACACAGCATAACACACTGCACACACAGCATAACACACTGCACACAGCATAACACACTGCACACACACCATAACACACTGCACAATACACTGCACACATCATAACACACTGCACACACAGCATAACACACAGTATAGCGCATAGCACACAGCATAACACACTGCACAATACACTTCACACATCATAACACACTGCACACAGCACAACACACTGCACACACACCACAACACACTGCACACACATCATAACACACTGCACACAGCATAACACACTGCACACACACCATAACACACTGCACAATACACTGCACACATCATAACACACTGCACACACAGCATAACACACAGTATAGCGCATAGCACACAGCATAACACACTGCACACATCACAACACACTGCACACACAGCATAACACACTGCACACACGTCACAACGCACTGCACACAGCATAACACACTGCACAATACACTGCACACATCATAACACACTGCACACAGCACAACACACTGCACACACACCACAACGCACTGCACACACAGCATAACACACTGCACACACATCACAATGCACTGCACACACACCATAACACACTGCACACATCACAACACACTGCACACAGCATAACACACTGCACACACATCACAACACACTGCACACACACCATAACACACTGCACAATACACTGCACACATCATAACACACTGCACACACAGCATATCACACAGCATAGCGCATAGCACACAGCATAACACACTGTACACACACCATAACATACTGCACACATCACAACACACTGCACACAGCATAACACACTGCACACAGCATAACACACTGCACACACAGCATAACACACTGCACACAGCATAGCGCATAGCACACTGCACAACGCACTGCACACACATCACAATGCACTGCACACAGCATAACACACTGCACACACAGCATAACACAATGCACTGCACAACACACTGCACAACGCACTGCACACTGCAAACACAGCATACTACACTGCACACAGCACAACACACTGCACACACAGCATAACACACTGCACACAGCACAACACACTGCACACATCAAAACATACTGCACACAGCACAACACACTGCACACACATCACAACACACTGCACACACAGCATAACACACTGCACAACACACTGCACAGCACAACACACTGCACACACAGCATAACACACTGCACGCAGCATAACTCACTGAACACACAGCATAACACACTGCACACAGTATAACACACTGAACACACAGCATAACACTGCACACATCACAACTCACTGTACACAGCATAACACACTGCACACAGAATAATACACTGCACACAGCATAACTCACTGAAAACGCAACATAACACACTGCAAGCACACACATCACAACACACTGCACACATCAAAACACACTGCACGCTCTGACTACACATCACAACACACAGCATAATACACAGCATAACACACTGCACAAACAGCATACCACTGCACACAGCATAATACACTGCACACACATCATAACACACTGCACACAGTATAACACACTGCACACATCACAACTCACTGTACGCAGCATAACACACTGCACACAGAATAATACACTGCACACAGCATAACACACTGCACACAGAGCATAAAACACTGCACACAGTATAACACACTGCACGCTGACTGCACACACATCACAACACACTGCACACATCACAACACACTGCACACACAGCATAACACACTGCATGCCCTGACTGCACACACAACATAACACACATCACAACACACTGCACGCCCTGACTGCACACACAGCCAGAGCCATTTTAACACATTGGTGGGCCCTGTGCAAGGGTTTCATAAGACTCCCCCATGAACTCCACCTTGAAATACCTGACCTGCACAAATTCTAATGCCCCCTCGATAGCCCCACATATTATAACACCCTTAGTGGCTAATGCATCCCTAGTGGCCCCATATTGTCCCCTTCCAGGTTGCCCTGAAATTTTCATGTCCCCCTCCAGGTTGCCCCCACAGATTCGTACCCCCCACTCCCCTGGTTGCCCCCACAGTGTCATGTCCACCTCGGTTTGACCCCACAATATCATGTCCCCCGACCTCACAGGGTGCCCCCAGTGTCATGTCTTCCTCAGGTTGCCCCAAAGTATTACGTTCCCCAAGGTTGCCTCCACAGTATCATGTCCCCCCACACTGTCATGTCCGGCTCAGGTTTACCCTACAGTATCATGTCCCCCCCCCCCCCCCCCCCCCCCCCCCCCCCCCCCCCCCCCCCCCCCCCCCCCCGCCCCCCCCCCGCCCCCCCCCCCCCCCCCCCCCCCCCCCCCCCCCCCCCCCCCCGGCCGGGCGGGGCCCCGCCCCCCCCCCCCCCCCCCCCCCCCCCCCCCCCCCCCCCCCCGCCCGCCGGGGGGGGGCGCCCCCCCCCCCCCCCCCGGGGGGGAGGGGGGATGGGCGCCCCCCCCAGCGCCCCCCCCCCCCCCCCGGCCCCCCCCGCCGGCCTTTTGGTTGCCCCCCCCCCGCGCCTGTTACTGATATCCTTATGCAAAGGAGGCAGTATTATAGTAGTTATATTCTTGTACATAGGAGCAGTATTATAGTAGTTATATTCTTGTACATAGGAGCAGTATTATATTAGTTATATTCTTGTACATAGGAGGTAGTATTATAGCAGTTATATTCTTGTACATAGGAGCAGTATTATAGTAGTTATATTCTTGTACATAGGAGCAGTATTATAGTAGTTATATTCTTGTACATAGGAGGTAGTATTATAGTAGTTATATTCTTGTACATAGGAGCAGTATTATAGCAGTTATATTCTTGTACATAGGGGCAGTATTATAGTAGTTATATTCTTGTACATAGGAGCAGTATTATAGTAGTTATATTCTTGTACATAGGAGCAGTATTATAGTAGTTATATTCTTGTACATAGGGGCAGTATTATAGTAGTTATATTCTTGTACATAGGAGGAGTATTATAGTAGTTATATTCTTGTACATAGGAGGTAGTATTATAGTAGTTATATTCTTGTACATAGGAGCAGTATTATAGTAGTTATATTCTTGTACATAGGAGGTAGTATTATAGTAGTTATATTCTTGTACATAGGAGCTAGTATTATAGTAGGTATATTCTTGTACATAGGGGCAGTATTATAGTAGTTATATTCTTGTAGATAGGAGCAGTATTATAGTAGTTATATTCTTGTACATAGGAGCAGTATTATAGTAGTTATATTCTTGTACATAGGAGTAGTATTATAGTAGTTATATTCTTGTACATAGGAGTAGTATTATAGTAGTTATATTCTTGTACATAGGAGCAGTATTATAGTAGTTATATTCTTGTACATAGGGTAGTATTATAGTAGCTATATTCTTGTACATAGGGCAGTATTATAGTAGTTATATTCTTGTACATAGGAGTAGTATTATAGTAGTTATATTCTTGTACATAGGAGCAGTATTATAGTAGTTATATTCTTGTACATAGGAGCAGTATTATAGTAGTTATATTCTTGTACATAGGAGTAGTATTATAGTAGTTATATTCTTGTACATAGGAGGAGTATTATAGTAGTTATATTCTTGTACATAGGAGTAGTATTATAGTAGTTATATTCTTGTACATAGGAGCAGTATTATAGTAGTTATATTCTTGTACATAGGAGCAGTATTATAGTAGTTATATTCTTGTACATAGGAGGTAGTATTATAGTAGTTATATTCTTGTACATAGGAGCAGTATTATAGTAGTTATATTCTTGTACATAGGAGCAGTATTATAGTAGTTATATTCTTGTACATAGGAGGTAGTATTATAGTAGTTATATTCTTGTACATAGGAGCAGTATTATAGTAGTTATATTCTTGTACATAGGGGCAGTATTATAGTAGTTATATTCTTGTACATAGGAGCAGTATTATAGTAGTTATATTCTTGTACATAGGAGCAGTATTATAGTAGTTATATTCTTGTACATAGGGGCAGTATTATAGTAGTTATATTCTTGTACATAGGAGCAGTATTATAATAGTTATATTCTTGTACATAGGAGTAGTATTATAGTAGTTATATTCTTGTACATAGGAGCAGTATTATAGTAGTTATATTCTTGTACATAGGAGGTAGTATTATAGTAGTTATATTCTTGTACATAGGAGGAGTATTATAGTAGTTATATTCTTGTACATAGGGGCAGTATTATAGTAGTTATATTCTTGTACATAGGAGCAGTATTATAGTAGTTATATTCTTGTACATAGGAGCAGTATTATAGTAGTTATATTCTTGTACATAGGAGTAGTATTATAGTAGTTATATTCTTGTACATAGGAGCAGTATTATAGTAGTTATATTCTTGTCTGGGGTACTATAGTAGACTTGTACATGGGTGTATTATAGTAGTTATATTCTTGTACATAGGAGCAGTATTATAGTAGTTATATTCTTGTACATAGGAGCAGTATTATAGTAGTTATATTCTTGTACATAGGAGCAGTATTATAGTAGTTATATTCTTGTACATAGGAGCAGTATTATAGTAGTTATATTCTTGTACATAGGAGCAGTATTATAGTAGTTATATTCTTGTACATAGGAGGTAGTATTATAGTAGTTATATTCTTGTACATAGGAGCTAGTATTATAGTAGTTATATTCTTGTACATAGGAGGTAGTATTATAGTAGTTATATTCTTGTACATAGGAGCAGTATTATAGTAGTTATATTCTTGTACATAGGAGCAGTATTATAGTAGTTATATTCTTGTACATAGGAGGAGTATTATAGTAGTTATATTCTTGTACATAGGAGGTAGTATTATAGTAGTTATATTCTTGTACATAGGAGGTAGTATTATAGTAGTTATATTCTTGTACATAGGAGTAGTATTATAGTAGTTATATTCTTGTACATAGGAGCAGTATTATAGTAGTTATATTCTTGTACATAGGAGCAGTATTATAGTAGTTATATTCTTGTACATAGGAGCAGTATTATAGTAGCTATATCTTGTACATAGCAGTATTATAGTAGTTATATTCTTGTACATAGGAGCAGTATTATAGTAGTTATATTCTTGTACATAGGGGCAGTATTATAGTAGTTATATTCTTGTACATAGGAGCAGTATTATAGTAGTTATATTCTTGTACATAGGGGCAGTATTATAGTAGTTATATTCTTGTACATAGGAGCAGTATTATAGTAGTTATATTCTTGTACATAGGAGGTAGTATTATAGTAGTTATATTCTTGTACATAGGAGCAGTATTATAGTAGTTATATTCTTGTACATAGGAGTATTATAGTAGTTATATTCTTGTACATAGGAGGTAGTATTATAGTAGTTATATTCTTGTACATAGGAGGTAGTATTATAGTAGTTATATTCTTGTACATAGGAGTAGTATTATAGTAGTTATATTCTTGTACATAGGAGTAGTATTATAGTAGTTATATTCATGTACATAGGAGGTATTATAGTAGTTATATTCTTGTACATAGGGGTAGTATTATAGTAGTTATATTCTTGTACATAGGAGCAGTATTATAGTAGTTATATTCTTGTA
Source organism: Leptodactylus fallax (assembly GCA_947044405.1). Classification (NCBI taxonomy): domain Eukaryota; kingdom Metazoa; phylum Chordata; class Amphibia; order Anura; family Leptodactylidae; genus Leptodactylus; species Leptodactylus fallax. Next base: position 7,049 of record CAMRHE010000795.1, on the reverse strand, counting down.
CATAGGAGTAGTATTATAGTAGTTATATTCTTGTACATAGGAGCAGTATTATAGCAGTTATATTCTTGTACATAGGAGCAGTATTATAGTAGTTATATTCTTGTACATAGGAGGTAGTATTATAGTAGTTATATTCTAGTACATAGGAGCAGTATTATAGTAGTTATATTCTTGTACATAGGAGCAGTATTATAGTAGTTATATTCTTGTACATAGGAGCAGTATTATAGTAGTTATATTCTTGTACATAGGAGTAGTATTATAGTAGTTATATTCTTGTACATAGGAGGAAGTATTATAGTAGTTATATTCTTGTACATAGGAGCAGTATTATAGTAGTTATATTCTTGTACATAGGAGGTAGTATTATAGTAGTTATATTCTTGTACATAGGAGCAGTATTATAGTAGTTATATTCTTGTACATAGGAGCAGTATTATAGTAGTTATATTCTTGTACATAGGAGTAGTATTATAGTAGTTATATTCTTGTACATAGGAGTAGTATTATAGTAGTTATATTCTTGTACATAGGAGGAAGTATTATAGTAGTTATATTCTTGTACATAGGAGCAGTATTATAGTAGTTATATTCTTGTACATAGGAGGTAGTATTATAGTAGTTATATTCTTGTACATAGGAGCAGTATTATAGTAGTTATATTCTTGTACATAGGAGCAGTATTATAGTAGTTATATTCTTGTACATAGGAGTATTATAGTAGTTATTTTCTTGTACATAGGAGGTAGTATTATAGTAGTTATATTCTTGTACATAGGAGGTAGTATTATAGTAGTTATATTCTTGTACATAGGAGTAGTATTATAGTAGTTATATTCTTGTACATAGGAGTAGTATTATAGTAGTTATATTCTTGTACATAGGAGTATTATAGTAGTTATATTCTTGTACATAGGGGTAGTATTATAGTAGTTATATTCTTGTACATAGGAGCAGTATTATAGTAGTTATATTTTTGTACATAGGAGTAGTATTATAGTAGTTATATTCTTGTACATAGGAGCAGTATTATAGCAGTTATATTCTTGTACATAGGAGCAGTATTATAGTAGTTATATTCTTGTACATAGGAGGTAGTATTATAGTAGTTATATTCTTGTACATAGGAGCAGTATTATAGTAGTTATATTCTTGTACATAGGAGCAGTATTATAGTAGTTATATTCTTGTACATAGGAGCAGTATTATAGTAGTTATATTCTTGTACATAGGAGCAGTATTATAGTAGTTATATTCTTGTACATAGGAGGAAGTATTATAGTAGTTATATTCTTGTACATAGGAGCAGTATTATAGTAGTTATATTCTTGTACATAGGAGGTAGTATTATAGTAGTTATATTCTTGTACATAGGAGCAGTATTATAGTAGTTATATTCTTGTACATAGGAGGTAGTATTATAGTAGTTATATTCTTGTACATAGGAGGTAGTATTATAGTAGTTATATTCTTGTACATAGGAGGTAGTATTATAGTAGTTATATTCTTGTACATAGGAGGTAGTATTATAGTAGTTATATTCTTGTACATAGGAGTAGTATTATAGTAGTTATATTCTTGTACATAGGAGTAGTATTATAGTAGTTATATTCATGTACATAGGAGTATTATAGTAGTTATATTCTTGTACATAGGAGCAGTATTATAGTAGTTATATTCTTGTACATAGGAGGTAGTATTATAGTAGTTATATTCTTGTACATAGGAGCAGTATTATAGTAGTTATATTCTTGTACATAGGAGCAGTATTATAGTAGTTATATTCTTGTACATAGGAGCAGTATTATAGTAGTTATATTCTTGTACATAGGAGGTAGTATTATAGTAGTTATATTCTTGTACATAGGAGCAGTATTATAGTAGTTATATTCCAGTACATAGGAGCAGTATTATAGTAGTTATATTCTTGTACATAGGAGGTAGTATTATAGTAGTTATATTCTTGTACATAGGAGCAGTATTATAGTAGTTATATTCTTGTACATAGGAGCAGTATTATAGTAGTTATATTCTTGTACATAGGAGCAGTATTATAGTAGTTATATTCTTGTACATAGGGGGCAGTATTATAGTAGTTATATTCTTGTACATAGGAGCAGTATTATAGTAGTTATATTCTTGTACATAGGAGCAGTATTATAGTAGTTATATTCTTGTACATAGGAGCAGTATTATAGTAGTTATATTCTTGTACATAGGGGCAGTATTATAGTATTTATATTCTTGTACATAGGAGCAGTATTATAGTAGTTATATTCTTGTACATAGGAGTAGTATTATAGTAGTTATATTCTTGTACATAGGAGCAGTATTATAGTAGTTATATTCTTGTACATAGGAGGTAGTATTATAGTAGTTATATTCTTGTACATAGGAGGTAGTATTATAGTAGTTATATTCTTGTACATAGGGGCAGTATTATAGTAGTTATATTCTTGTACATAGGAGCAGTATTATAGTAGTTATATTCTTGTACATAGCAGTATTATAGTAGTTATATTCTTGTACATAGGAGTAGTATTATAGTAGTTATATTCTTGTACATAGGAGCAGTATTATAGTAGTTATATTCTTGTACATAGGAGCAGTATTATAGTAGTTATATTCTTGTACATAGGAGTAGTATTATAGTAGTTATATTCTTGTACATAGGAGTAGTATTATAGTAGTTATATTCTTGTACATAGGAGGTATTATAGTAGTTATATTCTTGTACATAGGGGTAGTATTATAGTAGTTATATTCTTGTACATAGGAGCAGTATTATAGTAGTTATATTCTTGTACATAGGAGTAGTATTATAGTAGTTATATTCTTGTACATAGGAGCAGTATTATAGTAGTTATATTCTTGTACATAGGAGCAGTATTATAGTAGTTATATTCTTGTACATAGGAGGTAGTATTATAGTAGTTATATTCTTGTACATAGGAGCAGTATTATAGCAGTTATATTCTTGTACATAGGGGCAGTATTATAGTAGTTATATTCTTGTACATAGGAGCAGTATTATAGTAGTTATATTCTTGTACATAGGAGCAGTATTATAGTAGTTATATTCTTGTACATAGGGGCAGTATTATAGTAGTTATATTCTTGTACATAGGAGCAGTATTATAATAGTTATATTCTTGTACATAGGAGTAGTATTATAGTAGTTATATTCTTGTACATAGGAGCAGTATTATAGTAGTTATATTCTTGTACATAGGAGGTAGTATTATAGTAGTTATATTCTTGTACATAGGAGGTAGTATTATAGTAGGTATATTCTTGTACATAGGGGCAGTATTATAGTAGTTATATTCTTGTACATAGGAGCAGTATTATAGTAGTTATATTCTTGTACATAGGAGCAGTATTATAGTAGTTATATTCTTGTACATAGGAGTAGTATTATAGTAGTTATATTCTTGTACATAGGAGTAGTATTATAGTAGTTATATTCTTGTACATAGGAGCAGTATTATAGTAGTTATATTCTTGTACATAGGGTAGTATTATAGTAGTTATATTCTTGTACATAGGAGGTAGTATTATAGTAGTTATATTCTTGTACATAGGAGCAGTATTATAGTAGTTATATTCTTGTACATAGGAGCAGTATTATAGTAGTTATATTCTTGTACATAGGAGCAGTATTATAGTAGTTATATTCTTGTACATAGGAGGTAGTATTATAGTAGTTATATTCTTGTACATAGGAGCAGTATTATAGTAGTTATATTCCTGTACATAGGAGCAGTATTATAGTAGTTATATTCTTGTACATAGGAGGTAGTATTATAGTAGTTATATTCTTGTACATAGGAGCAGTATTATAGTAGTTATATTCTTGTACATAGGAGCAGTATTATAGTAGTTATATTCTTGTACATAGGAGCAGTATTATAGTAGTTATATTCTTGTACATAGGGGGCAGTATTATAGTAGTTATATTCTTGTACATAGGAGCAGTATTATAGTAGTTATATTCTTGTACATAGGAGCAGTATTATAGTAGTTATATTCTTGTACATAGGAGCAGTATTATAGTAGTTATATTCTTGTACATAGGGGCAGTATTATAGTATTTATATTCTTGTACATAGGAGCAGTATTATAGTAGTTATATTCTTGTACATAGGAGTAGTATTATAGTAGTTATATTCTTGTACATAGGAGCAGTATTATAGTAGTTATATTCTTGTACATAGGAGGTAGTATTATAGTAGTTATATTCTTGTACATAGGAGGTAGTATTATAGTAGTTATATTCTTGTACATAGGGGCAGTATTATAGTAGTTATATTCTTGTACATAGGAGCAGTATTATAGTAGCTATATTCTTGTACATAGCAGTATTATAGTAGTTATATTCTTGTACATAGGAGTAGTATTATAGTAGTTATATTCTTGTACATAGGAGCAGTATTATAGTAGTTATATTCTTGTACATAGGAGCAGTATTATAGTAGTTATATTCTTGTACATAGGAGTAGTATTATAGTAGTTATATTCTTGTACATAGGAGTAGTATTATAGTAGTTATATTCATGTACATAGGAGTATTATAGTAGTTATATTCTTGTACATAGGGGCAGTATTATAGTAGTTATATTCTTGTACATAGGAGCAGTATTATAGTAGTTATATTCTTGTACATAGGAGTAGTATTATAGTAGTTATATTCTTGTACATAGGAGCAGTATTATAGTAGTTATATTCTTGTACATAGGAGCAGTATTATAGTAGTTATATTCTTGTACATAGGAGGTAGTATTATAGTAGTTATATTCTTGTACATAGGAGCAGTATTATAGTAGTTATATTCTTGTACATAGGGGCAGTATTATAGTAGTTATATTCTTGTACATAGGAGCAGTATTATAGTAGTTATATTCTTGTACATAGGAGCAGTATTATAGTAGTTATATTCTTGTACATAGGGGCAGTATTATAGTAGTTATATTCTTGTACATAGGAGCAGTATTATAGTAGTTATATTCTTGTACATAGGAGTAGTATTATAGTAGTTATATTCTTGTACATAGGAGCAGTATTATAGTAGTTATATTCTTGTACATAGGAGGTAGTATTATAGTAGTTATATTCTTGTACATAGGAGGTAGTATTATAGTAGTTATATTCTTGTACATAGGGGCAGTATTATAGTAGTTATATTCTTGTACATAGGGTAGTATTATAGTAGCTATATTCTTGTACATAGCAGTATTATAGTAGTTATATTCTTGTACATAGGAGTAGTATTATAGTAGTTATATTCTTGTACATAGGAGCAGTATTATAGTAGTTATATTCTTGTACATAGGAGCAGTATTATAGTAGTTATATTCTTGTACATAGGAGTAGTATTATAGTAGTTATATTCTTGTACATAGGAGGTAGTATTATAGTAGTTATATTCTTGTACATAGGAGCAGTATTATAGTAGTTATATTCTTGTACATAGGAGGTAGTATTATAGTAGTTATATTCTTGTACATAGGAGCAGTATTATAGTAGTTATATTCTTGTACATAGGAGCAGTATTATAGTAGTTATATTCTTGTACATAGGAGTATTATAGTAGTTATATTCTTGTGCATAGGAGGTAGTATTATAGTAGTTATATTCTTGTACATAGGAGGTAGTATTATAGTAGTTATATTCTTGTACATAGGAGTAGTATTATAGTAGTTATATTCTTGTACATAGGAGTAGTATTATAGTAGTTATATTCTTGTACATAGGAGCAGTATTATAGTAGTTATATTCTTGTACATAGGGTAGTATTATAGTAGCTATATTCTTGTACATAGCAGTATTATAGTAGTTATATTCTTGTACATAGGAGCAGTATTATAGTAGTTATATTCTTGTACATAGGAGTAGTATTATTGTAGTTATATTCTTGTACATAGGAGTTGTATTATAGTAGTTATATTCTTGTACATAGGAGGAAGTATTATAGTAGTTATATTCTTGTACATAGGAGCAGTATTATAGTAGTTATATTCTTGTACATAGGAGGTAGTATTATAGTAGTTATATTCTTGTACATAGGAGCAGTATTATAGTAGTTATATTCTTGTACATAGGAGCAGTATTATAGTAGTTATATTCTTGTACATAGGAGTATTATAGTAGTTATATTCTTGTACATAGGAGGTAGTATTATAGTAGTTATATTCTTGTACATAGGAGGTAGTATTATAGTAGTTTTATTCTTGTACATAGGAGTAGTATTATAGTAGTTATATTCTTGTACATAGGAGTAGTATTATAGTAGTTATATTCATGTACATAGGAGTATTATAGTAGTTATATTCTTGTACATAGGGGTAGTATTATAGTAGTTATATTCTTGTACATAGGAGCAGTATTATAGTAGTTATATTCTTGTACATAGGAGTAGTATTATAGTAGTTATATTCTTGTACATAGGAGCAGTATTATAGCAGTTATATTCTTGTACATAGGAGCAGTATTATAGTAGTTATATTCTTGTACATAGGAGGTAGTATTATAGTAGTTATATTCTTGTACATAGGAGCAGTATTATAGTAGTTATATTCTTGTACATAGGAGCAGTATTATAAAAGTTATATTCTTGTACATAGGAGCAGTATTATAGTAGTTATATTCTTGTACATAGGAGTAGTATTATAGTAGTTATATTCTTGTACATAGGAGGAAGTATTATAGTAGTTATATTCTTGTACATAGGAGCAGTATTATAGTAGTTATATTCTTGTACATAGGAGGTAGTATTATAGTAGTTATATTCTTGTACATAGGAGCAGTATTATAGTAGTTATATTCTTGTACATAGGAGCAGTATTATAGTAGTTATATTCTTGTACATAGGAGTATTATAGTAGTTATATTCTTGTACATAGGAGGTAGTATTATAGTAGTTATATTCTTGTACATAGGAGGTAGTATTATAGTAGTTTTATTCTTGTACATAGGAGTAGTATTATAGTAGTTATATTCTTGTACATAGGAGTAGTATTATAGTAGTTATATTCATGTACATAGGAGTA